>CM071929.1:2907745-3240277 GCA_016081115.2 Rehmannia glutinosa | reverse complement strand
TACTACCAGTAGTACAAGTGGCAGACAAATAAAAATGACCAGACATTGAAAAATCTAGCTTTGAGGGTAACAAGAGTGAAGCTGAAATCTAGTAATGGAATAAGCCTTTACCAAGAAACTAATTGAAATAAACTTAACTGGAAATTAGATTACCTGATGCAATATCTGACGTCCGGATTCTATCATGAAAATGGCGGTTCAGCCACCATCTGGAACGTAACCTCCAAGCTTTTCCAGATTCACCATTCGTAAATAATTCTGGAATCTTGTTAGACTCATCTAAATATCCTTGACCATATCGATCACTGCCACAAGTGGAAACTCTATCTTCTTCACACTGAGAAAGTCTCAAAAAGCAAGATGCTAATTCCTGCCACGTGTCACATATTCCATATGAAGCATCCAAGTGCAAGGCTATCATTTCCATCAAACTCTGAGTGTCATAATCTCCTGGCATTCGGAACACAAAAAATAATATTCAACCAATAGAAAAAGAACTCTGGACAGTTTTTAGAGTACCTGTAAGAGGAGACTATATGAAAAATGATTTCAAGTGCAATAGATGAAAAGTCCCAGTCCTATGGCCAATATGGCCAATCCAGTAGAACAGTGAGAAGCAGTAGACCAACTTAACCCCTAGCCCAAGTATCATACTTGGTTATTTTACTACGGAAGGGAAGGATGGACTATTAGTGTTCAATTAACAAAACAAGTTCTGTTTACTTATACAGGTAAAATGCTACCAAAGTGTTTACTACAAGGACACGGACAAAGCTTTAGAGATAGTTTCTGTACAGACTTCTTCAAGACTTCCCGGTCCTGGTTCTTCCAGTTCCCTTATAAACTAGACAATATTGGTAATAAAATGATTAGCACCTCGTTTTTCCATTGACATGGGGGAATGCCTATTTCAAGTGGACGATTTTCACTAGTAAAATGCTTATTTTGATGTGGAAAAAAGAATTGAAGAATGTAAAAACTAAATAGACGTTACTTGAGATTGAAGAAGATATCATCAAACACACGAAACAGTAGACACGAGGCCCTTTCTCTTTTTTATTTTAGTTTTGGGAAACAAGATGCACACAATTGATGCAATGAGGTAAGCACTTGCATACTTGTCAGATAAGTAGCATTCAGAGTAGCATCATGCATGCTCATTGAATTGAGAGACACATTATTGAATTAAAATATGATACCATAAACCTCGCCACTGAAGAGCTGTTTCTACTAAACTTCAATTGTCCACACTCAAGCAAAATAAATGGTTTTAAAAGTTCAGATACATGTCCAGTAAGATGATGAACCCCTAATGCTCCCACAACCTCACGCCCCACCCCCTGCCCGAGTCCCCCAACCCGGAGGGGAAAAAAGGAGGATCCCAATATAAAAATACAGAAAATGAAATAAGTGATAAGCAATTATTATAGTCATGTTACCAAAATGTCATATCTGATTATTGGATATGCATACCTAATACTCCAAAGTATCCAATATTAACTTTATTTGAAGGTCCTCTGGATAATAAAACAAGCATAATTTTTCAGGAAGAGATTAGTTCAAACTGATAGAGTACCACGGCGATGCATTAATATAAGTCTTGCCAAGGAGTCGCTGCATGTTGGATCCTTCTTCAAAATGTCCTCAAAGCTTGTACAAAGTTTGACATAACTGCCACTATCAAAATGCTCCAAGAGACTTGCTTTCAATCTGCAGTTAGAAGAAACACATTCTGTAAATGGACATGCATGCATAGACATTTACAAGAGGAAGTTTGCAAGTTTGACAACCATATATCTGATTGAAGCTGGAGGGAACCGTAATATATTTAATGCAATCTTAGCAATGTCCTCAGATGTTACATTTCATAGGAGACAAGATAAAAGAATTTGAAGGGGGGAGGGTGGAAGATTATAAATTACTATTCCCCTATCTCCTGTTGATCCCACTAAAAAGTAAATGATATACCACTGGGATCTGTGATGCAGAAAGAGTTGGCTTTGATGATTCCCACATCTAATATATATGGGTACCATTATGTGCACTGTACCAATTTCGGAATAATACAGTGGAACCAGTACTAGATGTTAGCCACTAATTGACTTGCAACCAAGATTATAAAAACCATTACCCTAGTTTCTGTCAAATTGACTTGCAATCAAGATCAACGAAAAGAACCAGTACCTAAGTTGGAGTACCGTATCCATGCTCTGAGATAAAGTTTCAAGTTCATCAAGGGCCTCCTGGACCTGATCTCCAAGAAGCAGCATCTGGCAACATGACAAAATATGATGGTATTTAGAGCACATTGCTTCAAAACAAAATATGTTGACACAGTATAAATGAAGGGAGACTGCAACAGCATGATATTCTTTTGTACTTACCGGATAATAAGAAATGAAAACCACAACAAATATGTCGAAGGATACATCACATGATGATATAACACGCTCACATGATGATACAACTTAAAAGCAAACATTTCCAATAAAACTAAGAAAGATACCCCTTCTTAAATACACCCCATCATTTCCAATAAAACTGTAGCAAGTACGCATAACTCTTATTCTCAGCAGCTTTGTAGAGCTACTTACATATTAAAAATATGTCATAGTTACCCAACACAATACATAAAAATTATAGGACCGCATCACTCACTCCGCTTCCTAAATGATCAAGCATATGATGACCATCAGCTGAAGCAATATGAGGTCGACTTTACAAATACAAGAATGAGCACTTATGATCTCTAAACTCTCAGGAATTGTGTCTGTAACTATGATTTATTAAATATATGGATAATGGTTGCTCCAAAGGGCGCCGGGGGGGAGGGAGAGTTTTATTTTCATTATTATAGTGAAATGACAGACAGACTCAATCACCAAACAGGTATCACTTAGTACCTGTATTAATGGGTGAAGTGCCTCAACAACTGGTGGTGTTGAGTAAAGAGCAACACGTAAATACTTTAATGCACTCTTGTAGTGGTTGTTATGCAATTTCCTGTGCATATACAGGACATCCTCCAAATTCTCATGAGAACTGGGCAATTTTATAGGCAATACCCATGGTGGTAGGCCTGTACAAAATCAACAGAGTCAGCATATACAAATCTTCTTGGAACCATCTCACATAATATAAGCGAAATGTACCACAGTACAAAGAAGTTTTCAACTTGAACAAGGAAAAAGGTCATTTAATGTTATAGACTTATAGCCAGCCTAACTATAAAATATTTGCACTTTATAGGCCACAGGTGCAAGATTTGCAAGTTGACAAACTGCAAAGACCAAGTTAGTCCACTCAACTTTTGTAAATATAAAACTTGGTTAATCATAAAAAATAGGATGTATACGAAGGATAATGTAGCGAATGTAAAGCATTCCACATCACTATAACCACTAAAATGAGATTTGCATTGCAAGGATTCATGTAATAGGGAAATACGAGTTGATCTTATTTAACTAGGTGTAAGTGGGATATAACATTTTCTAATAATAAGAAGAAGAAAAAAAGGCTTAATGGTATAACAAAAAAATAGACAAATTCAAGAAGCATGTAGTATAACAGTTTAAATGTTAAAATCACTAAAAAAAATGCACATGGTTGGTTGAATAGTTTGAGAAATTAAATTTTTTAGATTGAACAAAAGATAACACAAACTAGGATTCACATTTTCTAGATATAGAATAGTATACAAGTCCTTAACTGAAAGGAGCATGCAGAAAAAGAAACACTGAGTAGATTCAAAACAAATGGTGCTTGAGTTACAAATAGCTGGTTCTTTCTGCATATGTTGACGTGTCAATGTGTAACTGCTCCAACCACAAACATAGTTATAGACCGACATAAATCAGCAAATCGCTGCTAGTTTTTCATAGATATTTATTAAAGAAAATGCTGTAGCTTCACAATAATATACCTTCGAGCAGTTGATGAATAAATGGAAGTGAGGAAATGGGCAAACCTTGGGAGTAGAAAATAGAGGCATGAGGAAGGTCACCACTATAATTAGAGAAGGAGTAGTCACTATTTCCACTCGCCTCAGCTAATTTCATGTAAGACTCTTGTGGCTGAGAACTGGCAAGAGAAGTTTCCTTTTTGACATTGTCATCAACGTCCATTGATCCTTTCTGCTGGCTATCATCGCCTTCAACTACTTTATCAAAGGCAACAGAGGTATTCGAATCACACTGTATGACGGAATTGGCTCCTCCTGCTTCAAGAGCATCATTATCCTTAGAATAATCAATTGGCATGCGAATGCCATCGACAGGAATTTCTGGTTGCATATAGGTGCCAGACGAGTCCATCTCTGTCAACTGCAACTCTTTTGGAATATCAGAATACCACAACTGACAAAATGCTAAGCCAACAACCAAATTTGCAACAGGGTCACTATCAAAACCACGCTCCTGCATGACACTGATCAACCGTGTAGGTAAATAAAGCAAGAAATAGTCAGTGGAATACCTAGCAAGAATAATGGTAGTTTACAAAGATGTTAGAGCATTTGAATCAGAGATTTCTTAAAAAGAATATTAACATAAGTTATGGAGTAATGTGTACACTTTTCATTACTTCTTTATGCTAATAAAGACTAATATGGGATACTTCATACCAGTTAAAGAGGTATACCATTGCTTCAAATCTAGTGAAAACTAGTGTATTTGAAAACAAATAACCTTACCAAAGAGCAGCTTGATATGCATCCTCCATACTCCCACGTTGTAGACAAGTAAGAATAAACTCCAATTGCACCGCAAACCTCTCCTAGCAACAGAATTTGAATATTTTATATTAAACTAGCTTCAGAATTTCAGAATTTACAACAAGAATTTACAGAATTTGCATAAATACATCAGACTTTTGAAGCAGATTTCTTCTAGCCATGCACACACACAGCCAGCACAAATGAACATTGCCGAGTTTATCAAGGTCGAAATTTGTTTTGCTTTTTCTTTTTTAAATGAAACAAAATAAAATTAAAAGCAACTTCGTGACATCGACTAAAAAAAATTAAACAAGATGAAAAGTGGGGTAGTCAAATTAGCACCTCATTTTTTCATGATTTAAGAATGAAATCGTATAGCAATTCTCCCTCAGAAGATCATGCCAGGGAGACAATCACTTATGAAAATATATTTTTATATTGTACCTTTGTTGACCAATTCTTCAATGGTCCAAGCTTTTTCATCCATAGCTCATAGACACTCTGGATTTTCCTTGAGCTGAAAGTTTCACCTTTTATATTATTGAGAAGCTCCAATGCAGCCTGCAGAAATTTTGGATACGAAGTTTAGAAAACTTGTTGATAGCCCATATGTATCTCAGACGAATTATAACTACGTAATTTGGTGATTGAACATATAACAGATTGACTAATATGGTATAGATAATAATGTAAGAGCTATGTACTTCATTTGATTAGGTTACGTACATAGCTAAGGAAGAGCTCGTGATCTTAAAATCTCCATATTACGAACAAATAGAATTGCGTGCAAAAATAAATCCATACCGAATACTTGGCACGGTTTCTTGAGATAGAATTGTCTGCGACAGTCCCTTGGATCAAGACGCTTAACACGCCACTCGCCTCCGGCCAGTTGTGCCGCCGAGTGAGCTTGTTGAGGAGCCGCCACAGCCTGTTCCGGTGCTGATGTCGCAGGCTTTCGCCGACACATTGCAAACTCCCAATGCCTTTCTTCAGGCAATAGCTGGGCATGTAGACCGACAACAGTGCCCCTTTGATTTTTCTTTCTTTCGATGATGGTTTCCCGGCGCCGTGGTCCTCGAACTCATGAAGCTTTTTGGGGGGTTTTCGGTTGATTTTCGTTGGCGTTTCGGCCTCTTGGTTCTCGTGTTTGGGCTCCAAAAAAACCTCTTCGGCCATGGGAAGGGCAATTTGGTAATTAAGCACTGAAGGCGGCGGGAGAGGTTGACGGAAATAGGACGAGGGGGAGGAACTGCCGCTTCCGGTGGCGGAGAACCCTGAAAATCAGCCGCAACAAATCTCAAGTTTCGGGTTTTATACCTCCCGGGTTCCGAATAGGTCAGTTGTACTTCGCCCCTGTAAAGTTTAGAATTATCATATTAACCCCCGAAACTTTTAGATAAGTTTCTTATCACCCCATAGTATAGTATATATTGCAATTTGGCCACATCCCGTTTGATAGGACACATTTTCCAATCTAATTAAATCAAAACATTCTCCCTCTCTCTTGAAGCTTTTCCTGCACCTTCCCAAAACCCTAACCCCTTTTCCCTCCCACACAATCTCACGTTAGAGCAATATTATAATTAAACTATGGCGGAACCGTCGGATGATTCCAGGGACATCGAGAAGCTCTACGAGTACGGAGAAAAACTCAACGAAGCCAAAGATAAGTCCCAGGTTAGCCGACCTCTTTCGAGTTTTCCCTTGATTTTCTCGCTTTATTTCACTTTTTTTATAATGCTAATTTTGTGTGTATACGTTTGATTCTGTGGAGCAGAATCAGAAGGATTACGAGGGTATAATTGCTGCAGCGAATGGCAGTGTGAAGGCAAAGCAGTTGGCGGCGCAGATGATACCAAAGTTTTTCAAATATTTCCCTGAGCTTTCTGAGCAGGCTCTTGACCAGCATTTGTATTTGTGCGAGGATGAGGAGCTTGGGGTAAGTGATTTACTGTGATTGTAAATATTCGCTTAGGTATTTTTGTCCTTTAGTTGTACCGAAAGTGCATCTCAGAGAAAAAAACTATTTTATTTATTAGTCAGATTGCAACTTTTCCTTATTGGATTGAAAAGGCTTGGAGGTTTGACTCATTATGGTGAATTTTAGGTCAGTAAACAGCATGGTTGAACTAGCTCAGAAAATGATTTTTTTCTCATTTTATACTTCATTTGCCATTGCAGTGGCTGGATTCAGAGGGAAGCGTGAGAGTGTATAATTTCTAAAGAAAATGGTTGCTTTAAGATGTTGTCGCCTGCTAAATGGGCATGATTATAGAACTTTTTTGATATTGTCCTTGATAGGATAGAGTTTGAGATCATAATAAATCAGAATTGTACTAGATTGTTTTTGACTGATTTCCTTCCCTTTGATGCATGAGAATCTCTATATTTTTCATATTTTGTTTTCCGTAACTTGTGTATGCTGAGTACAAAGCAATGGGTAAAACATCATTCCATTCAATTACGCTCGTTACTGAAATATCCGCTTGACCAAGTGTGTTCTGCTTTATTTGGTGGGGAGGTAGGAAGAGTATATTTTTGTTGGTGGGGAGGTAGGAAGAGTATATTTTTGGATAAGTAGATGGTTGCTTCTTCTCCTCTGGGCATTATATATATCTAAGAGATTGTTTTGTTGATTGCTAAGGTCCGTGTACAAGCTATTCGTGGGCTTCCTCTTTTCTGCAAGGATACACCTGAACATCTGGCAAAAATTGTTGATATCCTTGGTCAACTCCTCATTGCTGGTAATTTAGTCGTTGGTGCTTGTATGGGATTCTTAACAAGTTATTTAACTGTCTAGTTTTCTTAAATGTCTTTTATGGTTATGATTAGGAGATAATGTGGAGCGCGATGCAGTGCACAAAGCCCTTATGTCTCTGTTGCGGCAGGATGTCAAGAGTAAGTTCCAATTATAAAAATGTGCTTAATATTTTTGAAGGAAAAAAGAAAAGAATCTATTTTTTCTTTTTGGTCTCTATTTCTTCTTTTCCCGCCGACACTTTCCAAGGTTTATGACACCACATCAATTTCTTTAAAAGCTAATTTTGTTTAGAGAAGCCTGAAACTTTTTTTGTTTGTAACTCTTGTGTTGGATATAATTTTTTAGGTTTATAAAGCCTTAGACAGGGTTCACATGAGAATGATCATCTTTGCCTTGGTTATATTCAGCCTTAGTGGTGATAACTATCTTTAGGATGTTACATGTAGAGTTCTAAAGTTAAGTTGAAAGTTGATGGAATGAAATTTGGCTTGTACCATCAGATGTGTTGCTATATTCTGGTAATTGTATTGTTTGTATTTTTGTAATTGAGAAGAGAAATGGGAATTACAGATTTTTTGTCTGTTTGAAGTGCATGTATTCTAACCAAGGTACAGACCTTATTGATTGCCTGCGCCTTGGCCTGATAAAATCGCCAGGCTTGCACCCTCTGGACCTGGAGCCTTTGCGTGTGCCTTGGGTGCCTTCAACAATTATGCCTCAATCTTTGTGCGTGAATGGGTTGACATCGTTTTACCTAAGTAATTAACATAAGTTTGACTGTGTGTGGTGCTGTCGCAAGGTTGGGAGGTTTAGTTGAACATCACCCCTAACTGCAGCCGATGGCAGTTCTCTTTTCTGATGAAGTAAGAAGATGCTTTTATTGAGAGCAGTGCTGTCAGGAAGCAGTTTCTGGCCTGCATATCATCCTGGCAGAATAGGTCGTCATCAGGTGGGGTCTTCAATGGTATCTCATGGATCCTTCCTAGGGTTCCCTAAAGCAGTTACATCCTGTTTCATTCGAACCATCGTCCTTTGAAGCTGCTTTTAGACATGATTTTGTTGGATAAGGTCTTGAATTATGGAGAAATATTTTCATCATGGAAAAGGGATTATTTGTATAAGGTTTTGGTTTATCCTTGCATTGCCAGTCATAGAAAAAATTGCTCCTATTTGTGTATCTTCTAGCAGTTGTGGCCTCAGTTTAGAAGTCAACTAAGATGGAGCGGTATTTCTTAGGGGGTGGGTGGCATAAGGTAACGAAAAGGCTGTGCTCCATGCGGTTAGTTTTCATGTAGTAATGAACATGAACCTTTAATAGGATCCTTGCAAAGTGATATTTCGTAACTTTTATCCGAGTTTCTTGGAAATGGTGACCATTGCAATGCAGGGGGTTATTGCTGGAAAACTATGTGCTGCTGTGTTAAGGTCAGCTAACTAATCTAGTTTGTTGAATGGATGGGGTTTGCCAGTGGAAAAGCCTTTGAGGAAGTTGAGCAGAATTTCATGAGAAATACTGACCATAAGGTGGATAGCGGTAGGAGAATCTTTAGAATGCTGCTGGGTGGGTGATGAATTGTCTAGAAATGGATTCCTTTTTTTGTTTCTTTGCTGAAAAGTATGATACACCGTTGCCCAACATGCATGCAGTCTGACAGTCTCTTGGAATTCTGACATGGGACCTTAAATAGAAATTTCAATGCAGAAAAGTTTGTCAAATATCGGGACTGTTGTTTATACAAGATCTGGTTGTTGCTAAAATTGTGTTCCATCGAGATAACACTTATGTGTCTATTTTCGTCTTTTATACAATTCCTTTCGGGCTTGGGAGGCCAGGACTTTTCACTTGAAAAGCTGTGTGAAAGTCGTCAGTTTGCTAGAAACTGCTGGTACGTTAATACGCATCACAGCACAGGATGATTTTGCTAATAAATGCGAAGGCATTGGCTGGAAAGTATTATATTTGTGGGAAGAAAACCTGCCAGCCATCTTGTTTCTGTTTGAGGCACAATTTGACTTCTCATATTACTCATCTGTTGGCATAAGGTCATAGTAAGAGCTTTTCCAATAATGCCTGATCTACACTTTCTATCACTTTTGAGGATTTCATAAACTAGAAAAGCTACAACTTTTTACATCAGGCTAATGCATAGACTGCCTGTGTAGACTTTATTTGATGCACTTTATAATGTGGATTGTACACATTGTGCGTAATCTGAGGGTGTTGAGTATGTTTGTTGCAGCTTCATTAACAGCTTTATTTAAGCACATTGGAAGCACTGATGATCGAAATGCGGAAGATCTCAGTGCTTGGGAGGGCATTCGTGAAAAAGTTCTCTGTTTTATTAGAGATAAGGTAAAGAAAGTCGCTGGCTATGAGAATGACTTTTCATTCCCGAAAACTGTTTGCAAGTCCTAAATTATAAATGAGTCCATTTTTCAGGTGTTTCCTCTTAAAGCAGAGTTGTTGAAGCCGAAGGATGAAATGGAGAGGCATATAACTAATTTGGTGAAGCAGGTGTTGCATTTGTAGCCTTGAAATTTTAATTGAAAATGTCTTTCTCTATTCTGTGATATTCTGTTTAGACCCGTTTCTTCTCTTCACACACAAGATTAATGATATCTGATGCCATTTGTTTGAAGCCTAATTACTCCAGTTCAATGTTTCTCCGACATGTTTCTCTTTCAGAATTTGCAAGATGTGACAGCTGCGGAGTTTAAATTGTTCATGGACTTTTTGAAAAGCCTGAGCTTATTTGGGCAGAATGCTCCTGTCGAGCGAGTTCAAGAACTTGTTGAAATTATTGAAGGCCAGGCTGATCTGGATGCTCAATTCAATGTAAGTAGCATTGCTTGCATTGGCAAGCGGGGTTTTATCTGTTTCTCGTTAGTTGCTTGGTTGTGTCACCTCTTTCCCAGAGAAGTTTATTGTATTAAACATTTTGATATTGTTGCTGGGTCCATATTTTGCACGATTTTATTTGTCTGAGTTTAATATTTTCTCTGTCTCAGTAACAAATGTGGTCCTTTAAAATTGCATTCTCCTACTCGTGAATCTGGAGAATAGCTTTTAGACCCTGTAACCCTGATGCTTGCCATTTACCTTATTTAGTTTCTGATATAATTTCAGCATTTATTGTGTTGCTGGTCTCTGCTTTCCCTTTAAATTACCTGTAACAAAACATAGTGGATACGGCTCTTCTCCGTTGTATTGATATACTCTTTCCATACAAATATTGGTCTGCATTATAGATCAAAAACTACTATGGAAGTTTATTATAATTTTCGCTTGCTAATCTTTTTTGTCATGTGTCCACAGGTTTCGGATGGTGATCACATTGATCGATTTATATCCTGCCTACAAATGGCCCTTCCATTTTCATGGTATACACAACTCTAATAGTTTGATAATTGTAAAATTTGTGAGGATATGTTGACTTGAAGCCTATATGTCTTGACAGAGAGGTGCATCGAGCAGTAAGTTCTTCAATTATTTGACAAAGCAAATTATCCCTGTTTTTGACAAGGTAATACTCTAGCTGTCTTGCTGACTAGTTTCTGAATGATTGAGTTAGATACGAAGTTTTTAGCTAGCAACACCTGATCAGTTACTCTGTTGTTATTTTATCGCCTTACTATGTTAAGCCTATCCTCGTATCTTTCCATCGCAGTTGAGATATCCGTGGAAGTTGCAATATTAGTGTTCACATTTGACATTTCCTTTTTCTATAATTAATCAAGTGTTTCTCCCCATTTTTTTATCAGTCTCTTTGCAAGCTTCTTCTTCTCTCTCTCTCTCTCTCCGCATCAATATCATACTATAGAATGTGGAATCAGTTGGGTTTATTACACCTTTTCCTTTCATGAAAGCATGATTACTTTTGATAGTTGAGAAACTCATGTATTGGTGTAAGTTACGCATTTTATAGTCATCTACCTTTTGCCTGGTCAAAAGTTCATTTCAAATTTTCATCTGAAGCTTATTTCAGCTTTACTTAACATAATTGAAAGAGATTCATTTCTGTTGGACATCTGGGAAATCATTAGCTAAAGGCATCTCATTATATCGTTTCTATATGACTCTTGATGCTCCATGTTTCGAATTTATGTTGGGGTTACTCTGATAAAATGTTACCTTTTCTCTCCATCAGCTACCTGAAGAACGAAAATTAGACTTGCTCAAGAACCTTGCTGAATGTTCACCATATGCTAAAGCACAAGATTCGAGACAGCTTCTTCCATCAGTTGTTCAACTTTTAAAGGTACATTTTCTTCCAAAGTACGTAAAACGTGCCCAGTTCGGTTTTTTTATGTGGTGCTGTTTTGCTGTATCTTCTGCACATCCATTCCATTATCATTATTCGATCTATTATGCTATTTGCCTTATTTTTTGATCCCTTATTATGTTGTACTAGCAATGTTTATGCACTTGTTGCCTGTTCAAGTACATGACAAATCGAGTCTAGTCATGACAACTGATCCATGGTGTATTGTTGTGTGGTTTTATGATCATTCTGAACCTTTTCTAAGTATACATTCTTTCTGTTATGTTCTCTCCGTCTCACAGAAATACATGGTCCGGAGAAAGATTGAAGAGATAAATTTCACATGTATCGAGTGCTTGTTGTATGCATTTCACCATTTAGCACACAAGGTAAGAATTGTGCTTATTTGACCATGTTGGGCTATATATCTTAATTCTTATATTACAAAATTGCCACATTCTTGATTTTTGTAGACTCCCAATACCACAAATAGCCTTTGTGGCTACAAGATCGTCACTGGACAACCTTCGGACAGGCTCGGGGAAGATTTTACAGAACAATATAAAGATTTTACAGAGAGGTATTTCATGATCTGAATATGTATTATAAACTTGCAGCCTGGTACATTCTAATAATATGCTGGTTTTTATTGTTCCAAAAATGTTCCCTGTGATGGTCTCAAAACCTTGTCAAGTGTGGGAGTTTGGAGAATGAAAATACTGGGGTTTATTAGTATTATAAAAGTGGGATTTATAAAAGTAAAGCTGGGCAAGGGATGTGAAAAAGATTAGTGCATGAAAGGATTTCAAAGTGTAAGATACATTTTCTTTTTCTTGGCTACCAATGGACGCCACCAAAAATGCTAGCATTTGGCTTGATGTTTTAAAGCGATGAAAATAAATAATACATGTGCGGTGGTAGTTACATTTTAAGTGTTGAGAATCAAAATCAATCAAAATTGATCTGTTGGGATAGTCAAAATCAATCAAAACTGATTTTTTAAGATAGCAGAATATTTCTTTTGATGTAAATTGATATGAGTAATGAGTGATTTCTTTCCATGTATGTATTTTCACATGTCTGTTACACCTATATATATAGGTGATTTTGTAATTGTGAAGATAAGAGAGAAATGAAACTCTTATAGCCCTTTGGGCATTTGTTCGTGGATGTAGGCTAAATGCCGAACCACATTATTTCTTTGTGTTCTTTTTTCTCTCTTAAAAAATTCAACATTAAGTATATTAAGCTTTCTTTGAATTTTGCCAAGGTTGCTCTTGGAATCCTAGGGATCATTCAAACTGTTTGGTGGGGCGAAATGGTTGTGAAGTATTCCAAATTCAAAAAGTGTTTTGATAGAGGCCTCTGCCTGCATAATGTTGTGTCCTTTATTTATTGATTTCTCTTGTTCAAGCCGTATAACTGAAGTTTTGTTGAGGCGTGCAATTTTAATTGATAGATATCCCATATGCATACTGTTTAGTTTATCTCAATATCGAGGTGGGGGATGGGTTTGCCACTCTACTTCATTAAGTAATTTGATCAACCTTTTGGTGGATCCACAAGTTTATTCAGTGAGTGCTATTATAGTTGTTTAAATTGATTAAATTTTGGAAAAATTGTGACTTCCATATACTTTACCATAAGACTAATCCATACTCTACAGGCATAAACTTATATTCTTTGGTTGAATTTTGGTTTTGGACGAAATGACCATAAGTTTATGATTTGATTGTGTTGATTTCATTTGTGTATACCGATGGGCTTCTTGGATTCTTTGCTAGATGCATTACTGCTAGAACTTATCAACTATTTTCACTTGTCTATTCAAAGTCTGCTTGCTGGGGCATGATAGTACATAATGCATTTTTAATTGAGCATGAGGAATGATGTTGATTGTTGTATTTTCCCCTGGTTGCCCCTTCTATTGAAATTGCGCTGCCAGAATTTCTGGTTTTGTTGTGAAACTTCAGAATGTTGACTTGGTTTTGTGATGGAATAGATTGAGCACCATTGAGGAATTAGCTAAGGCAATGAATAAGAAATTGACCCAGGGGATGGCGGAGCACAATAAAGCAATGGCAGCTGCAAAGACAGAAGAAGAAAAAGAAACAATTGTGGGTTTTTCCTTACAAACCCATCCTGTTGTTCTGATAACCACTTTTTTATTTTTGTGTTATTTTGCTGCATGGACATTAATCTTTGGTTCATTTAGTTGGATTAATTTTGTTCTTTCCACCCTTTTCTTTTGGGACATATCCTGCAGAAGAAGCAGAAGCAGAAGGCTACAGCTGGTCTTGAACCTGCAACAATATACTGGCGATGTCCCAGGTGAATGCTTTTCCTAATGATTAAATCACACTTTCTGGAAGAAAATTTTATAGAGGAAAATTAATGACCGTGGATATAATTTTATCGAGATTAAACGTCAAGGTTTTAGTATGATCAGAATTAATAGAGAGAATCATTCAGTATATCTCACTTATATTCTACATAACTTGTCTATATCATCCGAGTTATAAGTTAGTCGAAAAAAGAACTACTTTTCATTTCTCTCTGCCCTACTTCTCTTTAGATTTATTGACTGTTTATTTCAACATTTATTCTTTTCTAATTGGTTGGTGTGAACTATGGTATGGATGTAGCCTTTGCATTCAAAAGCACCTTCGTTCATCGGGGACCAGAAAATTAGCTTATCTTGGAAAGAAGTAACTAAAGCTGCAACAACATCTGGTGCTGCTGCTACAGGGTATAGCAAGAAAAATTTCTTTCCCTTTTTTTGTCACTATTGCTATTAATCTTCAGTTTTGTCGTTTAACTTAAATGTTTATATAATTGCAGTCAAAAACGAACTGCTAATGCTGCTAATAATGGATCTGGGACAAATGCAACGAAGAAGGGTCGAGGAGCAGGAGGCTTACAAAACCAACTTGTTAACAGAGCATTTGAAGGGTTAAATGATGCACGAAGTGGTGGAAGAGGAGGTAGAGGTTGGAGGGGACGTGGTAGAGGAAGGGGTTATCATCGCTATTAAGCATATCTTTTTGTTGTATAATGTAGACATTTTTAGCTGATTTACAGAGATTGTAGCAACTTAATTTTATTACTGATCTAGTTTTATGATACGATGATTTGTTATTCCATCTGTCTGTTCTGATGATTAATTTTTGCATGCTAGTACCGGTTTATGAGGACTGATAAGGTCTCTGATTCAACTTTTATGATCCGGACATAGTTTGTTCAGAGTATTTGCATCTGGGCAATCTGGCATCCGTTTCAAGTAACTTGTGAACTCTGCTTGGAGTTTAAATTCCTCAGTGTTCATGAACATCATTGTGGGATTAGTTGTTCTTTCCTGATCTATGCTCGCTATTTATCATGGAGTTCTTCGGCTGAGATTTTGATGGTTCTAATTGTCTTTGCAATCACTGAAAAACGTGTTTCTTAGCTTATGGCTGCAAAAATCACATTTTAGTGCCAACTTCTGCTTGTGTTTCATTTAATTTGAATTTAAAGGTAGGAACTAGGTGCTTTAGATTTATGATTATGCTTATGGTTTGACTTTTAGAAACAAATAAGCACTTTTTCACAACTTTTTCACCACATTCTCAACTTTTTCTGTTTGCAAACAATACCAACTTTCGATTCTCGATTATTTTTACTTGTGCTATAACAAATCACTTTTTCTCAAAACAGTAAGTTTTTGCAAACACTCTCATTATGGGGTGCCTTGCAAGCTTCAGTGTTGTTTACTCTGTTTAGACATCACTCTTGGCTTACCTCCTTTATCCCTCGTCATTGGTCCTGGTTTATGTTTTCTGCGAATTTGATTGGTTGTCCTATAACCTGTAACAGGTCTTACATGATTCGATGAAATTTGTAAACTGAATCAGAAGATTTTGTTTGTTTTGATGCAGACTTGCATCTCTTTGTCCCTTTCTATGAACCTTTTAGCAATCAACATTGCTGACTAAATTAAGGTAAGGTCTTTGTCTAGATTACGTCAGTATGCAGCCCGAAGGGGATGAAGATAGATAGCTAGATATTGTTTTTGTTGATTGTTTTGTCAAGGTGCTATTATACGATAATGCATGAAGATGAACGGTCCAATATATATGTAAAAAATCAATGTAATACAAAATACAAGAGAAATGATTCTACTAACATGATTCAAATAAGCTTGACACAAAGAAGTGGTTGTAACTCAACATCATTAAAAGGGCAATATCAAGAATGACATGAGATATGGTTGTGAAGCTACAAAGAGTAAAGCACGACTACACAAGACGTCGAATTGCTTCCCCTTCATTTGAGATTCAAGAATGACTTTCTCCAAAATTTGCTCATCCAACAAATTAAATAAATAAATTTCATTCCCGATCCGGGATAAAAATGAACAGGGTGTGCTAGCCTGATGAACACTAATCATACCGTGGGCACATGTAGGATAACGAATTAGGTTCTCTAAAACGACTTCCTTTTTCTTATCTTGAAACTGGATAACCGGATAACATTATCATCTGCTAATAGTGTTTCCCCAAGAATCGACATCGACTCGGGCTTGGTGAAATAGGTAAACAGAAGGTAAATACCGTCCAAGTAAGTGTTGCTTTCTCCAGCTTTGTTTTTCTTCCTAATGCCGTAAGCAAGTGGGATTACCCCTCTGTTCAACACCTCCACATACATCGCACCACCACCAACAAGCAACTGCACAAACAAAGTTCAAACAATAAGGGTGCAATTGGATACTAAATTTTTTCATTTTTGTTCTGCCAATGAATTTTTTTACCAAAACATGTGATTGCCTACAAGAAGTTTCAGAAAATACACTATTCATTCACTTTCACTTTTTCTCTCATCCATTACATCTACTTAATTTTTTATGAAAAATATGAAATCGACAATCATAATTACACAAATTCCACTATTCACTCACTCACACATTTCCAACTACCATTCATATCTAATCATTATTTTACTATTTACACATCAATCAATTTTCATCATTACATTTTCATCTCATATCCAATTTCACTCTCAAAATTCATCTCTTCTTTCAAAAAAAAAAATTCTATCACTATTCTCTAGCAATTTTTTTCGGGAAAATGGAAGTGTATCCAATCACCACCTAAACTTTTCGAGAACGAAGCAGAGTTTAGTGCAACAGGATTCAAATCAATACATTCACCTTCCACTTGTAAGTGACTGCTTAATTATGGTTTATGTTCTCAAATTAATGCCTTAATAGGGGCAATAACCTACTGAAATTCAAAACATAATTGTTGGTGCTGTACACAAAGAAGTGACACAAAAATATTACAAATTTCCCATCGACAGTTTAATTAGGTGATTTGAAAAGGGTGGAAGCTAGAATTTTTTTTGCCAGTTGGGGGCAGGTGCCGTTTTTCATTTAATTCTCAAATATTAGGGCCGCAGCTGAGATCTGATATCCTGACAAACTAAGTCTTTGTGGAAGAAAACATCTTTTGTGGTTAGCTTGTTTTGTGTTTTCCAAAAAAAAAAATATCACTACTAAAGTAAGCTGCACTTTCAAGTTTCAACATAGTATTTACTGATATAAATCCAACAAAGGGGTGCAAACTCAGAAGTGCAGATAAATTTAATTAAGTGCATTTTCATCCAAGTGAAAAGCTTCACTGAACTACCTAAACTCGTCGATTACCTAATTAGTAAATTACAATCATTTTTCCCCATTACTGATTTTAGAAATTGGTAATTCATTTGATTTCCTACCACTAGAATGAGACTAGAACATTAAGATTACAATGTTAAGAACTTCCAGTACCCTACTCAACAAGAGATCTCGGCAATATAATTTCAAGTGTTCAAGCAGAGAGTACAATTACAATAATGGCATAGAACAATATGACATGAATATTTCTTTAGTATAAGTCATAGAGTTGACAATCATATGCACAAATCATAATTATCATCTCTCGGAAAATAGACTTCAGTTTATATCGGTAAAACATATGTTCCTAAACACACACATATTCAGTTCATATAACGCCACTCCGTATATAATTTTGCATAAATTCAAGATGGTACATCCATCTTTCTGTTCAAATGTTGTGCTATAGAGTTTATTCAATGCATTAACTAGTTCGGCCCTAGGATCATATACGACATTTAAATAGGGAAAGAAGAAAAAGAAAAAATATCAATAGTCTCATTCTTGAATCCTCAGTTCATTATTCTCCAAAAACCTACTTGCATTCACCAATTACCCCAAAGGGTAAACAACCATAGAGGATAAAACATTCACACCATATTTCCCAATAATTAAGAAACCAATGAACAACATTTCATCCCATTCACAAAAGCACAGATAAATAATATTATCGATAGAGAAGCTTTAAAACAATAACAACAAAATCAAGCAAACATATCTTTAGCCAAAAATCAAAGCCATCAATGAACTTGAAACTTAAGAAGAAAATGGGGAAAAAAATATCACCTCCTCATACTTCTGGGTAAAGGCGAGGCGCTCATCTTCAGACATGTCGGGCCGCAAAACGACCATGGTCTCGTACTGGCGGAGGCCCGGCGGGCACTGAGGCTCCGCCTTATCCTCTACGTCGGGGAAATCCGACTCCGGCGAGGTCGGCGGCGGGGTACCGCTGCCTCCTAAATCTCTTTCGAAGAAGGATATATCGAATTCCGCCCTCACGGAGGCTGCTGTTCTCTGAGGGTTTAGGCTGATTTGCAGCTGTGGAAATTTAATGGAATTATTCGATTTGAAAAAGTGTTGAGATTAAGAGCAGAAGAGTGGGAGTGAGGTAGGTGTGGTTTGGGAATTATGAGAGCAGAGGAAAGAGAAGCTGACGCCATTGTTGGTTTCTCAGAAGCTTGGGAGAAAGACGAGGAAAATGAGGTTTAGTGGAAGAAATCGTTTTATAGTTGTAGCGATTTTGCGCTAGGAATAAAGAGGCGGTCTGTCTAAAACGACTTACGAGTTACTAGGGCAAGAATAGTTGGGATCATATGCATTTTTCAATAAGGGATAATTTCAATTTTTATCTAGTACCAAATATATACAATGTTTTTAATTTTGGCACCCCATTTTTGGGACTCATCAAAATTGGAAAGGTGCCCCATTTTTCTTTTTGTCTTAGATCATCCACCACATTCTATTCATCAAAATTGGTGCCCATTTTTCTTTTTGTGATCATCTTTATTCTATTACATGAACATGAAATAATAGGTTTGCGGTAAGAACCCCTAATTTATTGGTTGCCATATGAGACCTTTCTCACTCTAAGCAATTTTTCCCCAAATTGTAATCCCTAATTGAATCCAAAATTGAGTCAAGCTCAATTCGAACCCTATCTCGTACATAATTACACCTTTCCACGAAATTGTAGTAAAAAAAATCTTAATAGGTTCATTGTTAGATCTATTATTCGTCAATTCAAGGCTGAAATATGAGGGGTTCGATATTTCCATGGCAAAAAGAAGCAACAACGGCAAGCGACGTCACTCTACTATGGTATGTTATTCGAATTGAACCTCCTCCCCCTCCTCTTTCTATTTTGTGTAACTTTTATGGAAAATTTATGGTCTTGTATATGCATAATATCAATTATGTGTTATGGGTGTGTAAATTCCATGAAGAAGCTACATTATTTACATTAAAAGTTTTTCTCATGGTGGAGAATTGAAATCTGAACTTGTGAGGCACTATGTAGGGGGCATGGTGGATTGTTTTGATAGGGTTGATGGACGCGAAAACCATTGATTTCAACCATTCAAAATTGGTTCACCATGTAAAAGGAGAGCTTGATCAAAATTGCTACAAAAGTTATACATTTTCAAGTAGATTTTTTTTTTTTTTTTTTTTTTGAAATTACTGTCTTTAGAAAACGTAAGAAATGTGTTAGAAATAAAAGTGACACGCAAAAGCAAATCGCACCATACCATCTTTGCCAAAATTCTTGCAACATACTCATGCCATATATAGGTACTAAAGAAACTTTTGCTATCCAGTCATTTTCAAGAACTTGACTATGTTCTAACCAGCTCAATTTTTATGTCCAATGACTAATGAGAAGCCAGAAATGACAATTATCATAATAAGATCCCAATAAGCACAAGTGCTAAAAGTTCTTCCAAACAAGTCCTTAACAAACAACTTGCTAGAACACCAAAAGTTTGGTGGTTGCAACCACCAAATTTGCTTTAGCTTAATAAATAAGGTAGTCACATTACAGAAAAACTCCAATTATCTTTCAGAATTACAAAATACACCCTTTAGGTTTGTATGTATCTAATAAATAAACAAATATGAGGGTCAGCCCCTATCGAGAGTGCAATTTGTAATATAGAAACAAATGTCACGAAATATTTGTAATTTTTGAAAGATAACTGGGTTTTTTTAATTAGGCTAAACCTCAGGGGTAGATTTTGTAATTATCCCAAAAAATAATGCAACAAGGAAACCAAAGCAAAAGCTTCTTCTCCTCCTCCATATAATCCTCCCATTCACCAAGTTCACAAGGTCAAGATTTTAAATTCTGGTCTTTTAAAGCAGATCCATGTTTGTTCATAAGTAGCCAAAAAGACAAAAGAAGATGGGAAACACAGAGCAAAATAAGACCAACAGGCAATATGGCCATTTAATAACATTAACAAGCAATACAAGGTAAAAAAGAATTACACATAATCATTCAAGTCATCCCAAGACTTATACAAGCTTTCTACAGCTTTAGATTTAGATCAATTGTTTCTCCATTTTCACCATTGCCATTGCTTACATGTGTCGTCCTTTGATTGGTTTGAATCTTAATCGGGAAGAAGCTAAAAGACTCTACTACTAATCCGCTTGGTTCGGCCTCATGAATTTGGCTTTTGCCATATTCCTACAATACAAATACAAGTAAAAATTTTGAGTAAAAACCCAAAAACAACGAAAAAACGATTTTAACAATTTTCATTTCATACCTTAGATAACTGGTGATCCGAATAATCCAACAAATGCTTGTGCTTTAAGTTCAAAGGTGGAGAAGCAACTTCTGGAGGAGCCAATGTTAGAAAATCCCCAATTGATCTCCGATTTTCGCTGGTTACTTCATTTGTATATTTTTCGGGCGGATTTGAGATTGAAACGCCTTCTCTGGAAAGTTACGAAAGAAAAGCTGTCAGTTTACTCAATAATTAGGAGTCGATAATTTGTATGAATTAAGGGATAATTACAAAAAGTACCCCTGAGGTTTGACCTAATTACAAAAAAACCAAGCTAACTTTAAAACTTACAAAAAGTACCCCTGAGGTTTGAAATATATTTCAAAATCTCCCTTCATATTTGTAAAATTATTGCAGATTACCCCTTAATTTTAACACTAAATCAAACCTCAGGGGTACTTTTTGTAAGTTTTTAAGTTAGCTGGGTTTTTTTGTAATTAGGTCAAACCTCAGGGGTACTTTTTGTAATTATCCCATGAATTAATAGTAAATGAAAAAAAACCTGATCAATTTGTTTCTTGGTTCCATATGAAATGTGTATCCATTGGCTAATTCATCTGATTTCGATATGGAAACAGCATAGTTGTGATGAAAATTGCGGTGCAATGAAGAGGTCGACGCACTTTCTAAAGAGAACGGGTATGATCTCTTCATGCCAACCATCTACATATCATCATAAACAAGTTAGATTTACAATAATAAAAAGGATAATTGCAAAAACCTCCTGAGGTTCGACTAATTTAAAAAAAAACTTTTGAAAATTACAAAAAGCCCCTTGAGTTTTGATTCGTCTTTACATTTTCCTCCTTCATAAGCAAAAAAACATTTAAAAAATCCCCTAATATTTCTAAAACTATTAGGATTACCTCCTTAAATTTAAGCCATAATCAAACATGGGAGGGCTTTTTGTAATTTTAAAACATGTCTGGGTTTTTTTGTAATTAGGCCAAACCTTAGGGGGTCTTTTGTAATTATTCCTAATAAAAATGGAAGAACTTGCTCAATTTTATACAGAGTGAAAGTAGATGTTCAGAAAATTTTTGGAAAAATAAAGTAACATTTATGTAACACATTCTGGTCAAAGAATATGTGATCATGACAAAATAACAAGTTAAAAAAAGGATTTAAAAAAATTTCTACTTAATGAATTAGAAATCTGATGATCATAGTGTTTTATCAGAACAGAACAATTTATTGTAGTAAAAAAAATGTCATCTTGTACACATTAAACAAAAATACCTTATTTTCCTCTGTCAATGTATAGTTGCTACAATGAAAATTTTGGTTTGAAGGGGCTCCATCTGAGAATTTAATACTGATGATGAAATTCCAGAAGAGGATTTCACCTGCAACTGCAAAAAATAAAACCCAATATCTCAAAAACACAAGAACTAACTATATATTGCACTTTGAAAAATATAATTTATAGCACTTAAACTAACCAATGAAGAACAAGAAGAATGTCTCTGAAATTGGTGTGATTTTTGAGGCAGAATTGAGGTTTTTAGATTCAATTGTGGCTCAAATGCAATTAAATTGTGACTCATATCCTCTCCACCAAGATTGTATTCACCATTCCAAGATTTAGGCCAATTTCTATTCATTGGACTCAAAATTGCCTCCGAAACTACTACTTCCCCTCCACCAGCATTTAATTTCTTCGACATCTGAACAGAATTTTCGTGTATATTGGGGGCTGATGGGCAAATAGATGGCCTAAAATTGGGGCACAATAAAAAAGGAGTAGTATTATCACTAATTGCATTTTTACCCTCTTTCTTTTGTTGTTCTTCCAATCTGATCTTCTCAAGCTGGGCAACACCTAATCCTCTCTGTGGGACTTTTTTTGCTTAATTTTTTTGACCTAAAACTATTTTCAACACCGCCACCACCGCCGCCGCCACTGTAACTGCACCTAAAATATGTTCTTCTTGAGCCATTTTTCAATTTGAGCCATCAGAGTTTGCAAAAAATCTTGGTATTTAAAGGAGAAGCCAGAGGGGTTTGCTTAAATGGTAAATTATCCTCCGTATCCCAGACCATATTTTTTCAAATGCCCCAAAAATCTGTAAATAATCACAAAATCTGAGGGGGTTTCAAAAAAAGAAAAAAATGAAAACCCAAATGGAAAATCTGAAAGAATTTAAAAACCCAGATCTCTATCATTTAGATTATGCAAAATCTCAACGGTCATCAAGTCAAGATTGCGCCTTTAAATTATATGGAAACAAGAAAAAGAAAAAAAAACAATAATTCAGCAAAGATTCTAACTTTATTTTGCAATAGATATAAAACTCAGATAACAGAGATTTTTCTCAACCCCAGTTGTCTGAAGACAGATGGGATCAACTTATATACGGAAATAAATGAGAGGTTAAAAAAAAGATTGATTTTTTGTTTGAAATTGAAATTGTATAAATGCAAATCTAATGCATGCTATTTAAATGCTTTGCCTCTCTCTTCCAATCTAATTTATCGCCCAGATCCTCGCTCCATCCTAAGACCGGCTCCGTTTTTACTTTATTTTAGGCCTTTGATTTCTGTAACACGGTAAAAAATGAGATTTAACACGGTAAAAATGAGATCTCTAAAAGGAGAAAAATGTCTGTGGAGGTCCTCAGTTTGTACACTGTACTGCTCTTTCTATATATCTGTGTGTGTACATATATATATATATATATATATACACAATGACAAGGAATTAAAGAACTAGTTTTCTTTCTATGATTTTAATTTTTTAATATTATTATTTAAACCTTCAAACGTATATTTATTTCGTTCAATTTTTATAAAAAAAAAAATACCACTTATTTCATTTTTAAAACTTTTTACATTAATTTAATCACGAAAATATGGCTATCGCCTATTAAGCATGTTTTCGGGTCTATTAATATTGTGTATATATATATATCGAAACTTATATAGGTAATATATAAACACATATAATCCAAATATGTTTGTGTTTATATAGGAAGATCTAGTGAAAATATTTTCAAGCTTTAAATTAAAATGTTGAAGACTAAAAATATTTGTCAATCATTCCTAATGATTGATTGCCTATGAATTTCTTTTCTTCACTTTCATTTTCTAGATGAATTATTTACCGAATGTGTGAATGCCTGTAAAATATTTAAAAAAATTACTATTCATTTATTCACACTTTTTTTTTTTTTTTTATAGGAAAAACACTCTGGGGGTGGGGGATTGAGGCGTGATCCCCTACCTGTAGATTAAACCAAGAAATGATCGTACAATGTAATTTTTTCCGTTACGGCTATGACATCTACAATTCTATCATAATGAGCTATCAACAAAATACAATGAAAACCAATGGTGTATCAAAATCTAAAGCTCGGATATCCCAGCTGGTCCATCCGAATGAGCGATAGTAGATGGTGGGATGCCATGCCCTCAAAAACAAGATGACAACCAAGGGATGCGGCTCCCAACTCTGCCAAATGATCTGCTGGACGATTCCCCTCTCTGTGTATGTGGGAAATCGAGTAGTGAATGTCCTCAACAGCGGTTCCCGATACGAATCAGGGTGTGCTTTGAACCTGCCAAGACCCAAGACAACCAGATGTGATCGTGGTAATCACCGCCTTTGCATCCAACTCTATCCAAATATGCGATGAAAACTATCGGGCCTGATGTAGTCCTATCTCCAGTGCTAATAACTCTGCATGGAAGCTAGAAACGGCCTGAAATGAACTATGAAATGCCAACATGAGGTTGCCCGAGTGATCCCGAATCAATCCCCCTCCTCCAGCTATCAACGTGCCTCGATCAAATGAACCATCCGTGTTCAGCTTGATCTGAGTAGACTGAGGAGCTCGCCAAAACACCATCCTCGGTCGACGTGGAATCATGGAGGATCACTCCCCTTCAAAAATGCCACGGTAGGGAAGCAGCCAGACCAATCGGAGGGGCTCAATCGCCGACCTAAAACAAGGAGCCAGAGATGCCGCTCTACCTGCCAAATAATGTGAGATGCCAAGAAAGGAAGGTGTCGGTGCTTGACACAATTCCTTTCGGTCCAGACAAACCATAGAATTAAGCAAGGAACAAGAAAACTCAAGTGCCGCGTGTGTGATCTGTGTGAGCGATTCCTCCAAAAACTGAGGAATAATATCATATCAGTGGTGTGTGGAAGTGCAGTGTCAAACCAAGGGAGAAAATGATTCCACACGGACTGAACAGTATCATTCATCAAAAAGAGGTGAGGGATAGATTCAACCTGAGGAGAGGAATTTGGACGATGCAAGCAACAACAACAGCGTGACGCAAGGGAAGTGCCACGTGCTTGAAGCTTGACATCCACAGGGAGCCGATTATGAAGGAGACGCCAAAGGAAAACAGATATGGAAGGAGTAAGAACATCGTTCCAAATGGCACCAAACAAAAGGTTTTGTGTCTTTCTAGCTCGAATGGAATCCCAGGCAGAAGCATGGAAAACCCACCATGAGGGGTAAGCATCCATCGCATGACATCCTCAGATCCTAACAGAATAGGAACCCCAGAAATATTCTCGATGAGTCGCTCAGGAAGCCCATATCTGGAGACCAATACCTGATGTAGTCTATCCAAATCCCACATACCATCACGAATAAACCATCCAACCGACAAATGCTCCATCTGTTGATCCAAACAATAATCTGCAAGTGGCCGATGCCCAATCCAGATATCATCCCAGAAACTGGCCCTACCATTGCCAATAGACCGAAAAAATCCGATCCTGTGACGAATACCAAACCGCCGCAATCGCTCCCCGAGGGGATGTGATTTTTTGTAACAGAGGCTCTCTGGGAGACATATGTCCATTGTTACAATACTTACGATCATAAACCGAGCCCAAAGGGAATGACCCTCGCGTAGCCGCCACCACAACTTATAGCTAAATGCCTCAACAATATCGGATAAGCGGCGAAGACTAAGCCACCTTCGAAATGGGATGACAAATACTATCCCAACTAATCCAATGTGTCTTCTTTTGTCCCGCATAGGAGCCCCGGAAAAAATCGGCCATAATTTGTTCCATTTGATGCAACACTTTCTTTGGTGGTTGAATGACCCTGTAAGATATGCAACGTAATGGACATCGTAGTACTCCGAATCGAGCAAGCCTACCACCAAAAGACAGATGCCTATGGGACCATCCAAAGAACTCTATCAAGCATCCTCTCGAATAATGGAAGGAATAAAGCGGTCGTCGTTTGTCCCTTGAACAAAGGAACACCTAAATATGTGATTGGAAGATCATCTTGCACAAAACTAGTCCTACTATGGACCATATGCTCCCAATCCTCTATGTACCTTGGAGCCAAGAAAAATCTACTCTTTTGTATGCTAACCATCCGCCGTGGCGAATAGTGATCCAAAAATTGTCTCAAAGTAACAAGCCCCTCATCGGATGCCCTAGTGAAAATAATCACATCATCATATGCCAAATGAGTCACCGAAAACCCCTCCGTGTTCGATAAATCATATTCTCATGCCTCCGAATGATGGAGTCCAAACCCCGTGATAAATACTCGCCGCAAGAACAAAAAGTGCAGGAGACAAGGGATCCCCGACACATCCTCGAGAAGAAGAGAAGTATCCGGAAGGGCTGCCATTGACAAGAATAGAGAATCCACAATGCTCTATACAATTGGCGACCATATCTATCCACCGAAACGGAAAGCCCATGTGAATCATAGCAAAGATATCAGAAAATGCCATTGCACACGATCATAAGCTTTAGCCATATCTAGCTTCAACACAACATTAGGGACACCAAAAGAGAGAAACTAAGATCATGGATGAGCTCTGCGCAAGCAAGATGTTATCGAGATGACACGTCCGTGTGTGTAAAGCCACTCTGATTTGGAGACACAATGAGTGGCAAAATGGAGACCAAGCGTGCATTCATGATCTTTGAGATAATCTTATTCGTCACGTTGCACAAGCTAATTGGTCGATATTCGCTCCATTTTCGAGGATGAGAACCTTCGAATCGGGACTATAGGCGTGGCCGTGAAAGTAGATGGCATAAGATTTCCGAGAAAAAGTCAACCACCGCATCCTCCACATCATGTCGACAACATCCCAACAATGTTGAAAAAACAAAGATGAAAAACCCATCCGCCCAAACACTAGAAGGATCAATCCAAGACGGCATCATGGATCTCCTTTGTTGTAGGCATATCACAAAGTCCCGCCACATCAACTGAATCAGGAAGCCGTGGAAAGAACTCCTCAACGGGGTGGTTAGATGCTCCAAGTCGAAGTCAAGAGGATCAAAAATTGTACGGTGATTCTTGGGATCTCGAGAATCTTGTGTGTGTGTCACCCCATCATCAATTGAATGGATCCAAGCACGACATCTTTTCGCTTAACAAACCCGCGTGAAAGAACTTAGTGTTGCGCTCCCCTTCAACAACCCACATAATTCTTTGGTTTTTGCCGCCAAAAATCCTCCTCCATTTTCAAGCGTAGCTCATACTCACCACACAACGGTGTAACTCGATCTGTGTCAGCGGAGATGGATCACTATCAAATCTTTGCTGAGCCATGAGACCGCGTCATCGGCCAATCGACCTTATCAAATATATTACCAAATGTCTTATGATTCCAATCATTAAGTCTGTGTTTGACCACTGTTCAATTTGTCTTTGCAAGTTCCTCATTCCAAAATAGCCGTTAGGAGACCCCGTGCTTCTTTGACTACCCGCAAAAAAGTATGGTGATGTATCCACATATGCTGAAATCGAAAAGAAGAGCGAGGCACATGCGGTAAAAACTGACAAGATATGAGTAAAGGAGCATGATCAGAGCAAACTCGAGACAAATGCGTAACAACAGAAGAAGTCCTCGGACCTATTCACTCTCTCTTATTTTTCAAATCACATATCACATCTAATTACTATTAATGATCACATCAACTATTATCATCATATTTTTATCTTATATCCAATTACACTTTCGAAAATTATTTTCATTTTTCAAAATAAAATTTTCACACTCTCTCTTTTTCTTCTCTCAAATTCTAGCCTTTTTTCGTCGTCCATCTTCTTCATCCTTTTCTTCCCTCATCTTCGAATGATGGATGGTTTTATTGTCCTTACTAGGTGGCTTTTGTCCCCAATAGGTGGTTTATTTTTTTTTTTTTTCAGTAAATAAGTTTGTCTTGTATATGTGGAAATTTGTTCAGAAAATTCAGATGAGTCATTACCTAACAATATATGATAGACGCGAAATCATTTTCTTTGGTACTTGTTTTGTCCACCGCCTTCATTGCAATGTTTTGATTCTACAATCAGTTAGATCGGTTTAGATTTAAAAAAAATTGTTTTAGATCTTTATAGGGTGATGATCATATATTGTAGGGCTTGCAACTGTTTTTCACTTGATGTTTTAATTAGTTGTAACAATTGTAAGTTTCTCACGATTAATGAGTGAAATTCATTTTGATTCTAAAAAAATGTTGAATATATGCAAATAAGTTTTAAAATGAAAACAAGCTCTACATTAATTGGGTTACATTTTTTACAGTCATAACTCAATAAGTATAATTCTGTTAAATAAAATTAGATCAAGATAAGATTTTAAAAGTCACTTTATTTAGGTGTCAGTTTAATGTCACTTTATTTAGGTGCCAGTTTATGGTGGTCCAACAAATGGGAATTAGCTAATATTGGGTATTTGAATGTACATTTATGTTTTGTTGTGGGTCATTTTGCTGGTTGTATGCACAAATTTCTTATGGTGGTCCATTATATATTGCGTACATTTTACTACCTAGATTTGAATCTACTATTTATCTATGTTATGTTTTTTTTCATGTAATCAATATATA
The DNA here is from genome assembly GCA_016081115.2 of Rehmannia glutinosa. Lineage (NCBI taxonomy): Eukaryota > Viridiplantae > Streptophyta > Magnoliopsida > Lamiales > Orobanchaceae > Rehmannia > Rehmannia glutinosa. Next base: position 3,211,718 of record CM071929.1, on the reverse strand, counting down.
TATATATGGTTTTGAAAACTATAAGTATGTACTATTTTTATATTTTTGACAAGTATTATGTACTCCTTTTAAGACAAATTTATTGCACTTATATTCTTTTTATGACTTTCTTTTATTGCTTAAAATGAGATTATTTTCCCTAATTCCTATATAATCTCTCATTTAAAGTGGTAATGTGCTATCATGAATTGTCAATATTATAAAGATACTACCAATCTACAGTATTTCAAATGTTAGCTAAAATATGTGACAAATGCTAATGACATAAAATGATACTCCTAACTTCACATGTGATCGTAAAAACTCCTAAATTGCAAATATAATATTTACTTTAAATTCAGTATCTTACAAAATCGTTCTTAATGCAATCAATTTACAAAGCTTTTAGTAAATTTTGGATATTTTTAATGCCAGATTCAATTTAAATTTGTAATTAATATAATGATTTTAATTATATTTCAATATTAACTAGTAACTTAAGTAACTCAAATTTCAGCTAGAGAATCAAGGTTTTATTGAAGTTTCTTATTCAGATTGGCTTTTAGAGGCGAAAAATCTGTTTGAGTACGGTATAAAAAGGAGAATATTATATGAAACAAGAAAAAGTCATTTTGAATATTTGAATTCAAAAAATCATTTTTAATCGAAATGGATAAATGTAAATAAGAATTTTATCAGGATCGACTACACACACACATTAAATTGAGCAAATGTATAATTCAATAAATTTTGAATCCATTTGAATAAAAAGTATAAATTTTTGCTCTATATATATAAACTTAATTACAAAAATATAATGATTCGTCAATATCCAAAAGAGCTCAAATTTAATTAGACTAATTGTTTATTTAAGATACTAATATTTTGATATATTTTTTTTTTAAAATATCAATCATGTTATGAGACAAGACTAGAGCAACTATCTCAACTCATCACCGTCTCATCATATTTTCCATGCAGGTGGAAAAACCTATGATGGTGATGGTTTTGAAATTTCATCTCATTTCTCCTTCGTATGAATGTTGTGTCAGGAAGGGCATCCGCCGTAAAACTTTGTCACTTTGCTTTCTGTGTGAATTTGTAGTGTTAACTAATTTTAGACAATTTATTGATTCTATAAACTTCACACCACCACCGACCCCACATAGTGGGATAAGGTGAAATTGATGATGATGATGATGATGATGATGATGATGATGATGATACTAGTATTTTTAAAAACTTATAAAATAATTCTTCTTATATTTATTAAATTTGATCTGCTTAATATTTAAAACATAATAAAACAACTTTATATATAAATTCATTGTATTAAAAGCAATCCATGCATAAGGATGAATATTACATTTCTAAGTTTGTCCTATGCTAAATATGCCATAACATGTGTCAACTTGCAACTATTAAATCCTCAAATCTTTAGAATTATTGCTTGGACCACATCAAAATGGTATCAATTTTCCTTTGTTAGAACATTTGCAAGCCTAAAAAGGAAGGATTTTATCTAAACCAACGTAGACAAACCGAAAGGCAAATTAAAAATTGAAAGAAGAATCAATATATCATGAAATAATTTCAAATCTTTCAAATGTTATGCTAATGGATTTGGCTTTCAAAATTGGGACCACCTTGGCCTTAACAAATTATAACAATCTTGTTGAAAACAAAGCATTTCTTTTTTGTCTTAAACAGCTCCACCGCAAGGACGGTGGAGCCACCGTGACGGCACCGTTTTTTCATCATAAGGTGCAAAGATTTTGTTGGATATGCAAAGATACAAGAATAACTCAAATTAGCATCTATTGACAAGATTCTTAAAACAAAATTGATTTGTGCGATGAAGAAAAAAATGCTAATTACCCTTTGATGTTGGCAATTTTCAATTTTATTTGTTCATTAATTATTGTCAAATTATTCAATTATTCAAAAAATGGCCATAATTTTTTTTAAAGGCCTATGTATTAACTTGGCTTAAAGTTGAATTGTTTGGGTTTACATTTAATTATATCAAATTTATCGGCCCACAAAACTCAACTTATTAAGCAAGGTCCATCAGGTCGTAAGTCCAACTATAAATAGTCCATCTTCCTTCATTTTTACTTTTAAGAAAGAAAAAAATTGAGCATACATTTTCAGCTTATCTTGCTTTCTAGCATTCTTTGGCAAATATCGTCAACTTTTATTTATTCCAGCATATTTGTCCTTTTGCATTTCCCCCTAAAGTTAGCATACCTAGAAAAGAACATTGACTATATAGTTAGCATTTTTTTTTCTTTCTAAAGTCAGCATTTTTTAAGTGTTTCGAAAATGTCCTTAAGCTAAGGCATCACTAGTGGAAAAACCTCTCAAAAATTTTTCCATAATTTTTGGAGTGTCATGTCACCTGCCACATCAAAAGTAAAAAATCTAACATTTTACAAATTTTTCTCCACAATAGTTAAACCTATTCCACAACTTTTTAATGGGTCCCACCATCCAATTCACATATTATTTATCTTTATTTCACTTCAAGTACTCATCTTATATAAATATATATTTGTGACAATTATTTTAATTAATAAGTTTAGTTTATAAATTCAAAAATAATAATTTTAACTAATAATTTGATATTTAACAAATATCTAATTAATATTTATTCTCGATATAATAATTTGAAAAAAAAAACATTATTAAAAATTCATAAATTTAAAAAAATGGGTTACAACATTACAAATTGAAATGTTACAAATAACTCGTACAAATTAAAACATAAGATATTTAATGCTTCATATACTGATATTTTAATCATTCATCCCCATTGAGTGCCCAAATATGCTCAACTAAATCAGCTCGAAGTTGGTGATGTACTTCACTATCACGTAGCTCGTAATGGCCGCGAAGGTAGTTTCTGAATTCTCGTGTAGGGCCTTGAATTATTCGTGGTAAAGGATATGTTAGTTGATCGTCCGACCAATCACTTACTATTTCTCCTTCGTCCTCAATAATCATGTTATGCATAATAATTCATGTACACATGATATCACTTAACTTATTCATGTACCAAGATCGTGGACTATTGTCCAACGAGATTGAAGAACACCAAATGCTCGTTCCACATCTTGTCTTGCGGACTCTTGTTTTTCTTTGAACTTTTTTCTTTTAGAATCATCGGGCATTGAAAACTCTTAACAAAAGTAGACCATTCTGGGTTAATTCCATCTGTTAAATAGTATCCTTTTGTATAACATGGGTTGTTTACCATAAAATTAACATCCGGTGCATCTCCATCTATGACATTGTTAAATAAATGTGATTCATGAAACACATTGATGTCATTCTTGGAATCTGCGACGCCAAAAAAGGCACTTTATTTTTCCCCTTTCTTTTTGCTGCTTTTTGGCCTAGTGGACGACTTCGCGCTTCATTAAAAATAACATCATCACTCGTATCCAAATTGGAAGAGGAATTATATGCCTTTGATTCATATACTTTTGTTTTCTTGCTCCCTCGTGTGCCTTCTTCTGTCGGGGCCCATTTAGGACAATCCTTGAGAATTCTCCACACGTGGTCATACCTGAAAAGTTTGCCATGTAATTTCCTCCACTGTTGATTTACTTCTGTTGTTAGTTGATTGTCGCTCCATCTACTCGCTCTTTTTCTTTGCTCTTTATTGTATGTTGAAGCATACTCATCCACTTCCCGTTGCATCTGAAACCAATGTGTTTTCAAGTTCACCGCCAATCTCGCAACTGATTTTTTTTCCTGTTCTCATTGAAGTACTCTCCAATACGTTTCCATAATTCTTTATCTTTTTGAGCATTACTGATTCTTAAGTCGCAACTAGTAGTCACCCATGCACTAGTAAGAAGCTTCTCTTCGTCCATTGACCAAAATGTACGGGTAGTTACCCATTTGGTGTCATTCATACCCGTTTTCGCTTCCCTGGCTCCATATTAGTATTCACGGATGTTTTCAAGCCCCTCTTGTGTAGAATGTGATGAAATTGTGACTCTTGAACAGTAAGACGGTGTTGAGGGCTCTTTTTGGTACCATACGTGTCAAAACTAGCCCTTCTAATTGTTTGGTACATGTTTTTATCTTAATTTTGATGATTTTATTTTGTCACCAAAACAATGTCTTTAAAGGTTGTCCAAATACTCCTAAATGATTTAAAATGGTTTTAATATTTTCCGGAGTATTTCCTCAAGCTTATTTTCGATAATATTGGACAACACTTTTAATGATTTTATGTTGATATAATCGATGCCTTGTAACTTTAAACAATTCAGATTCTTACGGTGTTGTATGTTAATGTTGTAACATCGACCAAACAACACAAGTACACAAAATAATAAAAATAACACGGGGATTTTTACGTGCTTAGATTCCTCAATCTTAATGCACGAGGCCACGCCTGCAGAAGAAACAATCCAATATTAGAAACAAACAGTTATTACAAATACGATCGATTTACGTAAAGCATAAAGACTCCTCTTTATCTTATACACCAACATTCGTATAAAACTAATATTCTTGATCGATTCTTCCAAAAACTCAACCTTGTTGGAGTCCCTCCAACTTCAAATCCTTGAGCGGTTGAGTCGATCCACACCGTAGATCTTCACCATCTTCTCCCGAAGACTAGAATTATAACACAAATATTTCTTGAAGAAGAACAATAAGCTCAATATGTATTTTTCTCGATATCTTCTTCAAAGGCTGAATTCCCTTTTTATAGAGAAATGAAAACGATCCTCACAAGGCAGAATCGATCCTTTCATGGCTGGAATCAAGGACAACATAATTCCAAACGAATCACAAATGCTATACAAGGAAAAACAACATAATACAAAATCTTTCCTTATGGGCAAGAATCAAATACATAAGGAAGGAGTTTAAATGGCAATTTAAATAGGTCAATATATCAATATACGCAATCACAGTTATCAAAGAAGCTACCTAAAATAGCACAATCGCCATTAAATAATCACGAAGAAATCGCAAGATATCACCCGATTTGCGCGAGGGTGTTGTATCTCGCGAGTGTTACAACACTAGATTTTTTGCACCGCGCGAGATAAACACAAAATTGCCAATACTAATAACATTAACAATCTCCCCATTTGGCACTTTTGGTCAAAACACAAAATGCGAGGAATCAAGAATAATCAAAAGTGAAGCAACACTTTAGACATTAAATCCTCGCATGGGTTAGCACGTTAGCACAAAATCGTGCACATATAAACCAGTTTAATCATCATTTTACTCCCCTCGTAGTCACACATGTTATCTTCATCATCCTCATACTCGAACTCCCCTAAGATTGTGTCGCTTCTTCTTCACCGGACTCCCCGAGATTTTGCTCGTTCATCCATGGCAACAACGCGCCTAGTTTGTCCAAGCCGTTGTCTACTCCCCTTTTGAGCAACAAAGCAAAGTCCTGGTGTTTGAACACCGGAAGAAGAAGAGAGCACCAAAGAAGTCCCAAATCCCTTTGTTTTCCTCAAGCTGAGTCATCGGTTTACGAGGGTTCACCAATGTCCTTCAATAAATCACACTCAGTGCTATCACCATCATTATCTGAAGAGGAAACATCTTCAGAAGGTTTCATCAGAACATCTGGAGCAGGAATGTTATCAAGAGGATCAATCCTGGGAATTTCATCCTCCGAATCAGTGAACACCATTTGCCTTTGAGATGTCTCAGCACCGGAAATTGCACCACCAGAGGAAGGTGGTTGATCGGAACCAGGGTTTCAAGGAACAGGATTTTCTCTGTTTCTCCTTCAATTCTCAGCAACTTCTCGTAGTTCTCTGAGTATTTGCTCTCTTGTACGAACCATAATATGAATCTGAAACAAAATCAAGCCAAGAAAGCACAAGATTTGACAGAAAATATCGAGAAAGGGAGAGTTAGGGAGAAATAGCAATCTTCAGTAAGAAATAGAATGTGAGTTTCAATACCAAGCCACAGAGAGAATATAGGGAAGGAAAATAACTCCCATAATTAGAATGATACACTTGACGGCTAAAAAGTGGTTTCCATAAAACTTCCCAACTGCTATTTTTGAAATTCAAATATATTTGGAAAAGTCCCATAATTAAGGATGTGCAATTAATCCAGAATAACCACTGATGATCAACTTCTTTTATAAAAGACAAATTTAAGGAAAAAATCATTTCCACAATAATACACCACATCGAATCAATAAGGAGGATATTTTCCACAAAACCAGAAAAAAATGATCCTGAGGGATGTCTAGAATGATGAGTTTATTTCTGACAGGAATAAAAAGGCTTCATGCGTTTTGGTGCGGTAACTCAGTGTTGTACCACCTTTTTCACGAACACCACCATACAAAGTCAATGGATCAAAATCCTTTTCCCATTTAATAAATCTTTTGAGTGAAAGGAATCAGCAGAAGAACAATTAGCTATCGATAGCTTTCGCTCCAAAAACATGGTAGCTCTTTTCGAGAAGATCATAACAAGATTCAAACATATAAAAGAACATAGAATGGTTCACAAATCGAATAGCTTTCACACACAATGTAAGGGCAACTTTTTCCGTCAAAGGCCCAAAAATAAATACATCTTTCACATGGGAAAAATCATTCTGCTTTGCAATTTGATCCACAATTGTTTTTAGGTGGAAATTCATCAAAGGAGTACTCAATAGGGTTACAACAATAAAACAGAAAGGCCAATGTAATGATCTTAAAAATGCAAAATGTCTAATGCACAAGAATTAAGATCAAAAAGAGGTTGCAACACACAAAGAAAGAGAAATGATGCACATGGTGTTGCAACACCGAAACCCACACTCGCCGTAGAGTACAGACACCCGCAGACTGTTTTGGTAATTAAACCTTTGAAAGTCTAGGGCTTTGGTGAAAATATCAGCAATTTGATTCTCAGTAGTTACAAAATCAATGGTAACAATTTTATTCTCAACCAAGCATCCAATGAAATGGTGTCGAATATCGATGTGTTTAGTTCTAGAATGCTGCACTGGGTTTTTAGAAATGTTTATGGCACTCGAATTGTCGCAATTAGCAGTAAGAATTTTCTCTTCAACCCCATAATCAGCCAACATTTGTCTCATACATAATATTTGGGAGCAACAACTTCCCAATGCAATATACTCAGATTCAGCAATGGACAACGAAACACAATTATGTTTCTTACTATACCAGGAAACCAGATTGTTTCCAAGATAGAAACACCCTCCAGTAGTGCTCTTTCTGTCATCCAGTTCCAATTGCATGGCATTTACCCAATATTCATCAACAAGAGCTTTTTTAACATTTTTGGGTTCAATTAGAGAAGTACAACAGACAAATCTTACCATTTCCCTGCATTTGACTTTCTCTTTACCTTTTGTTTTAATGCCCTCAGTTACTTGCCCAATAACTTGATCCACGGGATGGTTCTTCCTTATCCTGCTTGGTGGTTCTTTTCCGGTTTGATCACTGATATCAAACTTAGTGGCTCCATCTACATCAGACTCAGGGTCTGCTTCAGGGTCACCTTTAGCTTCAGTCGCTGGTGTGGAATCAGGTGTTGCAACACCACTGGTTGCATCTTCAGCAGTCATGTCATAATCAGCTTCTTCTGCACTTTCATCATCCTTGTTCTTGGATATATCTGCAAAATCTTTAGTATCGTCTACAACAACATTTATAGATTCAATGATAGTATGAATTCTCATGTTGTAAACCATATAGGCTCTGCTATTAACAGAATATCCCAAAAAAATTCCCACATCACTTTTCGAAACAAACTTACCAAGATGATGTCTGTCCTTAAGAATATAGCAAACACATCTAAACACATACTTCTTACCTCCTACACTTGCGACTTGCATTGGCCCCATAAGGTCCATATGGACAATTTCCACACAAGTGTGAAGAATCGAGGTGTTGAAACACCTTGTGTGCTTCTCCTTTTTGTTTTCCTAGTTGACACGGACCACATAAACCAAGTGATCTTTGCTAAGTTTAGAACATCTAATCTTTGCTCCTATTTTAATAAGGTTCAAAGATACCATGAAAATTCATGTGCCCTAACTTCGTGCCACAACTCGATGTCATTTAAGGAAGATTTATTGCACACAAGAGAAGTGTTGAAACATCGACCTTGTTCCCGTGATCGATAACGATTATCGACGATCTGTTACCTTTCAAAATGCATTTGTCGGTTTATCAAAAACAAAGACACACATTTTTATCAAATCTCACAAGTAAATTATTGTCACAAAGTCGATCGACATCGATAAGATTGGTTTTTAATCCTTCAACATATAGAACGTTTTTGAGAGAAGGAAGACCGGCACATTCAAGGTTCCTTTTCCCAAAACTTTTCCTTTAGTACCATCACCAAAAGCAACCAATCCATTTTCATGTTTTTCAAACTCGCCGGTTTCTCAAGTTCTCCTGGTCATATGACGACGAGCATCCACTATCAAAGTACCAGGATTGATTACATTGGCTTTCAAAGAGGTGTGCACAACATAGCAAGAGAATTCATCCTTCCTAACCCGCATTTTCTTAGGTTTGTTTGATAAATTTATTTTAAAACAAGGAGTGTTTCTTTGTCGATGTTGGTACACTTGAGATTGCACCCGCTGCTTGCCTAATGTGTTTTTGAAGACGATAACACTTAGGTCTTATGTGGCGGGGACGATTGCAATAATGACATATAGAACAAAGCCATTGTTTCTTTTCCCATTTGATGAAAGATGTCCCTTCTTTAACAAAAAATAGTCTTAGAATTTTCTTTTTATTCGCAATATTTTTGTTAAAATTAGAATTAAAGCCAATACCCGCACGACCTTGTTGAGATTTTCCTTGAGATAGAATTTCATGTAATCTCCCTTTCCCGTAATCGATTTCTTGTGAGTTAGTCATGTCACCGAGTTCTTTCTTTACTTTGACAAGTTCTTCTCTCCTATCGGTAGCAAGTCTTTTGAGCTTAACTACTTCCCCTCGAGTATCTCTTTTTCAAAAAAGAAGAGACACAACTTTCTTCTCCGAGTCATATTTGTCTTGCCGACCAATTCGCATTTGTCAAGCATCTTTTGATAAATTCTTCTTAGTTCCTCATTCCTTGATTCTTCATCTAGGTCGGACTCATCCTCCGAGCTTTCGATTAATCGAAATTCTTCTTCTGCGCAAAGAAGTGCGAGAATTTAGACACGTTTGATAAGTTAGAGTTATACCGATTGGTGTTGTAACACGGTAAGTAGAAGATCAGGTGCGTTTGATTACAACCAACCTCTTCTTTAGTCACAAGTGAAGGCAACTTGATTGTTCACATTTTCTTCATTATCTTCCGTTTCATCATCACTCCAAGATGTGGTGAACGATTTTCCATTCTTCTTCAGGTGTTTGCACATTCGGCTTGAATATGTCCAAAACCTCCGCATTCCCTACATTTTATGCCTTTTCCACCATCATGTTGTTTTCTCTGTTCCGAAGTATTTCCATTTCTAGGAAAATTACTTTCTTTGTTTCCCCTGTTTTAAGATTTCAAAAATTCTTGGTAATCAACTCAAGGATTCCTGAATCTCTTTTCCTCTTTGCAAGAGTTATTCCATCCGTGTTTCACCAAAGGAAATCTCCTCGCTTTTCTCCTTTTTGTAACTTGATTCTTTGAGTTTCTCTTTTTCTTGGTTTCTTCAAGATTCATCTCAAATGTTTGAAGAGACCCAATTAGTTCATCAAGTTTCATTTCTCGAAAGGACCTTTGATTCTTCAATGGTTGTTGCTTTGTAAGCAAACCTTCCAGGAAGAGACCTTAGAACTTTCTTAACAAGTTTAAAATTAGAGTATTTCTTTCCCAAAGCAAAAGACTCATTAGAGATATCACAGAGTTTTGAGTTAAAATCACTTATGGTTTCATTTTCACTCATTCGAAGATTCTCAAATTTAGAAGTAAGCATTTGGAGTTTAGACATTCTTACAGCTTCAGTCCCTTCATACGCAACTTGTAGAATATCCCATGCTTCTTTCGAGGTTTCACGGTAGATATCGCTTTGAACCGATTTTCATCTACAAAGATTGAAAATTGCATTGAGTGCTTTTGAGTTTGCATTAGCCAGTTGATCCTCAGCAGTTGTCCATTCGGTTTCATTCTTTGGGACACTTTTGCCGTCAACAACTTGGGTGGGTGGTGTCCAGCCAGTTAGAATAGATTTCCAAGCGCGTTCATCTACAGATTTGATGAAGGCTCTCATTTTTGCTTTCCAATAGGAGAAATTTGTCCCAATGAGAAGAGGTGGTCGAGAAATAGAGCTTCCCAGGATAGTGTCCATGTTAGCAACAGGATAAAAAAAAAGCGAGGATCACACTAATAAGGATTAGTGGAAGGCTCTTGATGCCAATTGATATAATCGATGCCTTGTAACTTTAAACAATTGATTCTTACGGTGTTGTATGTTAATGTTGTAATCTTTTGACCAAACAACACAAGTACATAAGCGAATAAAAAATAACACGGGGATTTTTTACGTGCTTAGATTCCTCAATCTTAATGCATGAGGCCACGCCCGAGAAGAAAAACAATCCAATATTAGAAACAAACATTTATTACAAATACGATGATTTACGTAAAGCATAAAGACTCCTCTTTATCTTATACACCAACACTCGTATAAAATTAATATTCTTGATCGATTCTTCCAAAACCTCAACCTTGTTGGAGTCCCTCCAACTTCAAATCCTTGAGCGGTTGAGTTGATCCACACCGTAGATCTTCACCGTCTTCTCCCGAAGACTAGAATTATAACACAAATATTTCTTGAAGAAGAACAATAAGCTCAATATGTATTTTTCTCGATATCTTCTTCAAAGGTGAATTCCCTTTTATAGAGAAATGAAAACGATCCTCACAAGGCGAGAATCGATCCTTTCATGGCCGGAATCAAGGACAACATAATTCCAACGTAATCACAAATGCTATACAAGGAAAACAAAGATAATACAAAATCTTTCCTTATGGGTAAGAATCAAATACATAAGGAAGGAGTTTAAATGGCAATTTAAATAGGTCAATATATCAATATACGCAATCACAGTTATTATCAAAGAAGCTACCTAAAATAAAGACAATCGCCATTAAATAATCACGGAGAATCGCAAGATATCACCCCAGTTCGCGCGAGGTGTTGTCTTTGCGATGTTACAACACTAGATTTTCAGACCGTGCGTATAAACACAAAATTGCCAATACTCATAACATTAACATATGTCAATGGGTTTTTACGTCTAAACAGGTTCCTAAATGTTGTCTAAATACTTCCGAGTGGTTTAAAATATTTTTACTAAATTTTCGGAGTATTTCTTAGGTTTTATTTTCGACAAAAATTGGACAACATTTATGTCTCGTGGTCGACCGGCCGCCCTAGGGGCAACCCGTGACCAAGATGTTTTTGGAACAAAAAATAAGACGTAAGAAAAACGGTCAGTCAACCGTCCGCTTCGGGGCATCGACCGTCGGTCGATCGATCGCCAGGGGTCGACCGGTAGCTGAACGTTTTGTTTTGAAACAGAACAAACTTCCTTGGTTTTCACTTAGGGGGACCGGTTGAGACAGTCGGTCGACCTGTCAAGCCTATCGTCGACTTGGTCGCCCTATTGAAATTTTCAAAGTGTTCTTCAATTCTCTTATTTCGTGCGACCGGTCGCTCCGTGCTTTTGACAAAAAAAATATGACCGTTTGACAAACAGACACATTTCCTTAAATTGTGGGATTGATTTCTAACAGCTATATTCTTGATTTTAATTGTAATTTTTCTCAGAGATTTTCAATCCCCAAGAGGAGACTATGCTTGTTCAATCATCTCCTATAAATAGAGGAAGTTTTGGAGCAACCAAAAATAACAATTGAGATACAACACAACAAGATACACTTCAAGCAAATACTTGGTCTTTCATTGTTATTATTCTTGTTGTAAATTTGCCAGCTTATCACTTTCACATCCTTGAGGTCTAGGCTATTCTTGATTACAATTTGCACTCAAATTGTAATATTCATTATTGAGTTGTAATCTTGATTTTTTGTTATCATTCAACACAAGATATCCTTGTGAGTGTGCTTGTGGTAAGAACACACTTGGATGATCTAGGTGATAGGTGCAAGAAGATTGTGGTGATCTTCTTATTGAGGTGTTGAAGAATTTGGTATTCTTCAAGGTTGAAGATTGTGGTAATCTTCACAAGGTGCCGTTGAAGGAAGATTGTGGTGATCTTCAAAGAGAGATTGTGGTAATCTCCAAAGGTGTTGTTGAAGAAGAGTGTGATGCTCTTCAAGGTGTTGTAAGTTGAGTTTGTATTAATTTTGGTAATTAATAAAATTCTTTTTCTTTTTGAAATCCATCCCGGATATACTGGGGTGGTAGAGGATTAGGCCCTAGGTGGGTTGAACCTCTATAAATCGACGTGTGTTGTTTACATTCCGCACCTTTATTATTGTGTTTGAGCATTTGGTTCGAAAAGGAGGGCGGAATCGAAAAGATGAAGATAATATATTCACCCCCCTCTAGATTATCGTAGCCGCTTGACTTACAAGTGGTATCGAGCCAAACTCTTTGGCAAGCTCGTTTCACATCGCGAGTGAAGAGAAACGATCGTCGGCTACTTAACGAAGCTCATCTTTCCGCACCTCCACCACCAAGCCACCTCGGTTTGATTCCAAAATTTTATATTTTGGAAAGAAAGAATGGAATGTTATATACAAGGTTGCGGGTTCGATTTATGGAACATAATCATAAATGGAGAAACCATTCCGATAATAGACACACCACACACCTCCAAAGGATTCAAAGAGCTCAATGATGAAGAGAAGAAAATCATCTCCTTAAACGGTAAGTGCTCTAAATATTTTGTATTGTTCATTTACTAATTTGGAATATGAACATATTGTAGGAATTCGATCGGCACATAAAGTATGGCAAAAATTAGAAGCCATCTATGGAGTATTTGCAAATGAAAGTAGTCAAACAAAAACATCTACTTCTCAAGGACATACAAGCTCAAATCTAATGAACAAGCCTCTTACAACTTCCAACTATGAAGAAGTTGAATATTGTTTTATGGGCATCGAAGAAAAAATGAGGTATGTCTTAAACCCTCTACTTCCTATGATATTGTTATTAAAAATGATTATAGTGATTTGCAAAATGATTATGATGAACTTCAAAATGAATTCCAAAGCTTACTTATTAAATACAAAAATTTGAAAAATGAATTCAATGTTTTGAAAAATGATAAGGATAGTTTATTTACTTCCTATGAATCACTATCATGTGCTCACACCACCACACTTGACAAGGTTAGAAACCTTGAAAAAGAAAATAGTACTCTCGTTGAGGATATTAATTGCATAAAAAAGGATTTATCTAAATCCGACTTGAGTACCGATGAAATTGTTGATTGTTGTGATAATTCGAAACTAGAACTTGATCATAAGGTTAATATTATCAATCATATGAAAAAGAATCAAGTCCCTAAGCATGTTGGTCGTTATGTTCCTAGTATTATTACATGCTTCTATTGTCAAAAAAGGGTCATATAGTAAATACTTGTCGAGCTAGAAATAGCTATAATTATTGTTGGAGACCTAAAAGTCTCAAAGCTAATCCTAAAGGACCCAAACACTTGAAGGTACCACAAAATAATGTTTTATTAGGTACCCGCAAAATAATGATCAAGAAAATTCATACCGCTAAGAAGGCATCAAATGACCGTTTCATTTGATCAAAGAAAGAGAAATCATTTTCAACAAAGTCAATTTCCAAGAAGAGGATACAATCAACAATGGGAAGAACACAATCCTTGAAATGGCAAAGACATCATCAACAAGATGATTTTCAAAGAAGAAGAAACTATCAACAATAGGAAGGTAACAAACCTTGAAATTGAGTAATCAAAGAAGTCATCATCAACAAAGTGACTTCTCAAAGGAAGATATCATCAACAATGGGAAAGACACAACCCATGGAAATGGTGTAACTGGTAAACCGTATCTCCCCATTTATATATGCATTTTATTTCTATGCATGTTTTTATTTGTGTCTTAATTGCAAAATGAGTTTTCAAGCATTTATTTTTTAATTTAGGTCTTTAATATATTTGTGAGTTTCAAAATGTTTAAAAGAAGACCTTGCATGATATTTCGAAAACTCTTGTGCATTTAATTAGACCTATGCGGTTTATTATCTCATTTGTATTTGTGTAGCATAAGTTTTTGATATCTCCTATCACTTGCCTACACTTGTGTCTTTGTGCAAATTTTGTTTAAGAATTGTGTAGGATATTTATATCTCATATTCATTGGCTATTTCGTCATCAAGTTTCTTAAACTATCGAGGTACATTCACTCGTATTTTTCTTAGAACTCGATATTATGCTTATGCACATATCTTTCAAGATATTTCATTTTAACCCCTTAGGTGCCCCTAAATGATTTTGCAAATATTCTCTTAAAAGGGCACTACTTGTTAAGTCTCGATTTTCTCGAATATATGTTTTCCCAAAACCCATATTTGTTGGACTTGATCCAAAATTATCTTTTTGCAAAGTTTTAAAACTTTTGGGGTGAAAAATTGAATTTTGGAAAATTGGGAAAAAAATTACCTAGACGGTCAAAAGCGGGCGGCCAGGTCGGCCGTCGGCCGCCTGGCTAATTTTACTACTTAAAATCGTTATGTTCTTCATTTCAAAACAGACGAGCAAAATCCTTCAAAACCCTATAACAAATAATTTCATCCCCTTTCTTCTACAATCTTCAATTCTTCATCAATCTTTGTAATCTTTCTTGCTAATTCACTTCTTTTTGCAAGAACTTCACATATATGGCACCTCCAAGAAATTTATCGAACGAAATCCTCAAAAGAGGAGAAGGAGGCAAAGGGGATAATCTTCTTCCAATCCCCAACAAGATGATATTCTACAAGGAGACTATCAAAATCGCTTACGGAAGAAGAGAGATTGTCGAATTAAGAGCCGGGGTTTCAAAATCGAGCATTCATTGGGACTCTAGTAAGTTTTCACTCCTCTACGAGCCTCCCTCTAGAGCTAATCGATTTCGATTTTTAAATAAACTTGCGGAGGAGCATTATGAGAATATCGATTGAATGATAAGAAAATCAAGCGTGCACTCGTATGGTTCGATTTCAAGCATTTCATGATGAATTTCCTGGATATTAGAGCTTATTTTGAAATTCAAGGATGAGTGTCACTTTGGGATAATCCGTGTTTGCATTATGATGACGAGCTTATAAAACTCTTTTATGCAAATATGTGGATTGTTGATGCTACGATAGATAATCCGTTGGAACTTCACACATTTGTTAATGGTAGGCATTTTTCATGGACATTGGCTGATATTTGTAATCACTTTAACGTGCAAATGATGGAGTGGTCAATGTGGATTGCGCCATTGGGATGATAACATTTTCGGTGTTTCACTAGATGATGTGAAAACCTTTTTAGAGTATATCCCGGTGACATACTAGGCAATGCCGCCAAATTATCGGATTATATCTATCATTTGCTCCTATTGTGTTTGTGGAAAGGAAATAAAACTTCCGAGTAATCTCGAACTCTTTCTCACCTATAAGATTGTTCGAGGAGAAAGAGTAAATTATGGGGCAATTTTTGTGTATTGCTTGTTGGAATCTAGAAAGCTTACCAAGAAAAATATACATTGGGTAATTTGATTTGCCGACTCTTATACTTATCGGGATACCCGAAAATGAAATGAATACCGAAATTGGTCACAATGATTTTGATAATGCCAACATTCTACAAATGGTTAGAATGCGACGACATTTACCACGGGTTCCTACCAAAGCCGCTAGGGACGTGCCAGACATCAACAACAACCCTGGATGATTTCTTTAATGACAATGAGGTTGAAAATATTGGAAGAGGTGAGTTTGACGAACAAAGAGATGATGTGGGAAATGAAGAGGAAAATGAAGAAGAAAATGGGAAATGAACAAGAAATTAGGGAGGAAGAAAATGAGGAAGGAGATGAAGACGAGTTGATGTTGAAGATCTAAATCTCAAAGAGAGAATGGCCAAAGTGGAAAGAGAAACATTTAGAGATGTGGCCTCTCTTAGAAAAGAGCTCCGGGTTGTGAAAAAAGAAAATTCTAGTTTTGAAAAGTCAATTGGCAAATTGAAGAAATTCATCAAAGATCTTATTCCCGGAACTTGCTTCTCTTCTGACGAGGATTGATGTCCCCACCCCTTTACTTTCTAGCATTTTTATTCATGTTGCTTTGTATTTTTATGAATTTTTGTAAAACTCTTTTGCACTAATGATATTTGCGTATTTTCTTGAAAGGATTAAAATTGCGAGTTGTTAATGACTTGTGGATGATCATGATATTGATGAAGTATTTGATGGTAAAAATACTCTTATATGACATTGTTTGAAAATTGGTATGAAGTACTTGATGGTAAAAGTGCTTCTTTTAATGCTTTGATCATTATGCTTAGATGGATATGTTAGGACATTTGATATATCATACATATATTGTTTAAAGGCATGACTTGTATCACTTGATGATTGCTCTAATTTTTTGCATTTGTAATGCCTTGATCTTTTTGGCTTATATTATCTCAATTGGGTTGAACCCTTGAGAATCTCTTTGTTGAGCCTCTTATTTGATGAACAAATGTTGCATATGATCTTATTGAGCTTTGAAATGAGGATGATTGATGATGTTATGAAAATTTATGGCTTGAAACATTTACAAAGGCTATATACAACCTCTTTTATTTTTTACGCACACAAGGTGTTCGATGATATGTTGCAATGAAATTTTCAACTTCTACATGATTCTCTTGCTTCAAAATGTCTTAAAATCTTTTTGAAATTATGTTTTTAGCTAACTAATGAGCTTATGGATTTCTTATGTTACATTTCTCCCTTTTTCTTTGGATTTTAAGCATAAATTGCTCAATGGTTGATAAACCGTCTCGCTTGCGCACTTTGATACATATGTATGATGTTTTTATCATCCTAACATTCTTTTTGATGATTCCAAAGGGGGAGAAACAAGATATTGGCTCATTAGCTCAAAGAAGCTAATAAAAGCTTGTTATAAAAGCTATAAGCTATGGCTCATAAAAGCCATAAGTTATGATTCATTTTAGTCCAATGGTTGCTTGATGGACTTATATAATTGTTTAATAATGTTTTGTGGCAGGGGGAGCTTATAAGCTCTTGAACAAATTGTAAAAGCTAAAGTTTTTAGCTTATGGAAAATTGCTTTTACATTATTCTTGATATGCTTGTTGATAGGGGGAGCTTGTGCTTATTATTGAATATATTTACTCCCTATTTGGTTGCTTTAATATTTTTGGAAATTTTGGTTGCTTCCAAACGGTCAAATGTTTTTACCGGAAAATCATTTCTAAAATTGCTCTCTTTATTTGTGTAAAAATTGTTTTGGTTTGTAATCATCAAAAAAGGGGATATTGTTTGGTACATGTTTTTATCTTAATTTTGATGATTTTATTTTGTCACCAAAACAATGTCTTTAAAGTTGTCCAAATACTCCTAAATGATTTAAAATGGTTTTAATATTTTCCTGAGTATTTCCTCAAGTTTATTTACGATAATATTGGACAACACTTTTAATGATTTTATGTCAATGGGTTTTTACGTCTAAACAGGTTCCTAATCGTTGTCTAAATACTTCCGAGTGGTTTAAAATGTTTTTACTAAATTTTCTGAGTATTTCTTGGGTTTTATTTTCGACAAAAATTGGACAACATTTCTCTTTGTGACGACCGGTCCTCATAGGCAACCCGTACCAAGATGTTTTTGAACAAAAAATGAGACAGAAGTGAAAAACGTCGGTCGACCGTCGGCCGCCTGGCGTCGGCCGGCGCCGCCGTCGGCGACGGCCGCCCAGTGGTCGGTCGACTGCACTGAACGTTTTGTTTTGAAACCGAACAAACTTTCTTGGTTTTTCACTTAGGGGGACCGGTTGAAATAGGGTCGACCGGCCGAAGCCTATGTCGACCGGCGCCTGAAATTTTCAAAGTGTTCTTCAATTCTCTTTATTTCTCGTGCGACCGGTCGCTCTCATTTGACAAAGAAAAATATGACCGTTTGACAAATGACACATTTCCTTAAATTGTGGGATTGATTTCTAACAGCTATATTCTTGATTTTAATTGTAATTTTTCTGTAGATTTTCAATCCCCAAGAGGAGCCTATGCTTGTTCAATCATCTCCTATAAATAGAGGAAGTTTTGGAGCAACCAAAAACAACAATTGAGATACAACACAACAAGATACACTTCAAGCAAATACTTGGTCTTTCATTGTTATTATTCTTGTTGTAAATTTGCCTAGCTTATCACTTTCACATCCTTGAGGTCTAGGCTATTCTTGATTACACTTTGCACTCAAATTGTAATATTCATTATTGAGTTGTAATCTTGATTTTTGGTTATCATTCAACACAAGATATCCTTGTGAGTGTTCTCGTGGTAAGAACACACTGGATGATCTAGGTGATAGATGCAAGAAGATTGTGGTGATCTTCTTATTGAGGTGTTGAAGAATTTGGTATTCTTCAAGGTTGAAGATTGTGGTAATCTTCACAAGGTGCCGTTGAAGGAAGATTGTGGTGATCTTGAAAGGAGATTGTGGTAATCTCCAAAGGTGTTGTTGAAGAAGAGTGTGGTGCTCTTCAAGGTGTTGTAAGTTGAGTTTGTATTAATTTTGGTAATTAATAAAATTCTTTTTCTTTTTGAAATCCATCCCTGGATATACTTGGGGTGGTAGAGGATTAGGCCCTAGGTGGGTTGAACCTCTATAAATCGACGTGTGTTGTTTACATTCCACACATTTATTATTGTGTTTGAGCATTTGGTTCGAAAAGGAGGCGAAATCGAAAATATGGAGATAATCTATTCACCCCCTCTAGATTATCGTAGCCGCTGACTTACACTAATCTCGTTTGGAGCCACAAATGGTGCATGTGGAGGAAGAAATGCATTAGAAGATGGTATCGTTCCAAATTGGCTTGCCATGGTAGACCAATAATCGAATTGAGGCATGTAAAATGGAGTGAATAAGCATTACTCAGAGATTCGAGGAAAAATTTGAGGGCTTTGAAAATTTGGAAAATTTGGATGAAATTGTGGAAAACTTTGGGAGTTTTGTGTGGTAGGAGAAAATTGAGAATATTGGAGATTAGGAATAGTACTACGATTTTGGGATACATCATTTTCATCATCTGTAGAATTTAAGAATTTCTTAAAGAATTCTCTTGAATTTTCATTCGTTTTGGTAGATATTATTATGGAATATGTGAAAACATAAAATAGATTTGAGGTGTATTTATAAGTGAAATTAAAAAAAAAAAAAATTAAGAAAGCCATTAATTTCAAAGGTTATATCATAAACGATGATAAGTGGTCTTTTTATGCATGTTTTATGTGTATATTTGAGTAGAATTCGAGTTATTTTATTGTTAGTTTTGTAAATTTTTGATTGTACATAGTTCATATTACTCCGAGGTG
This sequence comes from Rehmannia glutinosa, assembly GCA_016081115.2. NCBI lineage: Eukaryota > Viridiplantae > Streptophyta > Magnoliopsida > Lamiales > Orobanchaceae > Rehmannia > Rehmannia glutinosa. The sequence goes on along the minus strand of CM071929.1, from coordinate 3,192,190 downwards.
ATTTTATTGATGTAGATTGACCATTCGGGGCTAATTTTGGTGAATTTCGGACCATGGATTCATATCAAAACATACCGGGAGTTTAAGGATGCAAAAACGCTCGAAATTCCAAGCCAAACGCTGTCATTTCGGGGCCTTTTGGTCCAACACGGGTAGGGTGTGTCGGCAACACGGCCGTGTTCACGGAGCCAAAAACTCGAAATTTTTGCACAAAACAGCCTCCAACACGGCCTGGCCGTGTTCCCCACACGGCCGTGTCCAGAACACGGCCGCCATGTTGGGAAGCACGACCATGTCAGCCGAGTCCCTGTGTGATAAAACAAGACGGCCCGCCGTGTGTCGGGCGACACTGGCGTGTCCGGACCTCTTTTTGCAACTTTTCTTTGCGGAATTTGGGGAAAACTCACCAACCAACCCATTTTGGCCACTTTTGTACACTTTTAACACCCTATTTTGTCAAACATGTCTCCATGTCCCCTCCTCATCACTTGAATACAAGAATTCACCAACCAACAAGGAAAATGGGGGTGATTGTTTAATAAAAGAGAGTACTATCAATGTATTGGTTGCCTATAAAAGCCAAGGGTTTAAATTGGGAGATTCATTTATTAGATAATCGAAATATTCATGGTATTCACTTCATTAAGTAGAATTGAGGTCAAGAGGTCTTGGAGAAGAAAGCTTGGGGCAATATTGGAGAAGAAGAAGGCTTGGAACAACATCATCAACCAAAGAAGAAGTCCATTAAGATTTTGAGAAAGATAAGTTCACCATGTCTATAATATTTACATCTTCTTGTGTAATTTACTCTTTTGTCAAGATCATGAGTAGCTAAACTCCTAGTGTTTGAATGTAATGAACTCTAGAATGGATTTGTGATTAAGGTGTGTATGTTTTTAATAAAATCTTCATATTTTGTGTGATTCACTTATATTATGCTTCGTTCATTCAATTGATATATGCGCAATATTGATTTGAAGTTTATTTTTCATCCGGGAAATCGAGAGATTCATGGTGAAATAGAACCTATATAAGTGAAAAGAGTTGCATGCAATCCTAGATATAGGACGACATAAATCTTCTGGATTAGGGTCAAACCTAATATGGGAATTCACAAATCGTTATAATGCTGTCTTGGGGGTTTTAACTAGAAAGAGATTTCAGTTAATCAACTTGAGATTAGAAGTTTTTCGCCTTGAGAAAGGGTTTAACTTAAATTGGGAATTTCTACGGTCCACAAGACATGAGATTTTATTAAAAGAGGTTGGTTTTTGCTTAAGGGCTTACGGTTGTATTTTTTTAACTTGTCAAATCACAAAAAAAAAACATTCTAGAGGATTTACATTCAAACACATTTCTATCTCTTGATTTCTTATTTTACAATCTTCCTTCATTTTTACAATTTATAATTTGTTTTCATTTTTCATCAAACAAAAACTCGAAAATTGTTAGATTAAATAACAAAAAGACGGTAATTATTAGTACTTACAATCCTCGTGGGAATGACACTCGGTACTCAATAATCTATACTATAAAACGATAGGTGCACTTGCCTACGGTTTTAAAGGTAGCTTTTGAGCCATCAAGTTTTTGGCGCCGTTGTTGGGGGATTGTAATATTAAGAACGCTTTATTTTTGTTAATTTAATCATTCTTTTTTAGCATTATCTTTCTTTTTATCTATCTTTGTAAGTCTTGGTTTATACTTATCCTCTTTATTTATCGCGAAGCATGCCTACTCGTCGTCGAGGTAGGAAGTGCGAAATCGCCCGATAGAACACGGAGGAAAGCATTAATACGACTACGAGGAGGATATAGACGAAATCAAAGATTTTGCCATGGCGGATGAACAAAGAACTATGTGCGATTACGCCAAGCCATCCATGGATGGCACGACGTCAAGCATTGTAAGGCCCGCTTTGCCGCCAACAATTTTGAAATTAAACCCAACGTTATTCAAATGGTGCAACAACTGTCCAATTTGACGGATCTACCGATGAAGATCCCAATAATCACATCGCGAATTTTCTTGAAATTTGCGACACTTTCAAAATCAACGGGGTCTCCGATGATGCCATCCGCCACGCTTATTCCCATTCTCTCTTCTGGGACGAGCAAAACAAAATGGTTAAATACTTTGCCAAAAGGAACGATTACAACATGGAATATTATGGCGTAAAATTCCTTTTGAAGTATTTCCCACCGCAAAGACCGCAAGATTAAGGAACGAAATCTCTTCATTTACTCAAGCGCACGATGAAACTTTATACGATACTTGGGAGAGATTTAAGGAATTATTGCGAAAGTGCCCACACCATGGCCTACCTATTTGGATGCAAGTCCAAACATTTTATAATGAGCTACTTTCTCGCAACAAGACAAATGATCGATGCAAAATGGCCGGGGAACTCTTAATAACAAAACGCCGGAGCCGCTCAGGATTTGATCGAGGAATGGCCATGAACGGCTACCAATGGCAATCCATACGAGGTAAAACTAACATGTCTGTTGGTGTGTATAATGCAGATCACGGAGTTACGCTTGCCGCACAGTCGAAGCGTTAACCCAAAAGATTGATGATTTGGCAATTCCTAAACCACCACCACCGCATGTTTTATCTTGTGAAACTTGCGGAGGATCGCATAATCATCGATTGTCCACATACAATTCTTCACGCCGAACATGCTAATTACGTTGGGAATCAAGGCAGAAATTACCCAAGTAATCCTTACAAAGAACACATATAATCCTGGGTGGCGACAATATCCTAATTTTGGTTGGGGAAATCAAGGCCAACCACGACCTAATCCCAATCCCGATCTACACACGTCTCCCGGATTTCACCAAATCAAGGTAAGCCTAACTTGGAAGATCTTATAACAAAGTTTGTGCAATCAACAGATACCCGATTCCAAAGCGGTGGAAACATCCTTGAGAAATCAAGAGGCATCTATCCATAACTGAAAACCAAATAGGCCGATTGCAAAGATGATTTCCGAAAGGCCACAAGGTTGTTTGCGGGTAATACTTGAGTCAAACCTGGGAGCACGTAAAGGCAATCACCATCGCTTTTCCACATGAGCATGATTATGCCAATGCCGCCATGCGAAATACGTGGAGGATGACATGCCCAAAGAAAATCTCATGAAAAAGGAGGTTGCGAATCAAGCCCAAGATCCCTTACCGAGTCTAACCGAAGAAGATAGAAGGGAGGACAAATTTGGTAAGTACCTGATTCTTTCAAACAATTACATGCCAATAATCCATTTGTTGACCTCATTCAAAGCATGTTAGGGATCTTAATGACATCATTCCTAGTGAAAATAAGCTTAATAAATTATCAAATGTGCGATTGAATGATAAATGTCCTTCCAATGAACTACCACAAAAATTTAATGATCCAGGAAGCTTTATTATCCCTTTCACAATTGATGGTTTACTGTGATAGGGCACTAGCCGACTTGGGAGCTAGTATCAACGTGATGTCTTATGAAACATTCAAGCATGCGGAATTAAGTGAACTTAAACCTATTAGGATGGACATTCAATTAGCCGATAAATCGATTAAACATCCTAGAGGTATTGTTAAAGATGTGCTAGTTAAGATTGATAAATTCATATTCCCAGTTGATTTTATTATTCTTGACATGCATGATGATATAGAAGTTCCCTTAATTCTAGGCGCCCCTTTTGCTATCGCTAAATCTCTCATTGATGTGCATGATGGAAAGCTTACTTTGAGAGTAGGGGGTGAACAAGTTATCTTTAAAATTCCTTTGAGAAATCCTATAAATGATACTTGTTTTCCTATAAACTTGATTGAGACAAGGATAAATGATTCTTTGCTTGATATGTCTTCTAATAAATCCTCGAAAGTATGTGATGTTCAATGTGCAAAAGTTTCCACGATAAATCCCATTTTGAGAATAACATGCGAGAAAAATAGGACCATGAAGGTCAATTGTTCAAAATCGATACGGTGGCGATGTTGTTCAAAAAGATAAAATTTTTCATAAGTTCAAGGCTCCGCCCGATTAAATCTTCACATTTAGGTGAAATGGTCCAGCTATATGACGTTAAAGAAGCGCTACCCGGGAGGCAACCCGATGTTTGTGTGCAATTGTTTTCATTCATTTTTATTTTTTTTTATTTTATTTTCTTTCAAAATAATCACAAGTCCTTAGAGTCATTTTCAAATCAAAAAAAAAAAAAAAAACTCTTGAACATCTTCTTGGTTGTCCTAATTGGGAATATTTGAGATTTCACGGTATTCGAGTTGTGTGTTGCTTAACTTTGATTAGGTATGAAGATGCCGTTGAAGGTCCCGTACCAAAACAACCCAATGATCACTCAACACCGATTCCACTATTGTAGTAAGGTCGTATTTTTTTTTTTTCCACTTCTTTTATATCATTCTAGTTTCTTTGCTTTTTTTTTTTTTTGAGTGTGTTGTGTGTGTTTGTCCATTTCTTTCTTTCACATTGAGGACAATGTGAATCATAAAGTTGGAGGTGGGTACAATAACATTTTCTAATGCTTGTATGCTTGTTTGTGAGAGATGTGATTTTTATTTTTATTTTTTTTTTAACAAATTGAATGTTTGCTAGTCAATAACTTAGCCCAATTATACCTACATTAACTTGTTAATTTGTGTTTTCAATGTGAAACAATTGATTGTCTAGATAGATTGACGTGGATGCAGTAAAATTTTGATGAGATTTCTAACACCATAAATACTTGATGTGTTAAGGCATATACGACGATACCTAGCGCTATGAACGCCTCGAGAACTCGTGATTTAGTAGTGGTTAACGAGTTATTAAACCAAGCTTGCGAATAAAAAAAAAGAAAAAGAGAAAAATGAAAAAAAAAAAAAGAAGAAAAAAAAACGGACCAATCGAGGTTATACTCCTCTATTTGTTGTTGCTTAGTAACTAGGAGCATTCATGAGCCCCATGTTTGTCTTTTTACGTAAAACGGCGACACGAATATGAGTATGGGAAACCACCCTAGGAGTGTTTGAACAGAAATTCAAAATATAAACCTAGTGGAAGCATGTCTCGAAAGGTCCCAAAAAAAAAAAAAAAAAAAAGAACGAAAAAAAAAAAAAGAGAATGAATACTCCTTGACTTCTCATTCCAATAAAGTTCAAGAAGCTTGGTTATATGACTAGTAGGCTAACTACAATGATCTATTGAATTCTTGTATTTTCATGGCGTTATTGAATTGAAGTTGTTCATAACTATCGAAAGATTTGTGGAGTGATGATTTCAAGTCCGAATAATGCCCGCCGATATTACGCTCTTTCTTGACAAATAATCGCTTTACAAAACTATGTTTTTACTTAATGGTTAATTCAGGTTGAGAAGGCCAAGAACTTGACCGCTTATGTTCAATATGTTGAAAAAAAAAAAAAATCATCTTTGTATGTTGTGATTTATCAATCCCTCTTTTTGATATAATGTTTTGCTTGAGGACAAGCAAAGTTCAAAGTTGGAGGTGGTTTGATAAGGGTCTTTTATGCATGTTTTATGTGTATATTTGAGTAGAATTCGAGTTATTTTATTGTTAGTTTTGTAAATTTTTGATTGTACATAGTTCATATTACTCCGAGGTGATTTTATTGATGTAGATTGACCATTCGGGGCTAATTTTGGTGAATTTCGGACCATGGATTCATATCAAAACATACCGGGAGTTTAAGGATGCAAAAACGCTCGAAATTCCAAGCCAAACGCGTCATTTCGGGCCTTTTTGGTCCAACACGGGCAGGGGTGTCGGCAACACGGCCGTGTTCACGGGAGCCAAAAACTCGAAATTTTTGCACAAAACAGCCTCCAACACGGCCTGGCCGTGTTCCCCAACACGCCGTGTCCAGAACACGGCCTGGCCGTGTTGGGAAGCACGACCATGTCAGGCTGAGTCCCTGTGTGATAAAACAGCACGGCCCGGCCGTGTCGGGCGACACGGGCGTGTCCGGGACCTCTTTTTGCAACTTTTCTTTGCGGAATTTGGGAAAACTCACCAACCAACCCATTTTGGCCACTTTTGTACACTTTTAACACCCTATTTTGCTGAAACATGTCTCCATGTCCCCTCCTCATCACTTGAATACAAGAATTCACCAACCAACAAGGAAAATGGGGTGATTGTTTAATAAAAGAGAGTACTATCAATGTATTGGTTGCTATAAAAGCCAAGGGTTTAAATTGGGAGATTCATTCATTAGATAATCGGAAATATTCATGTGTATTCACTTCATTAAGTAGAATTGAGGTCAAGAGGTCTTGGAGAAGAAAGCTTGGGGCAATATTGGAGAAGAAGGCTTGGAACAACATCATCAACCAAAGAAGTCCATTAAGATTTTGAGAAAGATAAGTTCACCATGTCTATAATATTTACATCTTCTTGTGTAATTTACTCTTTTGTCAAGATCATGAGTAGCTAAACTCCTAGTGTTTGAATGTAATGAACTCTAGAATGGATTTGTGATTAAGGTGTGTATGTTTTTAATAAAATCTTCATATTTTGTGTGATTCACTTATATTATGCTTCGTTCATTCGAATTGATATATGCGCAATATTGATTTGAAGTTTATTTTTCATCCGGGAAATCGAGAGATTCATGGTGAAATAGAACCTATATAAGTGAAAAGAGTTGCATGCAATCCTAGATATAGGACGACATAAATCTTCTGGATTAGGGTCAAACCTAATATGGGAATTCACAAATCGTTATAATGTTGTCTTGGGGTTTTTAACTAGAAAGAGATTTCAGTTAATCAACTTGAGATTAGAAGTTTTTCGCCTTGAGAAAGGGTTTAACTTAAATTGGGAATTTCTACGGTCCACAAGACATGAGATTTTATTAAAAGAGGTTGGTTTTTGCTTAAGGGCTTACGGTTGTATTTTTTAACTTGTCAAATCACAAAAAAACATTCTAGAGGGATTTACATTCAAACACATTTCTATCTCTTGATTTCTTATTTTACAAATCTTCCTTCATTTTTACAATTTATAATTTGTTTTCCTTTTTCATCAAACAAAAACTCTGAAAATTGTTAGATTAAATAACAAAAAGACGGTAATTATTAGTACTTACAATCCTCGTGGGAATGACACTCGACTCAATAATCTATACTATAAAACGATAGGTGCACTTGCCTACGGTTTTAAAGGTAGCTTTTGAGCCATCAAACGACTAGTTCAATTTATTGTGGTTGAGACCAAATTCAATGTTTTTTTCACAAATCCCATTTTATTTGGAGCAAAACATCAACAACTACTTTCTAATATATTTTTTTTAATGAACATTGAATAATAAAAAAAAATCAATTCAACATCCCACAATCTCACACATGATGACAAGAGTGGCCCACATATTTTTACTTTTTGCAGCTTTTTGGAACCTATCAACCGGTTTGTTGCTACCATCCGCATCATCCCCACAAAACCTAAAATATGTTCCACAATGGTGGGGTTTTTCCATGATACGGTTTTTGGTGAAAACCCATCCAAAAACCTCTCCATTGTAGTTGCTCTAATGGCGAAGTGCGCCTCATATTTTTCTTTTTTAGGGCATCCACAGTGCTAAACCACATAAAAACCTTATGCACATTTTTTTTATGTGCCACATCACTGTCACATCAATACCACATCAAAAGTAAAAACCACACACATTTTATAAACCTTTCTCCACAACACATAAACCTCTTCAACCACTTTTTTGGACCTCACTATCAATTTATAATTCAATTTATAATTAAAAAGTCATGTGTGGGTGATGTGATATAATTTGGTTTACATGAGGTTCATAAACATGAACCATTTTTTCCATGTCATCATAAACCAATTAGTCACAATAGGATATGGTTTAAATAAACCAGCTTTTACCTTAAAACCTAAACATGAACCTTGCATTGAGATACTCTTAGAATCAAAATGAATTTCCTTCACATATATTTCATTAGAAGAAACTTACAACTGACTACAACATCGAGTGAAAAACAGTTCGACGCCCTACAATATCATAAATCTATGCACATCTAACTGACTCGCAGAATCAAAACATAGGCGCTAGATAAAATACGTAACAAATAAATTAATCTCGCTTCTATAATCGGGTAATGGTTTATCTAAATTTTCTCAACAAAGTCTTACATATGGGGTAATTTTGTTTACTTGAAAAAGTCACATATATAGAACAAATAAAGGTCACCTATTAGGGACAAATTTATTAAAACTAAAAATATTAAAAATTACTTCTTGTATCCTCCATAAGGGCATTCACAATGGGGGATATTTGGAGGGATATTTCTCCAAATATTCCCATCAAATATTTCATTACCATTGTGGTGAAACATTTTGGTGAGGTGTAAAATATCCTAAGCTTAGTTTAGTTTTTTTTTTTTTTTTTTGAAAACATCCTGGTCTTAGTTTGTATCCTGGACATTTGAATAGAAGCAAAAATGTAAAACAAATGCGGTTGAGGGGCGTGACTTCACGCCGGCGTAAAATCTTGTGCGTAGAAGTCACGCCCGCGTCAAAATGGGCATTGTCCCACAGCACGCCGGAGTTTCACTTTTTTGCTTTGTTTTTTCTTTGTTTTTTAATAAGCTTTTAAATTATAATTGCCTTTCATTTCATGAGTTTTTTTATTGTTCAATTTACCCATAGGCTAGATGTAATCTTTTTGTGGCAGTGGAACGGTTTAAATGAGTTTTTATTTTATTTTATTTCTTTTGTTTTTTTTTTTGAAATTTGCCTATTTGCTATTATTTTGTACACATATGTAATTCATCTATTTAAAGTTTGATATTAAACTAATATTAAATGAAGAATATTAACAAATATATTATAAGTGAGATTAATTAAATTTAAAATACAACTTCTAAAATAGTAAATGATTTTATTCAAATCAAAATAAAAATAAAAATTAATAAAATGACAATGGGCCCCATTAATATGTGGTTAGTAAGATATTTGACTGTGAGGTTGGAGACATTGGAGAAGTGTGATATTTGATTGATGACATTTGACTAATAGGCCCACAAATATTTGGAAGAAATATTTTCACCATCATGTGATCGCCCTAAAGAGATGGGGGACGAAAAGGATAGTGGAGGAAAAGCTGCTAGAGTACGAGAGAAGGAAAAAAATAGAATTTTCTTTTTAAATTGTGTTAGAGAATTTTAAAAATTTACATATTAGTAAGTTGACATATGAAACTACTCATAAAAGGTTATTATTCGAGTTTGCATTTATGCGAAAAAAGAAAAATACATATTGAGTTGGTAAATAGGGTATTTGACTAAGTTTATTTAAAATTTCACGAGCCCTTATATTTTATAAGATATTAGATGTCATCAATAAAAATGCTCCTAACTTCGTTTAATGATTGATGTTATAATGACAATTTGCAGTTGATAAGCTGAAAATAAAATAATACTGCTAAGATCACAATAAAAACCGATCTCACAATATTATTTTATTTTAACGAGTTTATAGGTTTCTTTTTTATTTTTTTATTTTTGTGTGTGGACAATTCAGATGAGCAAGTTTTTGATCCGACAGAGATAAATCAGATTGTGGTTTTCAGCATATCGCAGGAATAATATGTATTCTAGGTATTATAGAATTTTCAAAGTTGTAGGCTTTAAGCCGAGTTTGTTATTAATCTAAATGCTATGAAATTTTTCATAGTTTCATCTTTTATGGTTTTTAATAGATTTGTTTCTGTCTTCTATCGATGTATTGCTAGTTTCAATTAATCAATAAAATTATTTTTATTGTAAAAAAAAGAATATTTTAAAAGATATTATAAGTATCAAAACATCTTATAAAATATTTCAGCTTAATTATGAAATCAGCAAATTAAAATATCTTTACTAATCTTGACTTGATGACTTCCAATTTGCAAAGCCACTTTAATTTCGTTTGCTTGTCCCTTCAAATCTATTATAGCTTCCTTATGTGATGCCAACGTAAAATAAAGATTAATTTATAACATAAGTGAATTAAGAATAACAAAGTCCTGTAGCTCAGTTGGTTAGAGCGTTGGTCTTATGAGCCGAAGGTCGCGGGTTCGAGCCCCGCCGGGACTATTTTTTTGGTTTTTGTCCATTTATTTATTTTTATTAATTACCTGTTATATTAATATCTGACTAAATCGATGTTGGCGGTAACCAATGAACACCGAAAGGCCGCGTTTTCGAGCGACCTCAACACTTTTTATATTTTATTCATTTATTATGTTTGTTTTTATATAATATATTTGTTTATTTTATTCATTTATTATGTTTGATATTATATATTTGTCTATATAAATTGGTGTTGAGCTTTCAGAAGATCAAATGTCATTCTCACCACCTTCATTCCAATTTCCATTTCACTTGGTTAATTTTTTTTTAAATATTTGTTTCCTACAAATTGGTGTTGAGTGTTGAGCTTTCAGGAGATGAAATATCACATTCTCACCACCTTCATTTCAGTTGGTTTGTCAATTGCTCTATAATTTGTCTTTTGCTTCCTTCCTCATTTTTCCTTCACACCAAAAACTGTGGATGGATTGTTAATAATATATAACAAACAGCTCATAACCTCATCAAGTAAGAAACTTTGCTCATTTCTCCTCTGCAATATATGAAACTGTCCAATTTGTAATCTTGTTTTCCTTCTCAATTCTCATCTTTTATATTTGTGTCATTTTTATGTGCCATTATTTACTTTTTCATCTTTCTGGCAAGATATGCTGATTTAACATTTTCTTGTTCTTCATTTACTCAAAAGTCCCAAACAAATTTGTTGCTCTGTTTTTTAGGGAATTATTTATTACAGGTTGCTCTGTTCTTTATTCTGGGAATTATAATTTTGGTGTTTTTTTGAATGAATTATTCTATTTATTGTCTCTCCAATATTTCTTTATGCAGTTTGTACATGTACATTATTGGTCAAATTCTTGTTCTCTCATTCTTGGGGAAAATGTTTAAATGACCACGGAGTTCACATTCATTTTTTTATTAGCTAATTTTTAGTTCAATTATCCATTTTGCCCTTTTTATTATTTCTTTGGATCAGTGCATTTGTTGGGATCGAGAAATATTTCTCGGTTCCAAATTCATTTCTTGGTACCAAGAAATGCACCACATCGATTTTCAAAAAATGGCCAAGTAATTTATCAAAGAATACACAATTAGGGTATGACTATCATTTTTCTGGTCAAAACGGCTAAAAATATGTTTTCGAATAGCATAGCTAAAAAAATATTGACTTGGGCAGGGCCAACAGGCTGTATATGTCTATTTAGATAATATTTTTACATGCATGGCACGTACTTTGTACTAGTTATAGCAAAAGTATCTAAATATAAATAAATTGTCTGCTAGGTTAATGCAGTGAATTAGCATCAAAATAAATAGAGATATCATGGGTTCAGGTGATTGGTTCAAAACTATAATAAACCTGAAGAGATTAAAGATCAACAAACACAAACAAATTAAGGTAAATTTTTTAAGCAGTTTGCATATATATGTTTTTGCTTAGAATTTAGGTTTTCCTGTTTAAATAATATTGCACAGTTTAATTCAGCATTCTGCCAAAAAATCAAATGGACCAAAGTGGAAGCACATAAAGATTACCAAATTAACAGAAGATGTTGCTGCTACTAAAATCCAGTCTGCCTTTAGAGCATACAGGGTAAGTAAGTAAGTAAGTAACTATACTGTTAGGCCTCGTTTGCATTTGTTGATTTAATTATTAAGATTGATTGGATTAAGTAGGATTTTACTTTTCAAGAATAATGTGACAAAATTTAAAAAAAAAATGTATGGATGATAGGATAGGAAAACTTGATTTTTTGAGTAGTATAATAATATTTAATTTGGCATTGATGATTAGATATGATATGTATTGTAAGACAAAAACTCATATAAGACTATCTCACGAATTTAATTTCGCGTAATGGTATCTAAATGACCCATATTAGGTAACTCATTTAAATTTGAATCTAATCTGCTTTGATTTGTAAAATAGTTGGATCCGTCTAGTGAATTACATCCGTAAACGGTCTCATATGAAGAATTACTCATATAAGTAATATTTAAATTGCTCTCAAAGGGAAAAGTGTAAGTTCATTTTATGTTGGGTTCAAGCCCAAAGGTGGGATTGTGCAATAATGGGGCTAACTCTTGGATTTTTATCAAGCATTAAGCGAATTATTTTCCGGGCCGAGATTAAATCAAGAATCCAAGACACAAGAGCTTAATTATATCATATGGGATAATTTACAAAAGTACCTGAGATTTTTTTTAAAATTGCAAAAAACGCCTTGAGATTTGATTGTCTCTTACATTTTCTCACTTCATAAGCGATACACAGTTCAAAACTCATCTTGGTATTTCTAGAAATACTATAGTTAAATTTAAGACAAAATATAAACCTAAGGGGCATTTTGTAATTTTTAAACATCTCAAAATTTTTGGTAATTAGCCCAAATCTCAAGGGGTCTTTTGTAATCATCCCTTATGTTATTTTTCCAACCCGGTGCCAAATCCTAAACAGTAAACATGGCCTTATAATTGCATATTATATAGCTTGATTTGATGCTAACTTTGCTAAAACTACTGTTTTTCATCATTTTTCACTTTATAATAACAAATTCGTTGAGCTTATTATAGGCGAGGAAGACTTTGCGTCGTCTAAAAGGAGTTGTGAGATTCCGGGAGTTATAGAAGAACGTCATTCAGTGAAAAACCAAGCTACATCTGCTCTAAAACACATCCATTTTTGGAGCAGGATACAAGCCGAGATTAAAGCTCGATGGCTTGGAATGGTTATCGAAAGCAGGACAAGACAGAAAAAACTTGAAAATCAGTTAAAACTTGATGCTAAGCTCCATGAACTAGAGGTACTACACTCTGCTGTCAAACAATATTTTCACTTCATTTGCTTAATTTTATTTGTTCGTCTATTTTTATTTTAATAAGTTGGGAGTAGTGGTTGGAGGGGAGGGGAGGGGATAAATTTCAAATAAACTAAACGATCTCGGGTTCGAAACCTAGTCAATACCTTTACAAAGGGTGAGTGATACCACTTGAGCTACACGTTTGTGATTTGGTCATCATTGTGTTATCCATAGTTAGTACGAGGGTGTTTGATGTTTTTTTTTTAATTTTTTTTAAAACACCCTATAAGCTCGTAACATTTCGACAACTCTATAAACATTTTATCAGATGCAGGAGCTTATATTATCTTTTAAATAAACTTAGCCGAACATACTTTTAATTGAATCTCTTTAATAACAGGTGGAATGGAGTGGTGGCCCTGAAACCATGGATGAAATTGTAAACAGGATACAACAGAGAGAAACAGCAGCAGCCAAACGGGAACGTGCCATGGCTTATGCTTTCTCTCACCAGGCATGTCGCCTCATTTAATTAGAATCTAAAAACTGCTTTAGACTTGTGATTATACTTTTAGTTTGACTTTTACGAACAAATAAACACTTTCAACTTGCGATACTCAACTTCCGATTCTATTAGCAAACACTATTCAATTTCGATTATTAACTACTTTTACTCGCTATAATAAATCGCTTATTCTAAAACCAGAAGTTTTCTTTATTCATTTTTGCTTGCAGTGGAGGGCGAGTTCGAATCAGTGTTTTGGGCAGTCTTACTACGATCTTAGCAAAGAAAGCTGGGGATGGAGCTGGAAAGAACGATGGGTCGCTGTCATCCATGGGAAAATCGGTATCAAACTAAACCTGCCCTTGTCAAGAAAGTCGAAACCAAACACAAGACGAACTTAGCCTCCACAAAAGCTATAGTAGTTTCTACTAAACCAGTTTTTTCTAATGGCAAAATCTCAACACATGGAAGAAAAGTTTCCAGAGTCTCCCAAGAGGCCACTCCGTGACATTTTACATATCCGATGACCGGTTTGAAGAAAATGGCGCGTGATTCCTTACTACATTCCTCGTACGAAGAAAGTTAAAACTAATAATTTGATGAAATACATATGGCTGTTTTGTGTTTTGTCAATATAATTATAGAGGGTACTGTTTAACTGGTGATTTTGATGAGTGTATGTAAAAGCTGGTATTCATATGGTGTTTTGAAGCTTTTTGCAGTAAGTTGTTTGGATTATTACTTTGTTGTTATGTTTGTGGCTTATTTGATCTTCAGACAGAGGTCAAACTGTACAAGGATGGTTTCTTGCTTCTGCCTGTTTCTTTTAATTTGGGTTAATTACAAAACCTCCCCTAAAGTTTAGCCTCATTACCAAAAAAGAACTTATTTATCTTTTAAAATTACAAATACTACCTTAACATTTGTTTTCTCTTTTACAAATTGCACCCTGAAGAGTCGTTAGAGAAATACAAACATCAAGGGGGTGTTTGTTATACTTTAAGGGAGTATTAGTGATTTTGAGAAGATAGCTGGAATGTTTTATAATTAGGCTAAACTTCGGGGTAGTTTTTGTAATTGTCCCTTTTATTTTTAAACTTCTATATGCAGAACACTAGAAAAGAAGAAATTCATCAGTAATGACTACAATTTTTTCACTACCTTACAACATCTAACAAACAAGAAGCTGACATTTCCTCTCCAACTGGTGTGTCTTCACACATTTGTCCTTGTGTGCAATAAAAAACAATTTTATCTTTATTGTGGCACACGAAAAAACGAAAAAAACAAAACTATTTTCAACATTGTCAATCAAGACCTTCTATGGCCTCAGACTACTTAAAATTAAAGGAATAATTACCAAAAAAACCTTGACATTTAGGTTAATTACAAAAAAATCCGAAGATTTTTAATATGGCAAAAACTCCGTTTTATATTGTTCTGACAACAAAAATATTTCAAAAAACCCCTTAACATTTATAAAAATATTACTAAGTTACTCCCTTTAAATTTTAGACAGAATCAAACCTGAATGGTTTTTGGTAATATTAAAACATCTTTGGGTTTTTCTGTAGTTAGCCCAAACCTCAGGGGTGTTTCTGTAATTATCCCTAAATTTAATGGGATTTCTTTTTATAAAGTTATGTTAATCTTTATCTTTTGCTACTGGATTTGATCTATATGCTTTCACAGGAATTCTTGTAAGCTTTTCATATCACCCTGCTTTGTCTCAATTTTTATGTGACTTGTATATTATTAATTATCTCCAATTTATATCTCCCACTCCCAGAATTCTAAAAATCCCTGCTATCATTCTGCCTTTTTGAACAGTACTAATCAGCCATAAAGTACCAACAACCATCAAGCAATTGTCACCATCTCAATACAAAGCCAAATGTTCTGTTTTTTTTTTTTTTTTTTGTGCTCAAGGTAGAAAAATAACTGTTTCCAGCTAGACTTTGAAGAGATTTTTAAGAGGCACAGACATTTTCTAGGGTAGGGGACCATGAATTGATGATGGCCAAGTACCCAATTTTGGTGGTATTCAAAGGCTGTTTGTTTTCCATAATTGAGTTTTTATGATATTTATTATTTCATTCAATTTTACATAACTGGTGGGCTCTTCAATTCTTCATTCAACTGAATCCCACAAAGTCCCATTGATTTAAACTTTTCATTCAGCTACCATAGACTTTGTTTCTAATAATTACCAACCTGATGTTAATGCTAAATTTATTTCAATGCATATATTCTATGAGCTTATATCAACTTTTTTTTTGAGCTTATATCAACTTTGATTAACCTCTACTAGAGAATTTTTGACTTCACAATTGTGCCAACTTAGGTATCTTTATAAATTGTTCAATATATTGAAGGGATAATTGCAAAAACTACCCCCGTGGTTTAGCCTAATTACAAAAAATCCGGTTATCTTTCAAACTTAGAAATACCCCTTAAAGTGCTATAAAAACCCCTTGAAGTCTGTATTTAACCTAACAAATTACATCCCTCTTTAGGTGCAATTTGTAAAATAGAAAACAAATGTCAAGATGGTATTTATAATTTTTGTAATTAAACTAAACCGCATGGGTAGTTTTGTAATTATCCTATATTGTAAACATACTCAAACTTGACTTACTATTGTGAAAGTTAAACTATGGCAAAGGGATTGATGTCAAGATTGGAACAATTTGGCAATGTACTATGCATCTGTTACTGCTAAAGTTAACTAGCATGGCTGAAAAAATTAAGTATTACTAAAGCAGTCCTCAAGCTACATATTGATTCAGGGTTTACAACTACCCAAATGCAAATTCAATTAGTCCTGTGACTAAACCAACAAGTTACATCCATGATAATTTAAGACAGCTATGAAATAATTAATTGTATGCCCCAGATCAATAATTGAAAATATCAAATGTACCAATATCAAGGAAGTTTGGATTTAAATGCATTCTCAATCAACAGAAAATGAAGTAGTTGAGATTTCAAGACTATTTCTGTTTGCCTATTGCTAAAAAAGAGCTCTTCAACCCTCTCAGCTACCAACCAAACCCAAAATGGCCAATAATTTCATAAGTAGCAAACGTGACACATTATATGCAGGTACCTAAAAGATGAGCATTGCATCTTAGAAGCCAGATCAAATCTTGCAACAAATGTGACGAAGATTTAAAGAAGAAATCGCGTTAAAATTTCGTTTTTGGGGGACTGCAGAAGTTGATGAATTGGAAGGCGATGTAAAGTTAGCGATCAAGATTATCAAGAACAATATCGCTTTTTTCACCTCCCACATAAATAAGTGACCATTTCTATAAATAGAAAACAACCTAATTGTTCCTCTTTCGCCCGTTTTTTGAAATTAATGAAGCAACAAGTAGCTCAAATCAGTACAAAATCATCTGCCCTCATTCGGGTTGGATTTCATTGTTGTCACAGAAAATATTGGAAGAACCACTTCACTAAAATATGTCTATTGAAAACTTAAAATTCATGACTTGGGAACTAATCAGATTGCAGAAAACACACCAAGCAAAAACAGTAGAAACATAATGAGTCTAACAACAGGAAAACAGAAGCAAATTCAAATGGCTTGAAAAAACATTCGAGCTCTACTCAGCTCATTCAAACATGGAATATGAAAATAGTGCTGAAAACATTAAGCAACTAACATAGATTGGCAAACCGAAATCGAAAAACCTGATGCTAAAATCAGAATTGTTCGCCTCACGGAAAGCCAGCCGCGCCATCCGAGTAAAACTCACTCAAAACGTCATCCATCATCTTTTTCCCATCAGTTCTTGATTTTTTTTTTTTTCAGTTTTCCCTGCTAAAAATGTAAGCCCAGAAAAATAAGTTCAGTTTAGCAGTGTAAAGTTAACTAGAGAGTACTGGGAAAAAAATTGAATGTAAATTGTGAAACATCACCTGTTAATGGAAAAAGATAGGATTTTTAGCTTTTGTGAGTTTAAACTCAATGGCGAGAATCAGAGGAAGCAGAGGATGGTTTATCAGAATAGCCATCGTGCTCCTCTTCATCACCTTGAATTCGTGCAGGAATATGAAACCCTGAAAATCCACCATATCCTGATGCAAAAGAAACCGATGATGGATATATAGGCAAAGCTCCTGGTTGGCTGTGATCAGCCATGGAGATTGCCAGGTTTGATGGGTCCATCCAAGCACGAAGCGAAGGTGTGTTACTGGACTGAAGGGGTCCCCTCTGTGAAAAAAACTGGTTATTGCCGCCAAACTGATGCTGCTGAGCTGGCGGCGAGTTGAACAAGTATCCCGCAGTTGCGCCGCCGTGAAAACGGCTGAGCTCTGACGCCGGCTGGTGGTGGTTCTCCGGCGGCCAGCCGTCGAACCCTAGTGGAGTGCCGCTGAGTAGAATTTGTCCATGGATTCTTGCTTGTGTGTGTGATTGCTCAGCGTGGTGGCTAGGGTTTTGATGGTAAATCGGATCTTGAAATGACTGCAAAGAGAGCCTCAAATCTTGACTGTTATTATTATTATTATTACTGTTCTGAAACTGCATAGCTGAGGAGCTAGCTTCACCGGAGGCGCCCATCGGGAAAAAAGACTTGATGGTGTCAGCAATGACGTCAGAGTCCAGTGACGGAGGCAAAAAGCTCGAAATCTGTTGTTGTTGCTGTTGCTGCTCACCTTCGTCTCCGAGAATCCCCATTGTCCTTTTGCTTGAAGAAACATTAGGAACCGCCAAATCGTGCTTTTTCCGATCGTCTTCCGGCTCGAAACTGGTGGCGTTCGGGGCGGAAGAGATGGTGGGATGCCAGGCGGGGAGCTCGGCGAGCTCATCAATGGCGGATTTGGCTTTCTTGATGAGCCAGTCCACGGCCTTGCTGGGGCGGTCGTAGCCGAGCCGGTCTTGCACGTCGTAGAATTGTATGGCGGTGTGGGCGGCGAGGCGGACGCGGCGGTCCCGGGGGCCTTTGGCCGTGCAGACCTTGCTGTGCCGGTCCTTTCTGCCGGTGGACCGTACAATGTGGCCGCCTTGCACCTCCACGATCTCGCCGACGGTGTTTTTCATCCCTAATCTCGACGACGACGACCCATGTTCGGAGGTGGGCCCCAGGGATGAAGACGAAGGGAAGTACGACCGTTTCTTCGGCGGCTCCGGCGGTTGTTGGTGGTGGGGTTCTAATCGTCTTCCGTAAAGTAACTGGTTCTGATGGAAAAGAAGCTCCTGAAACGACGCCGTTGCCGGTTCTTGGCCGTGGTTTTTTACCGAGCTGTCTTCTTCTTCTTCTTCTTCTTCCTCGCCATCTCCTAGGTTTTGATGATTCTGATAAAGATGAAGATGGTGATGATGGTGATGAGGATCCAGACTCAGACTGTTTTGCTTTTCTTGTTCCAGCTTTTGATTTACAACAACGCTTTTTCTTGTTTCTGAAAAATAATCTGAAAAAATGGTGCTTTTGTTTTTGCCTCCCCAAAAATCTCTGCCATTCAACAACCTTCTAAACCCCATCATCAAAGCTGTTTTAGCCTCTAACCCATCTTTTTAAACAGCTTTTTAATGATGGCTATATACTGATACTGCAGCACAATCTGTACTACCAAAAATCTGAAAGAAAAATAAATTGAAAATTAGAAGGAAAAAAATATCTTTTTTTTTTTTTTTTTTTTTTTTGGGTTAGTGCCTTAATTGAAGCAGCAGGATTATTAATATCTAAATCAAGAATTCTTGGAGTGATTTTTTTCTTGAAAATATTTCTTTTTTTTTAATTGTTTCCTTATCTGAACACAGCAGAGGAGGAGGTGAAAAATGGGAAATACAGAGAAGAAATGAAAAAGAAATATTAATTTGGGTTTAACAGCTATTCTCTGTGTGTGTGTGTGTGTCTGTGTACTATAAGAGGGGTGGATGGCAGTGATGAGGGTGGCAGTGTTTGGGTCAGAAAGGAGATTAAAAGATCTCTGTGATATCAACACTGCCCCTCACCTCCTCCTGTTTTTGTACACCCTATACTAACACAAATACCAACTCCAAAAAATATATATTTTCTTTTACATTCATTCATGAATAAACTTAGTTTTTTTTTTAATAACTCACCTTTTGAGCTTTCGTATGACTATATTTGAAAGCAGCAACTCTAACATCTCATCGTTGTCACCAAGATAAACGATGGAATATGACCATGACCGATTGACCAAGATTATTGTGGTGGAGTCTGGCCGACGAATAACCGGATCCCCGAATCAAACTCATAAGATCCTATTCAAGATGAAGACATACCAAATCTTCACAAATTCACATATTCTCTCGGAAGCAATTTGATGGGTGTGATTTTGACCCACGACCTCCATCCCATCAACTTGGTTTTCTTTGGTTACTTGTTGCTTGTTTTAACTTTCATCCGTTTTCCTATTTTCCTCAGTTCCATTGGGTGGTCTCCAAGATTGATTTTATTTTGCTTGTTTTTATATAATTTTCTTGCTTGGGTAAATTGTAATATTAATCATGTAAATTATAGGGGTTGGTAATAATAGTTATGGAGATCTAGATCATAATTTGAAAGAAAAAAATCATATAACTTTCAAAAAATTATCAATATTTAATACTTTCTCGCCAAAAATTGGAAAATTGCCGAAAAATCCACGTGACCATATTTTCGCCTACATTCTTTGATGTGAAAACCATTTTCGATTACGTTAGCATCTTAAAAATGAGTTTGTTTTTTTCTTTCTAAAACTTTATTTTAATCAACACATTAACTCACTTATAAAATGTTCAAATAAGCGAAATTGGTTCCAATTTGGGATGGCAATTCGAGTTGTGTTCGGGTTTTGGGTCGTATTGAGACACAATAATTACACAATTATGGCCAACCCGAACACAATCCGTTGAATTATATGGGTCGATAGATTAACTTGAACACGACATGTTTAATACACGAGTAACCCGAACACGACCCAAAATGATCGTATATTTTTCAACCTTGAATAAACCATCTATTTATTATGATAAAATGTGATTTTAGGTTATTTATATATAGAATATTAAAAACACAACGAATTACAATTAAAACGTGTAAATAATAATTTGGCTTGATATAAGACTTATCGATTAGGCATCAAACGAACATGGACAAAATCCTAATAAGTTGCACTCCTAAAATATGTTAACATTTAAATAAAAATACAATTTAGGTTCAAGAGAAAATACAGACATATGATGCAAATCTTAATGAAAAGACAATTAATTAACTCATCACCAAATACCAAAGTAGAATTTATTAGAATTGTTTCTTCAAACGGGTTAAATGGATTAAGTGGGTCTATTTTGGGTCAACCTGATCGACTCATTTATTATTCTATTAAATGTGTCCTGACACGATTATGACTCAAATAATAAATGGGTTGACCCTAACCCGCTTATATCACGTTAGGTTTGTGTCGTGTTTTCACGCCGCCGTTTTAGATTGCCACCCCTAGATTTTCAACGTCGATGGTTTAGAAGGAAATGTGGATATGTGAATCTTTCCTGCAAAATTTCCAGCTTCCGCTACTAAATAACTGATATCGAGTATTTGAAAGTTACAAGTTTTTTTTGCAAATCGTCATTTTTACCATACTATTATTGTCAATCCTTATATTTACAAGATTAGAGTTGCAATTTGCCCTTCTTACTTGGTACCCTAGGGTTGTTACAATGTGGTGTGAGGGGTGGAGGGATAGATCCTCCAAAATGGCACCACCATCCCTTGTTGAAAATGACATCTTACAGCTTTTGTGATATTTCTGGGCACCCCTTTTTAAATCTCTCTCTCTTTCTTTATTGCTTCACTTAAAAGAAACAACATAATCCTTCCCTCAAATTTATCCCTGCCAACCTACCTTTTTCTAGTGAGTTGGATTTTTGTACATGATATGGTATATCTCTTTATTTTGTCTTAAATACTTGATCATGTGAGTTTTTGGTAAAATCATTTAATTTGATTTTTTTGGTAAAACAAAATTGAATTTAATTTTTTATAGATTAAAAATATAATATGCTAACATATTATTGAATATCTAGAAAATATAATATACAGTAAAAAGATGTAAAATTTAATATTTGATACAGTACAATAAACTGAAGAATTTAGCCAAAAGTG
The DNA here is from genome assembly GCA_016081115.2 of Rehmannia glutinosa. Taxonomy (NCBI): domain Eukaryota; kingdom Viridiplantae; phylum Streptophyta; class Magnoliopsida; order Lamiales; family Orobanchaceae; genus Rehmannia; species Rehmannia glutinosa. The sequence continues at coordinate 3,170,665 of CM071929.1, read as the reverse complement.
AGTTGAATGTAGAATTTTGGTAAATAACAAATTGAATACTAAATTGAATCAGTCAGTCCGATTTTATTACATATTTTTTTGAGGGGATTTTTTTATTACATATTGAATTTTCATTTTAACGGTTAATCTCTTGCATCTTATACTTTAATTTCCTCTTTTGTGATGATTTATGAACTTTTTCTAAAACAGATAAATCTCAAAATTTATTCTTTTTTTTTCAAAAAAATAATTTTGTCACTATTTTCTGACAAAAAAAATATTTTGCAGAGTAAAAAGCCAAGCAATCACTCCCAACTCCCAAGTGACCATTAATTTTTATTTATAAAGATTTTGTTTTTCATTTTTTATTATTTGAAATTTGAAAATAGATATATTTCATACCAAAACAATAATTCATATTTATTTTTAAGTCTATTAATATTTCATGTCTTCTCATGCACTATCATAATTCATTTTCAAGATCAACTAATATTTCACATCTTTTCATATTAAACATATTATAAAATAAATACATTCTATCTTACGCGTATGTACTAAATATAAAAATACAAATAACTCAAAATATTTATTTTATATACCAAACATAGTGAATGTAATTTTAATTTTAAAAATACTAAAAACAAGAAAATATATTTAAAAATAAAACCAAACGGGTGCTAAAATTAGTCTCTCTGTATCTAGTAATTATCAGTAAATGAAAAATATTTGGTGTAAGATATTAATATTCAAGAGAACGTAAATGAAAGTAGCCGACGGTAATAGGTGGAGGATACCAAGAATTAATTGATGAAGGCAAACAGAATAATCTTATTTGTTAGGAATTTTAATTCCTCCGATTTTTTATTTTTATAAAATATGTTTTAGAGTTTTGCCTTTCTAGACTTGTTTCCAAAATTAGAGTTTTAATGAATATGGGAAAGATTTATTGTGTATTTATCTAGTTTGGAATTTGATAAAGTTTGGTTTCCTACTCACAAGAGGATTCAAGATCTAGATTTATTAGGACTCTTTATAGGTATTATCTTATTTCCTAACTTATAGAATCCTACTTCTTCTATATTTGTGTTTTCCCCTGTTTCCTTGTGCTTGTAGGATTCTTGGACATCAAGGACTCAACCTTTTTTTTTTTGAGTAAACACCTGAAGGGTGGAGGATTTTAAGGATCCTCAACCTCAGTATTATTAAGAACAATTGAGCTGTACATTATTTTTGTAGTAATTACAATGGAAACACTATGTAAGCACAAAATCTCTAGAATCCAAAAAAGTCCTATATCTAATTACAACATGCTTATGATCCGTATCTAATTCTAAAATTTGGAAGTTCCAATTGATCAACACGGCCATTCCTTAACTCTTCGAGGGGCATTGTCGTGAGTATAGAAGTTATAACTCGAGTATTGAAACCAATGTTAGCTAACACATCCGCTACTTGATTGCCTTCTCGAAAATGTGAGATATATGAACTTCAAAAGGAATTAAAAGTCCTCGAATGTGTGTGAATAAATGTTGTATCCTCCAATTTTCAAGCGTGTTGTGGGTGAGGATGTTGAAAAGAGCCATAAAATCAGTCAATCCGATTTTTGGAGTGTCCTCAACATTCAAGAATAGCAAGATTTTATACAAGAGCAAATACCTCAAAAACAAACTATCATTACAATTTGGAACAGAATCAAAGATAGGCCCATTTAAATTCACCACCCAATCCTCGAGAACACCCCCCACACCCCCATGATCAGCAGAAGCTTTTTTTGCCCCATCAATATTAATTTTATGCCATCCAATAGCAGGAGCTTTCCAAACAACATGAGTAAAAGATTGAGTAGAGACTCTTCTAAAGAATGCACCAAAGTTAGCGACCATGTCAAAGTAACCTTTCCAAAGTGAACCTTTTGAAATAACTTGCATTGCTTTAAATTCTCGCAAATGATGCTCAACTTTCCGATAATTCTTGCAGAGTGAAATTGCTTATTCTCATGCTTATTATTATTTCTTTCAAGCCAGCAGAACCAAAGGATCGCACAAGGAATAAGAAAAGATATGTGAGGGGTGTGTGCAAAAGGTGTTATGTTTTTCCAAGATGAGAGGAAGAAAATGATATTTTCAAGATTAGGGAGAGGAAATTAAACATGGAAGAAAAGTGCATCCAAACCCGATGGATCCGATTATTATGAAAGAACATGTGGTTTAAAGTTTCAAAGATAGTGATCTCCCATTTTGGCAAAGACTAAAGACTTAGAGGCCAAAGCAACTCCTCCATCCTGGAGCTTTTGATCAAGTGGTAACCTATTTTTTTGTAAGTCTCCACGAGAAAAATAGAGATAGTTGGAGTTGAGAAACTTATTCCAAAAACTGGGATATAAGGATGAAGAATGAAGATTGCCCCCGATGCAATACCCTTGAACCACGAAATTTACAGAGCAATACACGAGAGATACAATCGAGAGAGAAGCAACAAGATTCCGAAAGCTAAAGAGTCAAGCAATCAGTGTTATTCAATTGTCTCGCAACATCGAGAATAACACTTTGTCCAGCCAATCTTGTTGTGTTTTTCGTCCATATTAGTTTATCTTTGAGTGTACGAGAGTTCATACACTTGTTTTGTTGGACGAGTTGGTTTACAAAGCTACGATCTACTCGATAGGAGTTTGTTTTACTGACTAGTTGATACATTGAGATTTGAGTTGTAATCCGTACATATTCAACTAGTGATTTCACATAATTGACACTTCTACAAGTTATTTATAACTTGTAGATAAATTTTACTTCGTGTGTTATTTTTCCGCCGCATGTTCCATAAAGTGTTACAACATCTAGTTTAACACTTTCTCCGACATTTGCAAAACGAACATTTTGGGACCTCAAAAACTTTCAATTGGCATCAAGAGCCGACACTTGACTGCACTAAGTGTTGATCCTGTGTTTATTCAAGCAAATATGGAGGTTCAAGGTATTTCGATGTTGAAGTTTCCACCAGGCGACTTCAATTTTTTATTGGAAGGTCAAATCGCACCATGCCCAAAATCACGTGTACTTCATGTTCTGTTATGACGAACTGGGAGGATAATACCGAGATGATAATGATCCACTATCTCCATGACTATCATTGAAAGGAAAAAATCGCTGCAAATCAATCCACAGGTGTCTCTCGGGTGTCGCCGGGATGTTCGAACACTTGACATGTACACTTTATCCGACACTTCGATTTATTTTGCGTAAACTCTATTTCTCGAGATGAAACATGTATACAAAGGAAGAAGATTCGGATGGTGAAGAAACAGAACATTGTAGAGGCCTACCAAGAGTTGTACCATGATTGGCGCAAACGTATTCAACAAATTAGATATCTCTCAAAGGAGAATGAAAGACTCACCAAGGAGAATGAGGAGCGAAAGAATTCTTTAACCCGTTTGGAAGTACTAGTGACGAGAAGGGATGAAGAATTGAAAAAGGTAAAATCAACTTGAAAAGTCCCTTGAAACTTTAAAAAGTTGAATTCTCGTAAGTAGCGAAACTCGATGAAATTTTGTCTTTAGGATGTGAAAATAAAACTGGACTTGGGTATGAAACTCCCGTGTTTTTGAAGGCTAAAGAAAGTGGAGAATTTTCAAATCATAAAAAGCCATTTTCACATAAGCCCAAGCCTAGAAAACGCCACTTTATTTGTCACTACTCATTGTTTTGCACCGACACATAAAACCTTTTTGTCGTAAATCAAATCGATCTTCTACACAAAAAGTGTCATCTCAAATCCGCAATGTCACACGAGTCCGCAACACTTCTAGTAACATGTCCAAGAACACCTCACGTTTTCCAAAATCATGCCTGGGTTCGAAAATCTACAAGAAATTGTAATGTTATTTACACATCCCCGAGGACTAACATTGCGGTACTTGGTACTTTGATAGTGGATGTTCACGCTATATGACAGTAATTTAGACTACTTGACGACTCACGAGGTGTACAATGGTGGAAAGGTAAATTATGGAGGTGGAACTCATGGTAAGATTGTTGGTAAAGGTACTTTGAATATGGATGGGCTTCCTAAGCTCCGAGAATGTTTTACATGTTGAGGGGCTTATCGCAAATCTCATAAGCATAAGCCGCTTATGTGATGACAATCTATATGTGAAGTTTGTTAAAAATTCATGTGAAGTGTTTGATGATTCTAACTCATGTATTCTAGTAGTATGAGATCGCTTGACAATTGCTACCATTTGAAAGAGTTGAAGCGTGTCGTCGTGTGCAATTGGATGAAACTCAACTTTGCATAAAAATTAGGTTATGTGAACTTTAAAATGCTTGGTAAATTGATTAGATTTGATGTTTGTAAAAGGATGCCTAAACCGAACTTGAAAAAGTCTATTGTTTGTGGTTCATGTCAAAATGGTAAACAAAAAGGGTGTCACACCATGTGTTACAACACTTTAATACTACTCAATGTTTTGAACTTCTACATATGAATTTTATGGGTCCTAGCGAGGTTGAAAGCCTTGGTGGCAAAAGGTATTCTTTTGTGTGTGTTGATGATTTCTCACGTTATTCATGGGTCTTCTTTGTACGTGAAAAGTTGACACTTTTGAGTTTTTCAAGAAGTTCTATAAAAAGGTGTGTAAGTTGTACTTTGCATGAACATCTCTAGAATTAGGTCGGATCATGGTAAGGAATTTGAGAATTATTCTTTTTCATCTTTCTCGTGATAGAAATAGATACCTCATGAATTTTCCGCATCTAAAATCCCACAACACAATGGGGTGGCGAGAAATGAAAATTCGAACATTGCAAGAAATGGCAAAGGTGATGTTGAGTTCTAAAAATTTGACAAAACGCTTTTGGGTCGAGGCCTTAAACATCGCATGTCACATCTCAAATAGAGTTTATTTGAGGATGGGTAGTACTTATGACTTTTATGAAATCTTTTTTTGGAAAAAACCCAACCTTAAGTATTTTCATGTCTTTGGTTGCGTGTGTTATGTTTTGAATGATAGAGATCGCCTTGCTAAGTTTGATTCAAAAACTAATAAATGTCTATTCTTGGGCTATTCATCCGATAGTCGGGGCATACAGGGTATATAATCTTCATACAAGGACCATGAAGGAATGTGTGAATGTTGTATTCAATGATCTTTCTAGTCTTGTAGGAAATATTGAACAAGACAATTTTGATTACTTGATGGAAATGTCATGGGCTCAACAATCGCGATCAGGTGCCGAGGTTGTACCAAATGATACAAGATCTCGCAAAGCACATCTTCGCAACCTGAATTGGCTATTAATACAGATGTCGTCGAAGATGTTGTCCTGATGTCATAACATCTGCTAGCACATCCGCTCTCTACAAATAATGAAAATAATTTGATCCTCATATTGAAGCAAACTTAGAAGGACTTGACTTAATCACCAATGAAAGACAAGATCCCCAAGCAAAATTCAAAAGAATCATCCAATCTCTCAAGTCATAGGTGAGGTATCCAAGGCATAAGAACAAGAAGAAAAGAAAGGGTAAATTATCGAGATATGGTAAGACTAGTTTGTTTGTCTTCTACTTGCATGATGGTAAGCAATTCTCGATGTGTTTCAAATTTTGAGTCCAAGAATGTGTTTGATGCTTTGGAAAATGATCTTTGGATTAATTATATGCATGAAAATTTTGATCGATTCACTAGAAAAGAAAAGGATTTTCTTTGTGATATTTTAACCATTTATTGTGATAACTCTAGTGCGATTGATATATCAAAAAATCTGCTCCACATTCTCGCACTAAACACATTGACATTAGACACCACTTTATTCGAGATTTGGTTGAGAAAAATATTGTTCGCATTGAGTATATTAATACTGGAAATCAGGTTGTGACATATTCACCAAAGCTTTAGATTTTGAGAGATTTTCAAATCGAGTTGGCATGTTCCACGAAATGTTACAAAGATTGCACATATCTCCTCCATAACATTTGCACACACACGCATATTGTCTCTCCTCCCTTTTATTCTTCTTTTTCTTTTTAGACATCCCGCATTATAAGAACATATTTGCATGTCCGAACAATATCATTGTGATTTCAAACTAGTGACTATTGGACTTTACTTGGAAAGTCGATGTGAGTTGATCTTTCCAAATGCGTATTTTATTCTTGTTATTTTCCCGCTTGATGAGTAAAAATTGCAGATCATGGCTAGAGGCCTTTGAGGGAAATAACTACCTACCCTCCGTGTGAAAACTATTCCTTGTGACCAATTTTTACATATGTTTTAAAAGTGTTTAAAGAGGCATGATCAATGTGAAAAGAGCTATATTTGGACTAGTGTGAAAGCTACCCATTTGGCAAATGTCATGTTTCTCTCAAGAAAAACTCGAAAATTCCTTATCTTTGGGTACTCGGATGGCAATTCATTGAATCAGTGAGTACATGTGTCTTTCAAAATGTTGCAACATTTGAAACAACAACAATTTGTAATGATCCATTTACACCTTGTGTGCGCTTTTTTATTTTTGTCTAGGCATTTTTTAGGTTTCATGCTTGGTGATTTTTGAATCGATAGATTTTCGGTGATAATAGAAGATATGTGATATTTATTTTTCTCTCTAAAATCTTGTATTTCTTGGTATCCTATGAAAAGTGGAGTTGTGTGCATTATGGAGACTTGGGTGATTGATTGAAATCTTGCCATAGTTATCTATATCTTTGGTTAATTTCCTCCCAAATTATTAGGATTCTATCTCCATGATGTTTGGAATCCTCATTTGGAAAATCTTTGACTTTTATTTGTCTTGATCACAATTTTTGATGCTCGTTTTTCAAAATTTTCAAAGATTTCTGATCCTTTATTCTCTTCATTATATTAAATGTGAATTGATCTTTTTAGTGTCCAAGTCGGGGAGTATACATGATTTGATTACCTATGTTTCGGACAAAAAGGGGAGAAAAAGCTTGTGGATATTTTGGTGATGATGATTGTTTGAACATGTTGATTGATCTTGATTATAATACTTTCAATTTAGGGGGAGTTCTCTGGATTTGAGTATGATATTAAGAATTGTGGTTGATTTTGCTCTGATATCTATATCTTATTTTGGTTGTATTATTTTCTGATTAACATGCAGGTGTTACAGAAAATGTTATGACATTTTTAGTCACATTCTGACTAACATTTGAAACAGAGGATTTTTAATTTAGGGGAGTTTTTACTGTGATTTATTCTCAAGTTTTGAATTGATTGGTTTTGTCCGAACTAAAAAGGGAGAGATTGTTAGGAATTTTAATTCCTCCGATTTTTTATTTTTATAAAATATGTTTTGGAGTTTTGCCTTTCTAGACTTGTTTCCAAAATTAGAGTTTTAATGAATATGGGAAAGATTTATTGTGTATTTATCTAGTTTGGAATTTGATAAAGTTTGGTTTCCTACTCACAAGAGGATTCGAAGATCTAGATTTATTAGGACTCTTTATAGGTATTATCTTATTTCCTAACTTATAGAATCCTACTTCTTCTATATTTGTGTTTTCCCCCGTTTCCTTGTGCTTGTAGGATTCTTGGACATCAAGGACTCAACCTCTATATAAAGAAAGGAACGCCATCGCTTTTTTCTTACCCCTTGAACCCGCGAAATTTACTGAGCAATACACGAGGGATACAATCGAGAGAGAAGCAACAAGATTCCGAGTGCTAAAGAGTCAAGCGATCAGTGTTATTGAAGTGTCTCAGCAACATCGAGAATAACATTTTGTCGATTTCGAATCTTGTTGTGTTTTTCGTCCATATTAGTTTATCTTTGAGCGTACGAGTTCATACACTTGTTTTGTTGGACGAGTTGGTTTACAAAGCTACGATCTACTCGATAGGAGTTTGTTTTACTAGACTAGTTGATACATTGAGATTTGAGTTGTAATCCGTACATATTCAACTAGTGATTTCGTCATAATTGACACTTCTACAAGTTATTTATAACTTGTAGATAAATTTTACTTACTGTGTGTTATTTTTCCGCTGCATGTTCCGTAAAATGTTATAACATCCGGTTTAACACTTTCTCCTCGACATTTGTGAAACAAACGTTTGGGACCTCAAAAACTTTCATTATTCATAAAGCTTACAGATCATCAGATATTGATCGTTCATAAGTGGCCATGAATGATCCATCTTAAACAATAACTTTCACATAAAATTTGATAAAATCAGTACGTAGTTGAAGTTCCAGCCAAGATGGCCTATTTTGGGCACAATAATTAATTGGGAAAAAACGTGTTGATGATTATTTAATTTTCTTTTATTGTTGAATATAACCATTTATTATAGTTATGAAATTAATAATTAATAATTTATAGGAGTTGTTATGTTTATAAAAATGTGGGTTAATTGGAAAAACTACCCTCAAATTTAACCTATAAATTTACAAAAAAAGTTATCTTTTAAAATTACAAATATTTGCTGACATTTTTTTTTCTTATCTTAGAATGCATCCCAATGCAATATCAAGAAGAGATATTTGTTAGGTAAATACAAACCCCAACCGAATATTTGTGATTTTGAAAGTAATTTGAGTTTTTTTAGTTAGGCTAAACCTCAAAGATCCGCCACTGGAACCCCGCACCGCACCACAAAAAAATGTATACCATTGAAATAATATAGCTAGTAAACAATAAACTGAATGGATCGATGATGGATAAGTGTCATATATATTCATATATTCACGATACACTAGTCATAGTATATAATATGGCTGCACCACATGTTATGTCAAATGTTTTATTTTGTTTTAAAATAATAACATTTAGCGTAACATACATGCACATGACCTTTTTCTAAAAAAAAAAAAAGAAATTGGGATGTCAATCCTTCATAAAAATAATTAATTTCAAAAAATCATTATTAATGCCAATAAATTAAGGGGAAAAAATTAAAGAAACCTATGAAGTTGGACTCAACCTCATACCAAGCATCATAAAATTAGTTGTGAAAAGTGAAAACGTTGGAGAATGTGAGCAAATAAAATTTGTTAGAAAGTGAAAATCTATAAACCATTTCCCAATAAGCAAATGTCCACCAAATAGTGGTTAAATTTCTGAATTGGGAGACAATCATCCTCCATGTCTCACAATTTGTAGTGTAGTTTCATTTTTCCCAACCTATGTATTGAGGATTGCGCCAATATCTATAATTTTCCGTACATTTTTCAACCATCCAACGTGCCATATTTGAGGATTTTTATGTTTTGAGCATTGCACTTGAATAAAGTTGGATCCAAGATATTTTAAATCTAATTTTTTGAAGTACTCGTATTTCTAATTTAAATATGATTCATTTAGCATGCAATGGCGTAGCCAATGGGCTCCTATTTTTTCTTTAAAAAAATAGTTAATTTATATTATTTTTTGGGTTTTTTATCAACCCAACTCATTATTGTGTATTGGTTCCGTCATTGATAGCATGAATCATTGTAAAATAAAATGCAAACATAATTTGAGTTTTTTTGGGGGAGGGGTAGAAAAAAACGGATATTCCTTAAAAAAATTAGAAGTGGAAAATAATATATATAATTGTTTTTGTTTTTGTAGAAGATATTTTTTGCTATAAATATAAAATCGGGTATGGTTTTATATTGATAATACTGTTATATTATTGTATGTTTTTTTTTGAAATAAAAATAACAATCTCAAATTATCACTAACATATACACGAAAATGACATTCTTGTAATAAATATGCTATTATTTCCGATAACGAAGTTTGAACATAAGAAAAAATTGGACCCCTTGAAGGATGACAATGAAATAATATTATAAAGACCCGAATCAGGTTGATTGATGCATGATTGCAAATTATTAAGTTAATCAACAAAAAGGAATTAATTATGATGGTGTCAATTAAGTATGTACTTTTAGGCGATTAAAATAATACTAATTTAAGCAAGAATTGTGAGAATTTTTTTAAATATTTCCTCATTCAGGCGGCCGCTGTCACTATTAAAAGTTAGGAATATATATATGTTAATATGTAATTTGAATGAAATGTGTAAAAATGTTAGACAAGGGTAATTTGCGTATTAAACCCACATTTATTTGAAGGTTGTGCAATGTTTAGATTTGATATTAAATGATTAAAATTCGTTTGAATTTAATAAATTATGTTTTAATATATTTTTATTCGACAAGATCTGAATTCAATCGAGCTCGACTTAATTAGAAAAAAATAGAAGGAAAAAATATAAGTATAAGATAACCAACTACTCAACTCAATTCATATTCGACTTGATTAAAATTTATTAAAGTTTGAACGATAACAACAAACCAAATGTAATTTTTGAAACTCGATAAAGTTCAAAAATAATAACATGTTTAAAAATTGATTCATTTACACTCCTGGCCAAGTCCATATATTTTTGTACTTCATTTTCATGTCGTTACTTTTAAAATACTTATATTTGCTAAAAGTTAACGTAACCATTGCATTATGATATATAGAATTGTTTAATTGAATCGAATTTCGAAATAATTATTCACGTAAACTTCCAAACATATTATTGGGTACGTAAATCATTCTGGCCCAAAATAAAATGAAAATGACTTGTAAAGAAAAACACAAAGTTAGTTGATTGGCCATTATTATTTTAGAATAATTAATTAGTTAAAGCAGCATATGTAATCCTCGATCATTTCTGTATCTTTTCATTATATATTTATGTAATTTCTTATATAATATGCACAGAAATTATTGCCACTATTATATATTAGTCTGCTGAATACCGAAAATTGTCCTACGCTTAATTTTGTTGTATACTGCTTGACTTTTTCAGCATGGTGGGCAAGTGTACATGTTGTATGACCAATAAAAAAATTGGAAATTTATATATGGTCGATGTAATTATGACCACTAGAGAATTAAATTAATGGGTCAATAAATTTTACATAGTAACCAAATAATATATGATATTTAAAGTTATAGTTCCAGGGGGCCTCCCTGGGCCTCGCCCCCAACCCCCTCCTAAATTTTCTTTTTTATAAGGTAAAAAAAATAAAAAAAATTGTATGTTTTTTTTAATGGGAAAAAAATAACTAAATTTAGGGGAAAAATTTTAAATTTAGGGGTAATAAAGTTCTACTTACTGTACGCACATGCCTATGGTACACATAGTTTTGTGATAAAATTGTACAATTGGATTTTTTTGTGTGTGTGAATTTGTAACGACCTCTCATCAAATTGTCAACATAAAATTATGTCAAAAATAAAAATGGTGAGTTATGGCCCAACAACAGAAGGCCCGGCCTAAAGATAACTGATCCAACGGGATAGTTCATTCCAATGGGTTCATAAGGTTCAACGGGGTGATTGGTATGAATTAATAAATAGTAATGGAATTAGCTAGGAACCAAATAAATTTAAGAATGAAATAATGATGGGAAAGAAATAATATAAGCATAACAATTCCTATTCTTGGTGCGCAGAAGGAATATGAAAAAAATGTAATCACAACTTTTAACTTGATTTTAGTATTATTATCGGCAATTGGATATGGATAGGGTGTAAACGATCCGGGCCGAAACAGCTTTAACTTTTTGACACATGTTCGTTTAATTTTATACATGTTCAAGCTTGGCTTGAGCTTGATTCGATTTTAAAAAACTTGTTCGTGTTCGGCTTGATAAAAAAATTTAATGCTTGAATGTGTTTGTGAACATGTTCGTGAACGTGTTCGTTTTGAGTTCGTGTTCAATATATTCGTGAACAATTAATAACTTTGTTCGCGAACAACAAATAAACAAAAAATTAACTTTTTTGGTGAGCGATAAACAAACAAATATTTTTCAAACTTATCGATGAAAATACATATAAATTATTGTCAAAAAATAAACACACATAAACTAAGTAACTAACCAAACAATTGGCAAGTCTGCCAAACTATATTTTAGAAATAGTGAAAAAATATGGGCCAGAGCTGATTTAATGAGAATTATCATTATTACGTATTAGGATAGGGTTTAGGGAGTATTATGTATCTTAAGGGCATTAAGTCTTTTTAATTTTATTAAAATAAAATATTTTTAATTCTTTATTTAAAATAATCAAGCTATTAGTCGAGCCCTTAACAAGTTTGTTCACGAACAAGTCTAAAAATATATTATACGAGCTTGTTCTTGAACATTTATAAACGAACACTAAACAAACTTGTTCACGAGCTTTTAGTAAACGAGTATAGAATTGTTCAAGCTCTGTTCGTTTATTACACGAGCCTCAAAATGTGTTCATTTATGCTCACTTAACTAAATAAACGAACATAAATGAACGTTATCCGAGCATATTCACGAGTACATTTCTTAACGCTCTGTTCACTTACAAATTTCTGATATGGATGTAATGCAACAATATAGTTTTGAAAACTAAGATTACCATTCATTTTCTTTAAGAGAAGTAAAATTATATTCGACATGTATACGTAATCGCGGTATAGAGCAGGCAAAATTTAGCCCTGGCTGAGGTTTGGTTCGGGACGGGCCATAACTCTTCTGCACCAAAAAAGTCGGGCCTTTTTTGGTCCAACCCGATTGACTTGTGGACGGACTTGGTCCAACTTTTGGCTCGGCTGACCTGGTCCGGAAAAGCCCGATCGACCCATTCTAGCTCTAATCACAACTTACACGCTCAACGTAGATTCGATTTTTCGACCACTACATGGGAACCCCGCCTTCCAAGATCATTATGTCTTCCAAGAGTACTTCATGAAGACCTTGCCTTCTGGATAGATCCCGCGCTTCCTGTAGAGTACTCCACAAAAATATATCTTCCGAATATATTATGCATTTCATCGTGATCCCATGATGATTCAAAATCCCGATCTTTTATTGTTCCACATTCTATTTTACCATTGCGTCATGCCCGTTGGATCATTGTGACTTAGTTTTGCATTACGAAAACACTAATACGAAATAACTTAAAATTTCAATACTGTCGGCATTTCTCTTATTCAGATTTATGATATCATTTTCAATTGAGAAAGTGATCTAGTACTATTCTAGAAAATTTCATTTTTGTGCTACTATCAATCAAAAACTATAAGAGAAAGATATCCGCGTATGCGTATGCATGCCTTAATCTCTGGTCTAATAATTGAGTGTGTCACGTCCACAAAACGTTAAATAGTCGAAACTCCTTTAGGGTAGGTTAGAGCCACCCAAGATGAATGGTGTGAGCAAGTTGGGAGTTGAATGAGAATGAAAATTTGAATGTGATAGTGATGAGAGTGAGATCTAAAGCACGCATGCAATAGTTGAAGCTTTATGGAATTTAGATGAGTGTTTGTTTAAAAAGGGCATGCGACTTGTCCTCCTCATTCATGTCTATGGCCCTTTGTCATTGTCATATTTGTTGTGGGAAAATGACTTAATTACCACATTCATACTTAGGATACAGCATGAAAAATTCCACTTAGGGTAAAAACCATTTTTACCCTTTGCTGGTGGATCCAGGGGTGATTGGTGAGCCAACCTGGGCCCTGACCCATCCCTCTTTTTTCTATTTTTTTTTAAAAAATATTTGTAGTGCTAATTTGTATGATTTTTCTTGAGTTTTCTATCCGATCCATTCTATTTTCGTGTATCACTCCACCCCGTTAGGGTGTCCTGGCTCCGCTATTGGGCCTCCACGTGCCATGTCTCAATTTTTCTTCTTCCTCTTTTTTTTTTTTTGTATAGAAGTTGATGAGAGTGAGGATGTTGATTGGTGGTGAATTAATGAAGAAAGTGATAGTTTGATTATGTGGTTTGATGGGATATTACTCCTTGTAGTTTGATTATAGGTAACTTTATAAGTCTAATTTTATATTGTAAGTGATATTTTTCCCGCACGTTTCTATTAATATTACATGCCTGGGTTGATCAATTTGTTTAGCCGCAGTAAGGTTGACAAATTAGAAAACATAAATTATAGATTCATACAGCCAGGGGCGGAGCCAGGATAACCTGTAAGGGGGCGACTTTCGTGTTTGCGGGTCGTGTTTCCGGAGCCTTCCGACGGATATTATAGGTCCGACACGAACCCAAACACAATCCGCTTAATTATTTGTGTCAAGATACACGACATACGAACACAACCCGTTTATGACACGAATAACCCGAAACGACACGAAAACCTATATAATTTAAAGTTGACACGAAACAAAATAAAAAATGGAGAAAAAATTAAAATTACAAATAAAAATACATTAAATATTAAAAAAATACTAAATTCGTATTAAGTTCAGATCGATTTATCGTGTCGTGTCGAAATTGACGCCTCTAGCCAAAAAAGTAAAAAAACAAAAGATGACATTTGTGTATATATACAAGATAATAAAGTTTATATATATTATATTTGTATCAAAAGAATATATTAATATTCATTAGTAAATTTTTACAAAATACATCATTAAATCCTTAACTTGTTTAAAGTCTCTTTTGCATATCACGAAAATTATCTACAATTTAATTGATCTTTTTTTTTATAATTTTTTTCAATATATATTAGCAAATAATAATGAGAAACTCATCTTTTGATGGATAGAAAATATAATTTTAAGATGATAATAAGATAAAAATAAGACCCACAAAATCACCAATTTAACTTACTAAAATTCATAGAATAATTTTTATTCAACAAATTATGAGGAGGGCCAAAATACTAAATAATAAAAATATAAGGGCTAAAAAGAAAAAAAGGAAAAAGTTAGGGGCCCTGCATGTGGCTCCGCCCCTGCATACAGCTTCAATATATATATATATATATATATATATATATATATATTTTAATGTTGCAACACTAAAAATAAAACAAATAATTAAATGAGCTTATCTTATAGTTTTAATGCAGTAAAACAAAAACTAAATTCTCTCTATGAGAAAAAACTTTCAAAAAATGAAATCATTTTATTATTATAAAAAAAGTTGTTATATAAAAGTAAACTATTTCATAAAATGCCTTATATATGTGTGGTACATGCATATAACTGGTTTTGACATGAAATTGTCACTTTAATTTAACTAAAATAAAAAGGAAAACATTGAAAAAAAACAATGAATTTTGTGTGGATATCTTGATTTGAGTGGATTGTTCATATGATGTGGATTTATATATGGCCCTAAATTACTATAATAGCCCAACTCACCACTGTACTTTTAGGTCGAGGTTATCTACTTGTAAAATGTATAGGACATATCGAATCGCTTTAAACTTTGAACTAAAAGTTGTTGAACTTGTTTGATGACCTCCAATTTTTACCCACTTTAAGGATTTTCGATTTTTCATTAAGACTAAAATCGACTCGTCTCAGAATCTGATTTTATTTTAGAACGCAGTAGTTGATTCTGTGTTATTATATGACTCAAGATGTCCTAAAATAGTGACATTTGTCTCTACTCTCTAGCAAATGTGAATCATGAGGCCTTCATATATGTTCGTAAATAGTTCAACTTTATGTTGTCATGGGATAAATTAAAGTGAAAGTTTTTAATTTTACTTATTCGCTCATACTTAATGACTTTTTATTGAGTTGAGCATTGAAAGATTTTGATTCGGATCATCTAACTTTAACATACTTCCTATTATATTTCAATAAACAAACAAATTTTATCCTTGCATACGAGCCCATATTCAACATTTAATTGGACCCAACAACAGTGGTGTAGTTAGGGGGGCAATCTCCCCTCCCCCTTATCTTTTAAAATATATATATACATATATATTGTTAGATCAATATTTTTATTTTGATTTTGATGATTTCATTAAATGAGTTTTATATCAAAACAATGTTTTTAAATGTTGTTCAAATACTTCAAAATATTTTAATTGATTTTTACTAGGTTTTTAAAGTAATTCTTAAACTTTATTTTTGACAAAAATTGGACAACTTCTCTGTAAAGAGGTCGATCGGTCGCCCTATAGGGAAACCCGTACCTGAATGTGTTAAAAACAGAAACAGAACAGATAACTTGGAGCAGGGAGGGCGACAAGAAATTGGTTTTCTTGTTTTCTTCTCTGTTTCTCGAGCGAACGGTCACTACCCACAACAACCAGTCGCCCTTGATGCCATCATGTGTCAAAACTTTATCCAATGGTTTAATAATTCGAATTTCAACATAGCGACCGCGCTATAGCCTTTGACAATGAATCTGAATCCATCCGCTGAAAACACTTCTTAGCAAATTAAGGCTTTACCTTTATTAACCATTATTTGGAGTTGTTTTGATCTTTCTTTTGTAGGCAATACTCAATTAGGAGGAGCCTATGTTGGGGATTACATCTTTGAGATCTCCTATAAATACACGAAGCATTGAAGGATCAAATACACAACACATTATTCTACAACACAACAAGAAAAATCTAAGCAAATCTATTGTTATTCATATTCAACATTATTGTTGTAATAGTCTAAGCACTACACTTTCACATCTAGTCCAATAGGCTTTCCTTCTTGATTACACTTGCATTTTTGAGTTGTAATATTTCATTTAAAGTGTAATCTTGATTGTAGTTATAACATCATCCAAAACAACTTAAGAAATCATTGCTAGTATTTTTTCGGCAAAAATACGTTTGGTTGATAAGAGGTGGTTGATTGAAAAACTTGGTGCTTTTCGTGTTAAAGAGTTTGGTGTTCTTCGAGTTGGAAGAGTTTGGTGCTCTTCGAGGTGAAATAGAGTTTGGTGCTCTTCAAGGTAAAAATTGTAATTGTTTGGTATCAATTAATAAACTTTTTTTTTGAAATCCACTCGGACATCCCGGGTGGTAGTGGACGTAGGCCCTAGGTGGGTTGAAGTACTATAAATCATCGTGTGTTGATTTATCATCTTGCACATTTCTACTTGTTATCTTATTGTTCGAAAAAGATGGCATAAATCGAAAAAATCTATTCACCCCTCCTCTAGATTTTCGTAGCCACTTGGACTAACATATATTTGTAGAATTTTTTTTAATAAAAATTTAATTAGAATTTCTATGATTTATTTTGGGTTTTTTATCCGGCCCTGTGACGTCTGGGGCCGAAGAGGGTGGGGAGTGATCGTAGGTGCAAGAGAGACATGGCCAATGAGCAACTCCTAACAGACTTTTAGGCGGAGGGAAACATGAATGAACCGATCCCACACCCGAATAAGAGGATATTCTGAGACTATGTAGGTATGAGACTATACAGTTGATGATACCTTAAGAGATTTGATAGGTACTACTCATACCAACAAGACGAATCATCTTCATTTAAGTCCATCATCATATATAGACACCTTAAGTTAAGCGTCTTTAACCGAAAGAATTACATAATGGAGACCTCCTGGGAAGCTTCTTCCAAGGTACACATGGCTCCACCATTGCCCAACAACATAGTCAAATCAATGTATCACCCTTCTTTTTTTGAAGAAAAGATTTATGCCATTTTAGATTCTTTTTTCCATTATCTTGTACTAGTTCTTTTATGGTAAACTTTCAACTTGCTGTGCATGACAATGAAATCAACCTCAAAAAGTTTAAAAAGAACCTAAAAATATCTTGGGGAATCAAAAAATCTGTAAAAATGAATCAGTGCTTACGCAAACAACCTGTATTTTAGGTCAAATTTCATTTTTGATTATTGAAATATTCGAAACTGACAGTTGAAAAGCTACAGCCAATCAAGTCTGTTTCCTGATCCAATGACTGACTCTGTTCCCATTAAGATAAAAATGCAAATTATGCTTCACCAACAAGATATTAATAAAGTTGCCTCCCGGCTCCCACTGTCAAAGATGGAACAATTTATTCCTTTATGATTTTATTTTTTTGTCGGGCCGATTATTCCCACACGCACGCACGCCATACTTCCTTCTGGATTATGAAACATTCGTTCTTCCCATGGATGGATGCCCTAATTTATGGAGGAGTTGAGAAAAGGCAAATCCAACTCCAATACTCCACATTACCGTGACCGAATCGAATCTAGACGCCGAGTTGCAATTGCAACCCTTCAGCCACCGGGTCAACCCTTGGAGTTCCTTTATGATTGAAAAAGAGAAATATGTTTGGATGAAATTTTTTAAATTTTAAAAAGAATAAATAATTGACTGACCACTTCAAAACTGACGCTCGTTTTTGAGAATCTTTAAAATGTAATAATTAAAAAGTTCAAATTTAGTTTACTCAAAACCAAGACTCTTAAGAAAAATCCATTTTAATGCATATTTCTAACTTTGTGCAAGATTAAAATCTAGTAGTTATTTGGATTTCATTTTCTAGCATGCTCTTTCTACCTTTTGTTTTCAAGGGTGTTTGACTAAATTAAGTAATAAAAAAAATCTCACAAACTTTTACATCTCACAAAATATTTTTAGAACTTATAAAATATTAGATTTTCTCTAATAATGAGTTGTTGGAGTGTTTTGATGAAATAGGATGATGGATTTTTTATAATGTAATAGTAGCAATTTATAATTAACATTTTTATAATATTTTATTTAGAAATTTAATTGAGGTGAGTTTACTATATTTTTGGGAGTTTATTAGCTCTTAAATAACATTTTCTTTTTGAGTCTTACAAGCTACTTAAAAAAAAATCAGATAATTTTTGGGAATTATAGGGCCTGTTTATGTTTTCATGGTCCATTTCCAGTTTCTGGAGTTGAAAATAGAATTTTGAGAATTTATTGATTTTCGTGTGGAAATTAGGATTGTGTTTGGATGATTGAATTGAAATGTGTTTTTATGTAGGGTTGGAAATGAAATTGTGTTTGGTTTGACTAGATTTGAAATATTATTTTATGTATATAATAATTGAAAAGTTGGTAGTGGTGGAGTCCACTTTAATATTTTAATTTGAATATATAATATTATATTTGTAAGATTATAGTTGGTGGGTCCCATTAGATAGTTATAATTTAAAAATAGTAATATTTTAAGTAGATAAAGTTGATAATGGTGGGTCCCACATATATAGTTGGGTTAAAATATGAAAATAGTGATTGATAAGTAATGATGAGTGATGTAGGGTAGTATATATGTTTGGGAATAAAAATTATAGGTTTAAGATGTTGTTTTATGTGAAAAATAGAAAATGAAAATGATGATTTCCATTGAAAATTTTATGAACAAACATAATTCCACTTTTATGTAAAGTTGGAAACTGGAAAGAGACCATTAGTAACATAAACAAACAAGGCCATAAGCTCTCAAACTAACAATTTCTAAAATCTTTTTAAAGAAACTTATGAGTTCAGCCAACAAACCCCAAATTTCTCTTAAGTTATTTTTATCACCCATGTCTAGAGACATTTCACGAGCGATTGAACATAATTCTATCAAAATTTTGTATGAATATTAAAAAGTACTTAAGTTGTAATTAGTAGTAAAAACATGGAAATCATAGGGAAAAGGACATAAATACCCCATTTTCCATACCCAATTCCTGCACAATGTCCATTTTCCGCTGATTTTGGACAAAAATACTCATTTTTCACGATTTTTGACAAAAATACTCATTTTCCGCTTTTTTTTTGCGTTGGTTTCTTTATTGTTTCAAACATGTTTCTTGTTTTTTGTTGTTTCATACCTGTTTCATTTATGTTTCTTATATGTTTCACTTAGCCAACTTTTCATTGAATTCCACAAATAGATTCGTAGAAAAATCTAAGTTGTGGTATGCCACAATGGACAATGGGAAGAACATAGAGAGTATACCAACTTTGAAATAACAAGAATATTGATTCCAATGGATTGCACATTCAAGACCCTAAACGAAATCTTGGAACAACAAATCCAATTCGAAAAATTTGAGCTTACTTGTCCATCATCGGCTACGAAATGGACACGATTCCACTGTCAGGACCAAAAATACTTTGTATTGACTTCCAACATCGTAGAATTATTGAATGCATCAATCAGAGCGGGAAAGACTTACTATTAACAACTTTGCTGTAGACGTGAGATCTTTAGTTCAAGATTAGACATGCATACACCGAAATGAAGCAAAGATCAACATTTACAAGAATGACAAAAAAACAAAAGATGAAGAGTATATGGGGAAAAACTACACTATTTCTCTAAATTTAAAAGCAATTTACTACAAACTTTTATCACATGATCCACTGCTTCACAATTGTTTTTACATGTTTCATTTATGTTTCTTAAATGTTTCAACCGATTAAACCACCATTAAGATTTACGTAATAACAATTCTCTAAAATCATTAGGAAGTGGAGGTAGAAACTCAATGTCGTTGTCATCGTCATCACCATTTTGCGGCTTCAACTTATCATGATTATGAAGCGACATCGAGTCTTGTTTGTTCATTCTCTATCTCGAACGCTTCAACGTCCATAACCTTCCCAACAACGACATAACAAGCAACAAAAAAATCTCACATTCACTACAAAAGAAATAAAAAAAGATACACAGCCAGATAGATAACACAACAAATCAAAAATAATAAAAGAACAAAATAAATGGAAAATACATAAAAGAACAAAAGAAACATAAAAGAAACAACTTCGAAACAACATCGAAACAAAGGAAAAACTTCAAATCACAAAATAATAAAAGAACACGAGAAAATTGGGTTTAACCTCGAGTCTTCGCTTGACATTTCATCATCATACGTACCAACTCCGATACTAACCCATAATTAATGTTGAATGTCTCAATACTATTAGGAT
Source organism: Rehmannia glutinosa (assembly GCA_016081115.2). Taxonomy (NCBI): domain Eukaryota; kingdom Viridiplantae; phylum Streptophyta; class Magnoliopsida; order Lamiales; family Orobanchaceae; genus Rehmannia; species Rehmannia glutinosa. The sequence goes on along the minus strand of CM071929.1, from coordinate 3,150,023 downwards.
GATAAAATTCCTTAATTACGCATAACTTTACTGACTGTTCTAATTGAATGAATCACTTCAAAGATACCGTCGAAATTAGTTTTTACAAACAATTTACATAACATAAAAAAATCTACTAAAATAATGAAATCCATATGGCTTTAAACCAATACCAAGAAATATGAAGAACAAGTTAATTGGTGAGGTCAAAACTAGCAGAGCCACCTCGATTGAATGCAAGAAAAATTAGATCATCTTTTAATAGTTCAAAATTAATTTTCACTTCCGCTATATTTCCAACTTCTACAAGAAGCTCACCATATGAAATATGAGATCTAAAGATTTACGAGACCAAAATTAAAATAAAATAAATAAAAAGAACAACAAAGAGTCAACTCAAAGCCCTTTTTCTCGATGCTTATGAAAGCAATATTGCATAATTCACAGGGACAAAAAACATGAAGCAATCATAAACTCCCTTTTCCCTCGAAGATAAGAAAAATTCAGAACACACAAAATTTGTTTCTCTATTTTGTTTTTCTTTTTCAATAAAAGAAAATGAAAAATGTAAGAGAAGCTACGTAAAACTCGGTAATATGTAGTAATATAAGTTCAAAATTGCCAAAACAATCGATTCTAAACCCTAATCTGATCAAAAGCATAAAAAGCCCTAATTTGTGGAAAAGGGATGGATAATATCTTACTCGGGTGGCCCGACACAGCCGGTGGGTGCGACCCTCGTTTTTCGCCGGTCAACGGAGGGAGGGTGTGGAAACTCGCGACAAACAGACGGAAGAAGTGAAGAGGAGAAGAGGAGAAATACGGGAAAATGGTAGCGGGTGAGTGATCGGGGGAGGGGTTACCGTAACAGGATGAATAATTGGGTATATTTGTCATGTTTATGACCAAATAGGGTATATTTGGGATGAGGTGGTATTTTTGTCCTTTTTTCAAAAATCAGGGTATTTTGTGGTATCTATATATATATATAATAGCAGAAGTCTGAAATTTTTTTTTCCTGCTCTTTTTGCTTATTATATTAGGAAACATTTGTAAAAGTTCTAAATGGTAATTATTATAAACTATAAATGGTAATTATTATAAATTATTATATTAGGAATATATTATAAGAATATCAAGCTAATTATATAAATTAGGAAAATATTGAATAGTATCAATGCTATCTATATATAATATATATATTTTAAAATTTATAAATGGTATTCACCATTATTGTTGATAAAGCAAAACGTCGATTCTTTTCTTTCTTCAAAAATTCTTCTTCAATTTTATTGTTTCGCAAACTTTAGTTATAAAATTATATATTTACCTTATTATATTATTTGTTTTAATTAAGAAACATATTTTTCACGCCGTATTGATATTGTTTCTCTATATAATTATATATATATAATAGCAAAAGTCCGAAACTTTTAGTTTTTCGCTCTTTTTGCTTATTATATTAGGAAACAATTGTAAAAATTATAAATGGTAATTATTATAAATTATTATATTATGAATGTATTATAAGAAAATCATTGTAATTATATAAATTAGGAAAATATTAAATAGTATTAATTCTATCTATATACAATATATAGATTTTAAAATTATAAATAGTATTTCACCATAATTGATATTGTATACGTCAGTTCTTCTTAAACTAGATAAACATATCTTCATCAATTATATTGGTTATTTATTTCAACGGATAAAATATATGTAGCTGATTATTTTATTTGTTTCAATGGAGAAACATATCTTTCACGTCATATTGTTATTGTTTCTATATAATTTTATTTGTTTCAATGGAGAAACATATCTTTCACGCAAATTATATTTAGCTTATTATTTATGCTAAATCATCTCATATTTATATTACATAATTTACATTGGAGAAACACTTTCATATTGTTGATCATAAATTCAAAGCATGAACACCAAATATGGCTTCATCTTCACGTTCCCCTCGATTTCCATTTTCATCAAGTGTCCCGCCAACACCGACAGTATTGAACTCGAATACTGCAATAAAAAAGATTTTTTATATATGCTATATTGTAGATTTGTACGGATAAAATTTAGTAAGTTTCTTTTTTTGATTATTCTTGATAGTTTTATTTTATTTTTTTAAGTTGTTTTTCGTACTTTTTTGTATGATTTGTTCGTTTTTTTATTATTTCTTATACTAACATATTTTGTGTCAACATATTTTGTGTAAATATATATTTTATGTTCATATATATAAACTTCTATCCCTACCAATATTTTTTTTGGGTTATTGGTTTTATATTTTTAATTCGGCAAATATAGTTTTGTTTTGATTCGACAACATTTTTTTTTTGTTATTAGGTTTATAGTTTTGATTTAGCAATAAACTTCTATCAACTTATTATAATGTCTTCTTATATTGTTCAATTAGAAATTCATTACAAATTGTAATTACATTAAAGATTTTGTGTCAGTGTCTTCCATATAAATTCGGCAGTCAATTTAATGGTCTTACACCATTAAATTGTGACATGAATAATGTGAAGGGACATACTTGGGCGGTCAAAATGGTCAGCCACTATGGCGCATTCTAATTTACAGATGGATGAAGCAAATTCGTCCATGATAACGGAATTGCATGTGATGGATTGTACTGGAAATGCTATTTTTCTTTGTTAGGACAATGATAGTGTTGATTTGATTGGCAAGAAAACATATGAGATCAAAACAATTATAGTGAGTTTTGTTATTGGTTACCAAATTTTTATTATAATTTTTGACTTAATTGTTTTATAATATGTACCTTAAAATTAACTAATTTCTTATCAATCAATCTTAAGCAGGACATTGATCCTCAATATGTTCCAACTGAGATTAAGGATTTGGTAGACAAGAACGTCCTATTCAAAGTGCAGAGTAAAAGAGATCCAATTAACAATTTTAGAAATATTTTTACAGTCGTAAAGTTGACTATGGATTCAGAATTCACGTTTAGATTTGAGTCAACTTTTAATGGCAGTCAGGTACGAACAGTTCATTAATTTGTGATTGACTATAATGAGCATGAAATATATATTCAAATAGGTATCTTTTATTTTTATTATTTTATCACAGACTTGGAACTTAACTTCTGAGCCATTCATTCTCGAATCAATTGGTGATAAAGTATTAATTTTATATTGTTGATTGGATTTTAATACATTTCTTTTCTTTTATTTGAAATTTTTGTAGATAGCAAATTAATGATGTAGTACTTTAACAAGATCATCTTATTTATCCGAGGAGGAAGTTTCTTCTCCGCACAAATCCAAACTAAAGAATGTTGACTCTTTTCTCGGATCTTGATGATTGCGACAATGTTAAAAGAAAGCTTGATGCGACTTCTCCAAGATCGGCTCTTTGAAGACAACCAAGGCGGTTATCAATAAAGAAAATGATGATATATGATTGATGTTTTTGAACTACTTCTAGACTTTATTTATATTTTAATATTTTTGATGTCACTTTTTATGGAGTGTTTCTATGAACAATATATTATTATTAATGAATTTTTTGTTTCTTATATCATGCTCTAGAACAAATATCCAATATTTATTTTGTATTGGTTCAATTGCAATTAGTATAATTTTGTTAAATTACTATTCTCGATTACATTTGTTTTTGGATTATACTTTTAGTATATGTTCATTACAAATATAAATGATATTATAAATTTTGAATAAAAAGTCTTATAACTTTTGGATAGTAAAAAGTCTTATATCTTTTTAATAAACAAGTCTTATTCAATGCCAAATTGACATCAAACAGTATCAAAATAGTTTACTCGAATGGTGAAGCCCAAAAAGCCATAATACAAGTCAAACAGTTAAATCACATCATATTTTGTTTTCTTCTCTTTTCAAAATTCAACTTTGAACAATATTGTCCGCCAACATAAATATTGTAGGTATTAACTTTGTTGGTAAATATTTGCCTGCAATGATTTTAACTACTCTTTAAAATAATTTTAAATAATTTTAATAAATGACCACTTAAGAAAAAAAGGAAAAACGAATTAAATAATCAAAAAATGAGAAAACGCTATTAAATAAAGAAACAAAAAAGAGAAAAACGAAATTAAATAAAGAAAAAAAAATCCCGCTCATTTTACTTCGTATATTCGGAAATACTTTGTTGTACAATTCTAACCATTGATCTTACTTTGTTAAAATATTCTTTTAGATATATTAGAAAAATATTATAAATTGTATTACTATTTATAATTTTACCAAAAGTTACCAAATAATAGGATTTTGCAATAATTAATTAATATTATAAATGATATTCCAACTTATTATTATACAGAAAGTTACCAAATGTTAGGATTTTGCAACAATTATTTAGGCAGATAGACATGTTACTGATCTTGCATTCATTATTGTAAATCAACGGCTCTAAAATACAAAGTTTATCAAAAGATATGCTACTCATAATAATATATATGCATCATTATCAATATTCCTATTATTTTAGACAACTATATACATTAGAACTTTAAAAAAGTCATCATTATCAATATTTCTATGCATCATCATCATCATTAGGATTTTAAAAAAGAAACATAAAAATCAAATACAATATATAGTTTTTAATAGAAGTGAACGTATATGGTTTTACAAAAACTATATATAGTCTTTGATTTTTATGTTTCAATTGGATGTTGACTTTTTTTTATATTCCTAAATTATATATGTATATAAATGAGGAAAATATTATGAATGGTATTAAACTAGGAAAATATCTTAAATGGTATTCTTATTTTATTATATATATATATATATATTTATAAAAATTTGGACTTTGAAACAAAAAAATTGCCGCTCTTTTTAATTCTTATATTCGGTAATATTTTAGATTAGGAAAATATTGTAAATGGTATGTAAATTAGGGTCAATTAAAACTTTCTTTATTACTCAATAATAGTTAAAATATACGAATTAAATTTGACGGAAGATTTATAGGAATATTTTATGTATCTTTTACCATTGATTTTTATGGAGATATTGCACGTTGACTTTTTTTGTATTCAATTCAATTAATCAAGTTTTAAAGTACTAATTGCTTTTTCTCTTAACTGCTCAAAGCATAAATTATTTCTTTAATCTATACAACTTTGCATCAGTTTTACAATCTCTTTTGATTGATTAGTGATTCACATTGTTGATCAAAATGACAAACTCACGGGGTCTATAATTGGAAATAAACGACCGAGAACAAATATAGAGATCAATGGTAATGGTACGATTTATATTATCTATTTCAAAGAGTATCATGTTTATATTCATAAATTTTTAATTGTATTTATTGTTGTCTAATATAAGTTGTTTATCAACCAACTTAAATATTGTATAAGATAGTCTCTTTTCTATGTCCCGTGAAATAATTACCGTAAAAAGTCACTGAGCAATTGTGATCATTGTTCAGTTGGCTAACCGAGAGCAAATTACAATTCAAAGTTGGCGCAAAGTAAATATTTTTCAATATAACTTTTAATTGGTTAACGAATCTGCATAATGTCACTTAATAGTTTTACATTTTAACCGAGAGTATATTACATTTTTCAATATGACATTATACATATTATATTTTTCATTATTATTTCATTTGATATGCACGAAATAGGACCTGGCGTGTCATTACAATTTTTTGCCAGGAGCTTCTAAATTTTGTTAATGCTTTTCTCAATAAATAATGCTTCTCGAGCATGTCAATCCAAAAATTTAAGAATCGGGGCCTATCTTTTATTTGTAGACTTTTTTTTTTTATTGTTGGTTTCTTTATCATTGCTTTTATAATCTGGGGTTTAATAGAAATTGCGTAGTTGATTTTCTTATAATAGATTACATTCTAATTAAAACTATGCGCATATTTTGGAGTATTTGGAATGAAGTCTTTTAGGAAGTTTTGATAATAATTGTCAACTATTTGGTACATATGTTAAAGTTTTGACATGCGCAAATTGCATCTTTTGAAATGAATATTTAGAAAAGTGATTCATTTTAAAATTTTGTTAAAAATAAAATATTAGCAAACACAATATTTTCATGTCTGAACTTTCATATCTTGAACGGGACCTAATATTTCCGTATATGAAATTTCATATCTTGACAATTAATTAAATTATTGATATCACAATAAGAACTAATAATAATTGAATGTATTTCATTTAGTTATTATTTTTGTCTTTTATATTATCTGTAAAGTGTTGATACTTCGTATGTGTGCAGAAAAATTTGGATTATCAGGATCTACATCTACAGATCACGGCACTAAAAAGTATGAGAAACATACAAATAGTGAAAATTTTGAATTGAGCACTATAACCTATCCATTTTCAAGAACGTCTTTTCGTGATATTTAAAATGGTAATTTTCATAAGCAGAAGCTTTGAGTTATTTGTAATTATTTAAATTTATTTTGAAGTTCATATTTTTTCATTTACATTTCTTACACATTGCAGTATCCGTACCAAAGAATATGGTTCCAATTTTTTGTCGAGTTTAAATGAAAAAAATACATCTACATCTTATCCATGTACACAAGCAAGGACTGCAGTTGGAATCTGGTATACTACAGAAAACACCATCCAGAAAAAGGACAACTGCAGTATATAATGTTCATAATGACGTGTATAAATACCAACTCATTGTTAATAAATAGTTTTATTACAAATTATAATGTTAAAATACTAATACGCGTGCAACGCACGGGTGGAATTACTAGTTTCCTTAAAATCTTAAGGTGCCACATGGGCCTGACGCCCAACTTTTATTGGGATAAATGTTTAACAGTCATTTACGATCATGCACAACACAGGTTCGAAATAAAATTTGCCATCCTTGTGGTTTTTGTCCTTATGAAGGAGCACTATTGGGCCATTATGATCTTTGGGCATTGGACTGGTCTAGCTACACAAATTATATTTTTGGGCTCCAATAATGTTATTATATTAAAGTGTGTTTTGTGCCACATATTATTTTTGAGAAATGTATATACTAATTTACATATAATGTAAATACAAATTCGTATATTGTTGCTTAGTACAAGGTTTGAGGAATTTTTATTCTTCTTCAAGTTATTCACAATGTTGCGATCATTCATTTGTTTGGATTGTAGGTTATACAATCATGTAAAATTATGTAATGGTCGGTCAAGGATTGTCCATCGTCCAATAAAAATCGGCTTCGATAAGCGATCGACCTAATACCTACAAAACCACCGTTAGAAGGGGGCCGGGAAAATTTTCCGGCGTACTCACTCGAACGCCAAGTCGAATCACTTTAGAGAGATAAAATATATGAATGGAACAATATGTAAAGTGTGTATGATAAGTCTAACTTGGCACACCTTTTTGTGAGCTATTTATAGGTTGTCAATTAGGGTTCCGTGCCCATCAAGTCAAAATAAAACCTTAGCTTAACACTTTGGTCTTGGGGTCGATTACTCATTGTGGTCGCGCATCTCCCAAGCCCAACAGTTCGGGAGGCCCATAACTTTTTACTCACCAAAGGGGGCCCACTCCATTCATCAGTTCGGGTCCATTGGGCCAGGAGTTCGATCCTATCCAGGTTCATTTATTCAGGCCCAATTGTCAACTTAGTCGAGTCCAAAACTAAGTGATCGATCCAGAGATAGGCCCAAATATTAAGAGATCGCCCCAAATGCTAGGAGGTCGCCCAAACATCTCGAGTCCAACTCTCACTGGGCTCTCATCTGAGATCGACCGGGATGGGCCTTACAGGTCGGACCCATCCTATTCTATTGAGAGCAACCCCTAATTGTATTCCTAGTAGCTCAGTCATGAAATCCTTCACCAGGTTGGGCTTCCATTATAAGCCGAAGTCCATCTATTTGGCCCATTTAGACAGGTGAGTCCAAATAGATCCCCATCATGTAAAGATTTTAAATTCATTCAATTTATATAGATAGTTTCATGTTATAATGGATTTCGATTTTAAACTATTTTTGGGTCATGCATGAATTTTAAATTCGCTGCATATAACGCCATTAAGTCCGACTCTTGAAAACCTCATATTTATTAAATCAATAATTGATTAAGTAAAAGTTAAAATAAAATTTGGATCGCATGTAGTCTAAGGTAATTCAATGATTGCATGCTGACGAAGCCACCCTAATAGCCTAAATGCATCAATAATAATTTGGTAGACCTTTTGTTTTTTTTTTTTTTTTTCATTTTTTAGGTGGGGAGGATAATATTGCTTGAAAATTCCATGTAAGGTATTAAAAAAATATGCACTTTACCTAAGAACTTGAAGTTGCTTCCATGTAAGGTATTAAAAAATATGCACTTTATTAAGTGTCTAATGGAAATCTTTTGAATTGTTTTGTGTGAATATACAATTGAAACCTTGAGGTGAATAAAATTGAAAGTGATGTTTGAAATGATGAAGATTGTGCACACTTGAGATTTTTGTTTGTTTCTGCAATTACTTTTTATAGATGGTTTTGTTTTCCTCTTCGTTGTTATTTTTCTTAAATACAAATATATATTATATTAGCGGTAATAATATATGTATATATCAGGTGATAGAATTTGTGCACTGTCATTATAATAATATTTCCAAGTTTAATTATTACAGGAATTATGTGTAGGTTGCCACACTTAATAGTTAATGATAAAAAAAAATGCATAAATTGGAGGCAGATGCATGGTAACAATTTTGCAAAAAATATTCTCAAAGTGATTGTATTTGTGCTGTTAGTATACATTCATTAAGGAAAATAAAGTATATATATTTTATTAGTAATAATTTGACATTATCATGTAACATTTTGTCATTGATATTTGTTTAAGGAGGTAGTCATATATGAGACAACCTCTCTGAATTTATCTCCATGAAACGGACTCTATAAAATATAAAAGATATAGATTTTTCATGTAAGTTTTTGCCCATGTAAGAATTGTGTAGTTAACTAGTTATGTATCACCTTGTAGCTCAAGTTTGTCGGGTAAATTTATGTGGAAAGGTTTCTTTTTCGAAAAATGGCAGGGATCTTGATATAGGCTTAAGTCGAGGCCTGATTAGATTCTGTCTCCGCAAGACGAAAACGCCCGTATACTAGTGCTTACGATTCCTGCGCCGCTCTAAGATAAACGATTTTAATGGCCTCCTTAGCGACAAAGAAAGAAACCAGAACAACAAATGAACAAGCAAAGTGTTTGAGTACTTTCAAGCTTTGAAGGAGGAAAATGGGCAAGATGCAAAATGCAATGCTCGATTTTATGTTTTCTCGATTAATATCGTATCTCATTTCATCAAGAGGGGCTCCATTAATATAGGCAACAAAATGCCCGTATGGAAAATCGCGTCAGAGGCTCGAAAAGGCACATTTTATTTGAACAGACGCACTGCTTGCAGAGAGCACGGCCAGACAAGACGGGCGTGCGCCGCCGCCGTGCGTGCAGGCTTAAACCTTCGGACACCACGCGCGTGTAGGCGCAAACTCTCGGCAGTAGCACGACCCGACCGCACGGGCCGTGCTCTGCTGGCCGAAACATTTTCCCGGTCGAACTTTAATTAATTACGAAAACTAATTAAATCTATTTAATTAATTACAAAAATTAATTAAATATTTAATTTTTTAAAGGTTTTTGGTCCAAAAGAATAAGGGCCTTGAAGCCCAAGCCCACGGCCCGCGACCCACGACCCACTACCCGGACCCGGGCCGGGCCGGCGGGCGGGCGGCGGCGGCGGCGGCGAGCACGCCGCGCGTGTGTGCTTTTTTTTGACTAGGGGTGGGCATCGGGTCGGGTAGTCGGGTATTCGGGTATTCGGGTCGGGTACCCGACAAAATCGGGTGTCTGTTTTAGGTACCCGAACCCTACCCGAAAAAATCGGGTACCCGACTTTTCGGGTACCCGAAAAACTCGGGTACCCGCGGGTGAAGGATTTCGGGTTTCTGTTTTTCCTTTTTTTTTTTTTTCGCGAAATGCACAAGAACACGCAGTGAGCGTGAGAAGATGAGAATGGATTAATGGAAGTTGAAAGAACAGAGTACACGAAGGGATGGCGACGCTGCGATGAGTTGTTCCTCCTAGAGTGCTGTGCTGGATTGGAGGAACAAAAGAAAAATCCTTCAGACACAAATTTGTTTGTCGTTTTATATGCACACACTATTTCCTAGGTTGAGCAACATTTGCTTTGAAGGAATTGCATAAATTCAAAAAAAAAAGTAATGAAAGCCTTTGCCTTGTGCAGTGTGCACCACCACCAGTCACCACACTTCCATCCATTACCACTTTTCTCATAACTTTTTATTTTTTTAATGCACCACCACTATGAAAATTCCCACACATATATTTTTTTAAAAGAAAACTTGTCAATTAATAATTAAATAAACCATCCATATGGGAGAGACAGAGACATGCACGAACACGATGGACTAAGAACTGGAAAGACTTGTTAGTTTTCAAGGGTTCTAATTTATCGGGTACCCGATCGGGTAGTCGGGTATTTTTTTAATACCCGCTACCCGACCCGATCTTTTCTAAATCGGGTATCGGGTACCCTAAACCCGAAATTTTTGTAAAAATACCCGACCCGATCGGGTATTACCCGATCGGGTCGGTCGGGTACCCAATACCCGCCCCGAATGCCCACCCCTACTTTTGACCAAACCCACAAGCATGTAGGTCCTCTCCCTTTAAAAACTTGGGTGCCCCAAGGGCCCAAACCCATTTGTCCAACTTAGGATAAATAAAGTGTGCAACTTTACCTCCTTTTTCCTATGTGTGGGATGGAGCATCTCTCCTCCCCCACATTTTCCATTTTCCATACCATTTATTTGTATTAAGTGGCTAACTCCTAGCATTAATTTCTCATTCACCCGAATCGGTTTTGAGAAATTCCAAATGCTATTCTCATCTACTCTCTAAGTATAATTTTTACAAATAATTTAATTCTATTTTTCACAAATGGAAACCACTTAATTAATTGGTCAAAATCGGGTCAACACCCCATTTATCAAAGACCAATTCCAACAATCCCCCACATGAATGAAATTAATGCATGCGTGTATGCGATTCGCTGAAAGTCTGGCGAATCATTATTGCATCGAGATAGGTAGTTTGTGGCTTTGAACCTTCCTTAGTAAAGGTACTTATCGGATTTACTAGGCGCTAGTGACGCGATGTCTTGAACTACTCACCGTTTGTGTAAACCAAGACAACAAGATTTACACAATAACAACTCTAACACTTGTTGTTCTCACGTTGTGTCCATTTCTACCCCTGGACCATATCTTAGATTCATAAGTGTTTCATTTGAAGCGACCATTACTTCTCACTTATATAGGTGATCTCCTATTGAAGAGTATCCCGCAATACTCCACCTTTCGGATAGGAATCATTAAAAGTCTTAAACTTAACCTCACCACATTCGGCGGTTTAAATACATTTGGATGTATCGAGAATGAGCTAACACATTTTCCAAGTGTTCAAATTTAACATTCATAACTTAGTTGTCCCATTGAACCAAGGTCTTGGGATCTCCAATTCACAAGGTTGGGTTACCGCTTATGAACATTCTTTAAGTTGTGGATTTTAAACCCATTCCCCTTAACAGTTTATACAAATTGATCTCGATTTATGCCTTTTGTAAGCGGATCCGCAAGGTTTTCCTTTGACTTCACGTAGTCAACCGAAATAACCCCATTCGAAATCAACTGCCTAATGGTATTGTGTCTCCGACGATATGTCTGTCTAGACTTACCATTATACATACTTGCTTTGTGCCCTTCCGATTCCGATTGACTATCACAATGTATCATAACAAATAGTGACACGGGCTTATTCCAATAAGGAATATCCTCTAAGAAGTTTCTAAGCCATTCTCGCTTTTTCTCCGGCTTTATCCAAAGCAATGAACTCGGATTCTATAGTGGATCGAGCTATGCACGCCTACTTAGAAGACTTCCATGACACCGCTCCTCCACCTATTGTGAAAACAAATCCACTTGTGGACTTGGAGTCTTTTGTGTCCGATATCCACCGCATCACAAGATCCTTCTAATATCATTTGGATATCTTGTATAAAGTATTCCATAGTTCATGGTATACTTTAAATATCTAAGTACCCTCGCACGGCTTTCCGGTGATCCGTACTTGGGTTACTTGTGAACCTACTTAGTTTACTCACCATCAATATGCAATGTCCGGACGTGTACAGTTCGTTAAGTACATCGGACGCCAATTACCCTTGCATATTCCAAATTTAGAACCTGTTCGCTCTATTCTTGGCCAAGTGTAGACTTAGATCTACAGGTGTTTAGTCTTAGGGAGGATTATCAAAAGCATTAAACCTTCGAGTATGCTTTCGACATAATGGGATTGTGACAAGACAATTCCATCCGAAGTCCTAGAGATTTTAATCCCTAATATAACATCGTATAATCCCATATCCTTCATGTCAAAGTTTCTTTTAACATGTTCTTAGTATTCACGATTAAATCATGACTATTTCCCATAATCAACATATCATCTACATAAAGGCATACTATGACGTAATCATTTGTAGTACCTTTAATGTAGACACACTTGTCACATTCGTTGATCTTGAAACCGTTTGACTTCATAGTCGAGTCAAACTTTTCGTGCCATTGCTTAGGTGCTTATTTTAGTCCATAAAGTGACTTAACAAGTTTACACACCTTTCGCTCTTGACCGGGTGAAATGTACCCCTAAGGGTTGTTCCATATAAATTTCCTCTTCAAGTTCCCCATTCAAGAAGCGGCTTTTAACGTCCCATTTGATGTATCTCAAGGTTATGCAAAGTCGCAATAGCAATGAGAACACGAATGGACGTAATCCTCGTGACGAGGAGAATATGTATCGAAAAAGTCATATCCTCCTTTTGTCTAAACCCTTTAGCTACCAATCGGGCTTTATACTTGTCAATAGATCCATCTCCGCTTTATACTTCCTTTTAAGGATCCACTTGCATCCCAAAGGCTTGCAACCCTACGGAGATCAACCAACTCCCAAGTGTGATTTTGCATGATGGAATCTATCTCATTATTGATAGCTTCTTTCCGCAGAGGAGCTTGGGACTAGACAATGCTTCTTGAATAGTTCGGGGTTCGTTTTCTAACATATAAGTTAGAAAATTAGGACCAAAAGACTTAGCTACTTTTGTCCTTTTATCGCGTCTTGTTCCTCTTCATCATCACTTTGAGGTAACCTTGCAGTTTCATAAGTCCGTTTACTCGAACTTTTCTTCTTTCCGTTCTTTGTTCGGAAAGATATTCTCGAAGAATACAACATTCCTTGATTCAATGATCATACCTTCATTTATATCGGAATAGTGACTTTGTGCACTAAAAAGCGATATGCACTACTATTGTTAGCATATCCAATGAAAGCACAATCGATCGTCTTCGACCGATTCTTACTTGTTTTGGCTTAGGTACTTGACTTTAGCCAAACACCCCCACACTTTAAGGTATTTGTATGACGGTTTACGTCCTTCCATAACTCATATGGAGTTTCATTTTTACCTTTGTGTGGGATCTTATTAAGAATGTAGTTCGCGAGAAAGTATGGCTTCCCCACAAGTTTTGGGGTAAGCGAGAACTTAACAACATCGCATTCATCATCTCCTTAAGAGTACGATTCTTGCGTTCGCAACACCATTTGATTGAGGTGAGTAAGGTGCGGTCGTTTGATGAATTATACCCGCTTCCGAGCAAAATTCTTCAAACGGAGCAACATACTCACCGCCTCTATCACTTCGAATCATCTTAATTTTCAAATTAAGCTGATTTTCAACTTCATTCTTATAAGTTTTAAAAGCTACTAAAGCTTCATCTTTGCTTTTCAAAAGATATACATAACAATATCTTGTGCAATCGTCATAAACGTTATGAAGTACTTTTTCCCACCTCGAGTTTGCACAAGTTTTAAGTCACACACATCCGTATGAATTAACTCGGAGTGGTTTGGTACTTCTCGTTCTGAATGAAACGGTGCCTTGGCGAATTTTGCTTCAACACAAATTTCGCATTTGTCTTGTGAATCGGTTTTAAACGAAGGTATTAATTCCGCATTCACTAACCTTTTAATTGTGTTGAAGTTTACGTGTCCTAATCTATCATGCCATAAATTAGAACAATCCAACAAGTAAACAAGTAACGTTTTATTCTTCGCCTCTTGGAAAACAGACATTACTGAGACATTTTAAACAGGCCCTTATCAAGGTAACCTTTACATAAAACCTGACCATACAAACTTGTCGGATTCAAACACTAGCCTAAATCTGGCTTTGCTAAGCAACGGACCGGAAACCAAGTTCTTGCGGATGTCTGGGACATGCAGCACATCTACAAGCGTAAGCTCCTTCCCTGAAGTCATCTTGAGCACCACCTTTCCAAGCCCAACGATGTTGGAAGTCGAGGAGTTCCCCATGAACAACTTTCTTCCATTGATCGGAGTGTAGGAGGAGAACATCTCCTTATCGGCACAAATGTGACGAGTAGCCCCGGTATCTATCTACCACTCCTCATGGGTTATCCACCATATTGGCTTCAAACACAACGGCGGAGAGATCGAGCTCCGACAAGTCTATTGGAACCGACTTGTCCTCCGTCACATTGGCTTGTTGGTTGCCACCTTGATTGCCCTTCTTCGGGTGTCGGCAATCCTTCGCCATGTGGTTCGGTTTGCCACAATTGTAGCAATTCCCTTGAACTTTTTGGCCTTGCCTTTCTCCTTCCCGGAGTGCTTACGTTTCTTGCTAGTGCTCGACTCAGCAAGATTGGCCTTAGCCTCCATTCCATTTCTTTGGTTTTAACATCTCGATTTCCTTATTGTCTTCTTCGATGCGAAGCCGAACAATCAGATCCTCAAGCCCCATCTCTTTGCGCTTGTGCTTGAGGTAGTTTTTGAAATCCTTCCACAATGGCGGCAATTTTTCGATAATTGCAGCCACTTGAAAAGATTCATTCAAAAGCATCCCTTCAGACACTAAGTCGTGAAGGATGATTTGAATCTCCTGAACTTGGCTGATCACCGTCTTGGTGTCAACCATCTTGTACTCCAGGAATTTGCCGACAACAAATTTCTTTGTGCCGATCTTCCGCCTTGTATTTCTTCTCCAAGGACTCGCCACAATTCCTTGGACGCCTTGAACGTGCTATAGACGTTGTAGAGAGTGTCGCCTAGCCCGTTCAAGACGTGGTTGCGACATAGAAAATTGCCGTTATGCCAAGTCGTAGGTCCCAAGGGTGTAAGTGTAAGGTTTAGAAGGGGGTTGAATAAACCTTACCAAATTTTCGATTTAGTCCTTTTAAATCTACGAGTTAATTCTACACACCGTGTCCTTGATGGACAATTAGTCACTCAAGAGAGTTAATCTTTCAAATGATTTCAAATTGAGTTTGTTGATGGAGAACTCACTTGTTGGCTACAATTTAACTCAAATTGTATTTTTATTTTCAGCGGAAGACTTAACACCCTTAAGTTTGATTAAGCAAGATATTAGAGCTTGATTTAGTACTTGTAAATTATCAAATGGATAGCAAATTTATCACAGATATAAGCAATTAAAAGTGCAGAATTTAAATGTTTGAAATGTAAATGACACAAGAAAGTTTTTATAGAGGTTCGAAGATGGGGTAATTCTTCTACTCCTCTCTTCTCCAACTCTGGAGGAATCCACTAAGTAATGATCGGTTTACAAAGTGGTAATGTCCGGATACAAGTCTTGATCACAATGCCGACTTGATCCTTTGGGACTCGGTCCGAGACGCCTTGATCACTCGGCTTCTCGTTCGACTCGGCTTCTTCACAGGCAGTCGCTTTGCTACTACTACGCTCACTTGCTCAAGCTCTTTGGATTTGATCACGAAGCCCTCCAAATGCTTAAGACTTAGTTCAACTTTGAACTTTTCTACAATCCTTCCCGGAAAGTAGACCCTTGTTTTCAAAGGTTTCCTCTTCAATCAAGTTGAAGCTCTCTTTTCCTTCACGGGTAAGTGTTGGATTGATGTACTTGAGAATGTAGGCTTGAGGATTGAGATTGTTTCGATTTTTCTAATGTGCTTGTATATCTCACGTATGTGTCATTCATGCATACCTTTCTCAAACTAACTCCTCAGCTTTTATAGTGAACTTTCAAAAATTTGCCCGTTGAAGAGATAGGCTTATTTTTCAAAGTCACTTTGCGGCCGTTGGCTTGCGCTTCTTGGAATTGCCGTTTCCTCGTATGAATTATTCTTTTCACCTTTTCGGAGTTCGACACGGTGTCGTGCTTCCCATTGGTTCATTCCTTTTGCACGCTTCGGGACTCGAGCACTCCAAGAAAGGTTGTATGGAGATATTACTTGTTTAAGTAAATCTCTTGATTTACTCAAGGCAACGGTTCTTTTACTGATTATCTCGACTTGATCGCATTTCCTTGCTTTCCCGGGTGACTTAGAGTCGCCTTCCAATCATTGGATGACTCTTCATCACTTCAACTTGAGACTTGGCTTTTCTTGAGTTGACTTGACCGATGCTCCACTCGGTTGCATCTCACCGCTTCTTCGCAGTGTTCCCGCCTACTCTTCTTTGCCATACTCAAATTGTCTCACAACAGAGTCTTCCTTCCAGATTTTGATTGTCTTCTTGCATGTTAGGGACGTAGTCGTCTTGACTTAGCTTGGCCACTCTTTTCATTACAATGCATTTTACAACAAATTGGGGTGCCAACTTTCTATTCTAAGTTTTACATGGCATTCATCAAAATCTAAACAATAAAATTCCTAACAATTTCCCCTTTTTGATGATGCCAAAACTTAGATCATACAAATATGTAAATAACAAAGATACATACGGATAGTGTATTGACATAGAATGTATGCGCGAAATCAATCTTTTTATTGATCATATCATTCTTGTACTTAACACAACCACATTACAAGGTGTATCGTAGTATATAACTGTCTTCACAAAAAAATTTATAATTCTATTACGAGATGACTTACATTGTGTGTATTTACATAATAAAATACATGAAGGGTTGGACAACAACACTTCATCTCCTTCACTGTCTCCTTCTTTCATCTTGATCAAGATCTTCTTCTCTTCTTTCTCTTTTTCTCGTCACCGCTTTCTTTTTTTTTCTTCTCATATGCCTTCCCGGCGACTTCATCTTTCCTTAGTCTTTCCTGTCTCTCCCGCCATAGCCGAGTTTGTCTTTTGTTTTCTTCTTCTATTCTCTTTGCATACTCGGCGTTAGTTTTAGCCACTCGCAAATTTGCCACTTGGTCAAGCCCGGCCCGATGTAGATCCCTCCTTTCTTTCCAGGGATCTACGTGATTCGATATTCTTGGGCGAGGCCTAGGTCCAAGCTTCTTCCTCCATCACGCCGCTTCTTCCTCTACCTCTGGGCGTATCAGACTTTGGGTCTTTTTCCTACCGGTGATTGACTAGCGAGTGACCAAGCAGAGGATCGGAAGTCTCATTGTCTGTCACGCCTTCTTCACACAATGTGAGACCACTTTTCCCAAAGATAAGTCCTGGCTTGAGCCATGGACATATTTGCAAAATATCCTTCGATTCGAGCGTTTTGAATTCGTCAACCGATCTTGCTCTGTCCCGACATCCGAAATGGCATACGTGTCTCTGCAACCGGAATGCCTCCATGTTCTTTCAAGATGTTCATCACCCTGGCATCCATTCTTCCTTCCACTTCCTTCATCCCCGCCAATTTCTTTTCTCTTCTCGGCCATAGATACAAAGAAGTCTTGGAGTGGCAGAGTCACGGGAGTTTGCCGCTTATAATGTCACCAGGATAGACCCTGTTGGGGGTTTGTGCAATCATCAAGGTCATATCTTTTGATCCTTCCCCTCAAGATTTTCCTTTCTTCGATTTCAAATTTTCTCACCGATTTTCCCTTCTCACCGCTCCCTTCTCACCGCTTCCTTTCTTTTCACCTTGATTTTGTCGCTTTAAGGTATTCCTCTTCCCCTTTTTGGCATCATCAAAGGATAGAGGAACCCTGGGAACATCTTTGCAAAGCATGAAGTCGAGTCTTCGATGGTTGAATTTTGCTTCAAGTCTGCCGCGTTGTATGCATCACGGAATTGAGACCGAGTAGCATTGGATTCTACTCAAATCGGCTTCATCTCAAATGAGAAGTAGGCTGAATTTTCTCGTCATGTGTTCTTCCAAACGCCGTATATCATTTGCATTCTCGCTCACGCAGCAGCCTTGATCTCAAAGTGTGAGCTTCTGCGTATGCTCAATGTGTTCCTCGCCTTCGTTTTGCATCAACATTCTCGGCTCTCACACCAAAGACTTGTTGAACAAGGTTAAAGTATCTCACCTGTTCCACACGCATTGATTGTCATTGCCACCATTCCTTATCCCGATTGTGATGCCTCTCAAGTCGGCTATAAGGTTGGCATCTTCATGTTGTCCAGGCGCATATCCAAAGAGGCCTCGATGCCTCTCCATCTTTTCAACTTCAAAGAAAGAGTGCCTTGAACACTTCTCGAACTTCAAACCGATTCTTCATTGCGGTGATGGCCATACTGAAAATCAAATCAAAATCGGCCGAACAATGGTGCCCGAGTGAAAAACAGGAGGTGGTATGTGATATCGTGCTTGCTCATTTTCCGACTCTTTCGTGGAGTTACGTATCTCCAAAGTGAGAAAGGGAAAGATTCTACAAAAGATTCATCACCGCCGATCGGGATCTGTTCAATGATGAGCGGTGCGCGTGAAGTTCTTTTTTTCAGGGAATCGATCCACCAGGTGGCTTGAGGAGCCCGAGCGGTGGTTTTGCGGTTCACCTTTGGTTGTGAAATAGACTCGCTTGCGAGCCTCACTGTCTTAATGAACCGTTGGTCTCAAATAATTTTTCCTTTTCATGAGACTTGTCCTCGGCCTTATCGGCGACGTCATCGGACGATGATGAGATTTCTAGAGGTGGCTCATCATCAAAGTTAAAAGTTTGACGAGTAGTCTTGGGATCGACTTACTCGTGCTTGGAACACCCGCAATTGAGTCTTTTGGATTTGTCATGGGGGTTGACTCAAACTTCTTCCTCGCCTTCCGATCCCGAGAAAAGTGACATTAGGGTTGTCCTGGGAATCATGAAGTGCGCTGATCTCCTTCTCGAGATGGGTCGATGATTGCGGGAGGGATGTTCTGTACTTGCCTCTTTTACCCCGAAGTCTCAACCTCCCGTGGCCTTCATTTCCTCCAAATCTCTCTGCTGCGAGGTTCCCTCCCTTTCGACAGTGTCACTGTCTTAGGGTCTTCTACAGTGGCATCCATTGAGTCTCAACCCCATGGATTGCACTTTCATCGCCCAGAGTGTTAACTCCTGGGCTGTTCCTTCCTCACGCTCGACTGCATCAGCGTCGTCATTAGCCTTCAGAGCGCTTGGCACCTCACCGAGACAGATCTCAATCGCTGAGCTTCGTTGATGGCAACTTGCTGTTCTTCTTGTGATTGTAATTTCTCTTCTTCGCCTCCTTGCTTCTTTGTGAGTCATCTGCAGATCCTCCGACCTTGCTGCAGTGGAGGGAGTTTCCCCCTCCCAGCGCACCAGCTGAGTGACTTGGAGTGGGGTCACTCGTCTCCAGACTCATTATTGTGAACGATGGTTCAGCCGTTGGGGGGGTGGTAGCACACCTTCAATAGGGGTTGGCTCGATTTGGGGTCCCCACTAGCCAGTTTCATCGCCACTTCCCCTTATCGCTTCTTCCGAGTGAGGGAAGTGGTAGCGAAGAACATCGTGGCTATTTGTCAACCACTCCCATAGGATCGATTTCACCGTGTTCGGAGGACTCTCCTGGTCCCTCCATTAGTCTTTGCTCGTGAAGAATTCTTGATTCATGCAAAGGCTTGCCGCATTTGTAACTCTTCCGCGGGCGGACATTTTTCAGATCCTCATCACCGTCCCGAGAAGACATCAAGAAGAGGATGGAAGTGTTCGTGGTGCCGAGATAGGGCGATGCTTGCCTTCTCACGTGCTTCGGCTTCTTCTTTCCTTTGCTCTCCCCCCGTCTCTTGTAGATCTGCGGGATGTCTAAGCGCTTGTCCTCACAAGTCTTTGGGAGCATAGTAGTTAGTCCAAGGAAATTTAGCGCTTCCTCTTCTTCTTCTATGAACTCGGGCCGTTGGAACTGCTCCCTTTCCATGACTTGCTCAACTTCCATTTTCTCCATTCACGCAGACGATTTTGGATGTCCGGGTAAGGTGGAGATATGATCATTACATCACTATCTCGCTTGGTGTTCTTCTTGTTTCAAATTTGTGTGAGCTACAATCGTGTCTTCGGGTTGCCTCTGTGATCGCCTTCAAGACTTTCTGTTTTTTCATCAACTACATCCGGAGACTCTACTTCTCCGGTAGTCTCCGGTTTGTGCTAGCTGAGAATCGACTCACCGGTTTCTCCTGTTCGGATCGCTGACGAGTCTTCTTCGTCTCCTAGTTTGTACCCGGGGAATTTAGTTCGAGGCGGTGTCCTCCGAGTCTTGGGGCGGGGGGGCCTTTGTGTTTGTTCTCGAGGAGCCGTCGTCTGGGCTTGTCGATTCTCCTCCTTTTGACGATCGGAGAAGGTATTTGTGAGTCCTTCTCGACCTGCATTGTTGCATGGGCGGGTGACACGGCTGGGGCGGTGACTGCTGCGGCGGGAGCATGTTTGGTTTTCTTTCTTTGCGAGGGCGTGATCTTTCTCGCGGCCTACGGGCGGCTTTCTTCGGCCGGAGAGGAAGCATTTGATCTTCGGGTCACATTCCCCCTCACCTGTGTCGCCTCTCTTGCATAAGCTCGCTTCGAGCACCGAGAGGTTAGCTCAACATCCTCTTGTTAACATGGAAGGCCTTTCCATGTCTAAGAGGACTCTTTCACCTCCAATAGCCGCCAATCACTAGGCCATATCCCGGGGATCCTCCAAATGTGCCATCTTCTTTGAAGGACTTGTTCCCACGTTCGCGTAGTCTCAACGTAGATAAACTCACCCAATTTATCTTCTTTTTCTTCGATGATTGCGGCCATCACAATCAGCTTTGCCTTTGATAGTTGGTCAAAGCCGCCAAATTTGATGTCGATACATTTGGCAACTATGTCCAACAATTTGTGATAATCCTCCTTCAACAGATCTCTTGTTTGCTTTGTGTATATAATTTTATCAGCAAGATCGGACTTGGCTATTTTTCCATGCGTCGGCCAAGTTTACATCGCCTTCCTTAATCTCGCTTGCTCCTTCCGCAGGGTAGTGAGCAATATTCACCAAATCCTTGGCGGTAATAGTTAAATTTGCTTCCCCGTGAACAGATGACTTGATTCCTTCGGCGTGAATCTCGGCATTCACGTAGAATTGTGCGACCTCCTCCACATAGGTCATAGGATATTCCGTTAGAAACGGTTTTAGTCCGAACGCTTCCAACTTTTCAGCAATTTTCTTCACCAGGGTGTCGTCGACCCTGCTTCACCATTCGTCGAAATCCACCGCCGAACCGTGTGGATTTGCTTTCCTAACTTAGTAAAGTCGTAAGTTGGTGCCATTTCTCGAATTATGTCAAGAAAAGTCTCGTAAATTGATTTGAATGTTGATAGGGTTTCGAGAGTAGTTTGCCTTTGCTTTTGAGAGAAAAAGATGAACAGTTTTTAGAAGTGTGAGAGAGAAACTGGACGAAAATGGTTTAAATATGGTTTATGAAAGGGCGTGCGACGGTTTTGAATTGTGATCGAAATCAACGGCTTGGATTTCGCACGCCTATTGAGCATTTCACGTCTCGTATTTAATGCGGCGGCATTTATATCCAATCATAAGCTTAGTGTGCGCTTTATGTCGTACACACATCATCATTATGTGACGTGTTCCTTAAAACATTCCCGCTAAGTTAAACGATCGTTTTTGTCACTTTGCTCATAAGTTATTCAAACATCTCTTAGCCGATTTAACTCTACTCCTCGCATTCTCTTGGTGACTCAAATATCACCGACTTGGTGTAGTCAGTCTTTCCGATCATGGTGATTTACTAAGTTGATTTTTGTTTTCGGCTCTTTTTCACTTCTTTTTCCTGTTCTAATACTCTTCTTTGATTTGTCCAGTGTCACTCGGCTCAATTAACCCCAACTCATGCTTGAGTTCTTCAAATCTTGATTCACATAACGGTTTTGTGAAGATGTCGGCTAGTTGTTTATTAGTTGAGATGTATTCCAAGATAATGTCCTTCTTTTCAACATGATCTCTTATGAAATGATATCGACATCTATATGTTTTGTTCTTGAGTGCAACACAGGATTTTGAGTGATTGCAATGGCACTTGTGTTATCACACATGATTGGAATTTCTTTTCTTCAACTTCATAGTCTCTCACCAAGTTGTCTCATCCATAGGACTTGGGCACAACAAAGCTGCCGCAGTATGTATTCTCATTTGTAGAGGTGGCTATTGAGTTTTGCTTCTTGCTAAACCGGAAATTAGTCTGTTTCCTAGCATTTGACAGTGCCTGAAGTGCTCTTCCTGTCCACTCTGCATCCGAGCGTAGTCGAGTCCGAATAGCCAATTAGCTTGAATCCACTTTCCTTTGGATACCATAGGCCTACTTCTTGGCTTCCTTTCAAGTATCTCAATATTCTCTTAGTCAGTTTCCGTCATATGGCTCTCTTTTGGAGCAGATTGAAATCTTGCACATACACCTACAAAGACAAGGTGATGTCCGGCCTGCAACTTCTGTGTGATGTGAGCAATGATCCGTGTCCATTTTGGTGATGTGTTCATTGGTATTTTTACGAAAACTTTTCTTCCATACCAAATTTCTTCATTAAATCTCTGGTATATTTTGTTTGACTTATGAAGGTTCCATCCTTCAAATTGTTTCACTTGAAGTCCAGGAAAAATGTCGGCTCTCCCATCATGCTCATTTCAAATTTGCTTTGCATGAGGTTTGAGAATTTTCACACGACTCTTTGTTAGTGGATCCAAAAATGATGTCATCCACATATATTTGAACAAGCGAGATACTCTTCTTGTCTTGAATTACGAAAAGTGTTCTATCTACTTTTCCTTTTGTGAATCCATTTTCGATTAGAATTGTGACGGTATCATACCATGCTCAGGTGCTGTTTCAATCCATACAAGGCTTTCTTGAGTTTGTATACCTTGTCTCCAAGAGTCTTACGCTCAAATCCTGGAGGTTGTTCAACATATACTTCTTCTTCCAATAAACCGTTTAGGAATGCACTTTTTACATCCATCGATATACAATGAAATTCTTGTGAGATGCATGGGCAAGAAACATCCTTATAGCTTCCAATCTTGCTACAAGAGCAAATGTTTCATCAAAATCTATCCCTTCTTCTTGGCAATATCCTTTGGCTACTAGTCTTGCTTTATTTCTTACCACGAGCCTTCCCGTTCATCTTATTTCGAATACCCATTTGGTTCCAATAACATTTTGATGTATGGGTCTTTGCACTAGTTCCCATACTTTATTTCTCTCAAACCGATTCAGACTCTTCTTGCATAGCTTGAATCCAATGTGTGTCATCCAATGCTTGTGACACATCTTTTGGCTCTATTTGCGAAATGAAGCATGTGAACATAGCTTTTGTTGAGTTCGGATCTTGTTTTGACACCTTCTCTCATATCTCCAATGACAAGTTCTCGTGGATGGTCTCTCGGCCATCTTACATCGAGGTTGGAGTAAGTTAGGTTGGATTCATCGACTTGCAGTTGTGTTCTTTGGGTCAGCTCTTTTCGTGGTCACTTAGCTGCAAATTTTCCACTTTTGAGATTCACTATCTCATCTTCTTCGAGTTGATAATCCCGGCTTGACTTCGGGCGTAGGGACTCTTCTCCGTATGATTGGATGTTTCAACTTATCAGCTGACTCTTCAATGTTTTCTCCATTTACATTTGGCTCATCGAATACTACATGAATGGATTCCTCTGTAACCATAGTTCTTTTATTGAGTATTCTGTAGGCTTTGCTTTCAGCTGAGTATCCTAAGAAGATACCTTCATCAGCCTTAGCATCAAAAGCCTTTAGGTTGTCTTTGCCATTGTTGTGGATGAAGCATTTACATCCAAATATTCTGAAATATGCAACACTTGGTTTTCTTCCAGTCCAGATCTCATAGGGAGTCTTTGTCAGCTGTCTATTTATCATACATCTGTTTTGGGTGTAGCAAGTGTGTT
This sequence comes from Rehmannia glutinosa, assembly GCA_016081115.2. Taxonomy (NCBI): domain Eukaryota; kingdom Viridiplantae; phylum Streptophyta; class Magnoliopsida; order Lamiales; family Orobanchaceae; genus Rehmannia; species Rehmannia glutinosa. The sequence goes on along the minus strand of CM071929.1, from coordinate 3,125,855 downwards.
GATTGCTTCACCAAAATCTTTTTGGTAACCCCGACTAACATGGTTCTTCTTCTTCTTTGAGGTTCTTCTTCTTCTTTCTCGCAACTCCATTCTGCTTTGTGGAGTCCTTGCTGCGATAGTTCATGACCAATACCATTCTCAATACAATCGAGTTATTATTCCATTGACAAACTCGGTTCCTCTATCTCGATCTTATTTTGATAATGGTTTGACTCTTCTCATTTTGAATTCTCTTCATCACCGCGTAGTAGTTTTATAGGGTTTCTTTTCTTCTTGCACATGAATATTGTCCATGTATATCTTGAGTAGTCATCTACTACCACCAAGGTGTATTTCTTTCCACTTATCTTTGTTGGTTCCACTGGGCCAAATAGATCCATATGAAGTAGATGCAATATTCTTGTTGATGGGCATGTCTTTTCTTTGAATGACGACTTGATTTGTTTTCCTTCTCGACATGCATCACATATACTCTCCTTCTTGTATCTTCGAGTCTGGAAGTCCTTCTACAAGATGACTTCTTGCTAGCTTGTTAATTGTTTTGAAATTCAGGTGACTCGCTTTTGTGCCACAAACTTGATTCAAATTGTGCTTTTGCTAGTAGACAGTTTGGGTGTTGCGGTTGACCAATCCACTACATACATATTCTTCTGTCTATTTCCTTGCAAAGACAACTTCATTTGATTCAATATCCTTGATTTGGCATACACCCATGTTGAATCCAACATTGTAGCCCTTGTCACAGGTAGTCGATGACTCGAGGGTTGAAGTTGAGTCCTTCAACATATGCAACATCTGTGATTTCTAATCCATTCCTCTTGATGGATCCAATGCCTCTTATTTCACCAGAGCTTCATTTCCTCCAAATATGACTTTGGCTCCTTTGACTTCCTTGAATTTTGACATTTCTCTTATTTCTGTCATATGTCCTGAATGACCACTATCCATGTACCAGGTTCCTTGGCACAGCTGCCTCGAACTGCCGCAATCAAGGAAATTAAGTTTTAGGTACCCATACTTGTCCGGTCCTGAGGGGTTAAATTGTAAGATGATCCAACCAACCTATAGCCAAATGATTTGACTCTAAGGGGTTGCCATCTATCGTGCTATAATCATAATTAATTCGGCAAATTGCTTGGGGATTCTGGTTCATACAAATTGTCTCTTTTGTCCGTATGCCTGCATATGTGTTTTAGCAATTGCCTTCCTTGGGTAATTGTGGTGCTTTTGAGTGTAGTGCCTAGGTGCATGTGTGTCTTTGATGAAAGCTCTTATACTTTTGGAATGTCCTTTGTTGAGTTCTAGGCCTTTGCCACTTGGGCTTATATTCCATAAGTCATCTTTGATAGTTCACATTGTTCCAATCAACTTGGCTTGGATATTTTCTACCATTCCCATCATATGTATTTCTTTTATGGATTTTCTGGAATTTTTGGTAGCTCTGTTTTTCTTTACGTAGTATTTTTACATTAGGAGTTTGCCGAGGACTACGTGAATCTCTTCTCACTCGTAGTCCTTTCAAAGATACTCAACTCGTTTTTTCCTTTTCCTTTGTAACCAAGGCCGGTTTGCTTAGTATTGTGCTTTGGAGTGAATGTGTGTGCAACATTTAGAGTTTTGGGTTTTTCGGACTCTTCATGACTTGAAGATCCTTTTACCAAAATTACTTTTGAGGTTTGACATGGCACAGAGGAATTAAATCCTAAGCCCTGCCTTTGTCTCCACATTCTCTTTGACTCATAATAAGATCATCCAATGATTTAGATGCCTTAGTGAATGAGGCAATAACATTTTTGAGGTCATTCTCCTCTTTTCTATAGCAAAGAATTTCTGCTACTAATTTAGCATTTTTTCGACTTTTTAAACTTTCATTTTCAACTATTTTTGACTTAGAGTACTCGGCTCCTTAGTCGGCTTTGAGTTTTGACTTTTAAGTAGGCTGTTTTCCTCATTCAATAGTGTGTGTGAGGATTTAATGTGCTCAAAATCTTTCATCATTTTGCCTAATGAATCATAAAGATCGAGGTGATGAAGTGTGTGTGTCATCACTATCACTAGTGTCCGAGCTTGTTGAATTAGATTGTACCTCAACTTCTTGATCTTGTTCTTTGGCCATTAAGCGGTCAAAGCTTTTCTTCGAGAGTCACTCGAGTAGTCGGCTTCACTTCGCTTCAATCACTGTCTCTCTTGACTTGGTCGTCTCTGATCTCTGTCACCATCATTGCCTTTTTCTTTTCTTGTCTTCTTCTCTCAAGACCTTTCTTTCTTCTTCATTCCCGTACTTGTTGACTACTAGGATATGAGCAACAATGGCATAGTGACCTGGTTGTCTACAATTCCAACACGAGATATTCACCTTTTTGATCACTCTTTCTCTACTCTTGAGTTGTCACTTTGATACTCAACTTGTTGATGATCTGTTCTCTTGGTTGGCCTATCATCTCTTGATTTGGTGGGAGCCGAGTGTCTTCCGGAAGATTCACCCTTTCTCTCTTGTAGTTCTTGTTAAAGAACTTGTTAAATCTTTTAATTATCGTGGCTATTTCTTCCGGGTCAATTGCCTTTTGACCTCGGCTCTCTTCCCATCTTTGACAATTAGAGCAAATTTGTTTTGGGTACAATTGTCTCTTCCTGGTCTTTTTCTTCTCACCTCAAACTCATAGGCTTTGAGGTCCGAGAATAGTTCATGGTTGGATGTCTTTGATAGGTCCATGGAATGTCTCAGTGCCATGACCTTCATTTCCCATTCACTGGAAGACTTTTTAGGATCTTCATACACATTTCCTTCATCGTATATTCCTTTCCAAGTGTAGACATCTCATTTGTGATTTACGTAAACCGAGCGTCCGCTTGATCCAGATTCTCTCCTGAGATCATTTTGAAATTTTCAAACTTCGTCATTACTTGATAATTTGTTTTTTTGATTTGCTCGAGCCTTCACAAATTAATGTCACTTGTCCCATTTCTTTAGCCGTTTTGCATGATTTGACTTTGTTGAACATGGCTTTGTCAAGGTTTTGTAGAGGATGTCCTTGGCTACATTATCCAGGTTGTATCTTTTTCATTCATCATTTGTCCACTCGATTCTTGGTTTTTCAACCATGACCGGTCCGGGAGCAACATCTTCTTTTTCTCCCTTCACCGCAACTCTTCGTGACAAATGTGTTCACTTTTAATATTTGTAGAGGCCCATCTTCTATTACTATCCACATCTCATCATGTAATCTTTGATAGATGAGCCCGCATCTGAATTTTCCAATCATCAAATTCTTCAATAGTGAACATAGGGATGCGTGTTAGATTTGCTTCCATGATAATGACTTTTAATAAAAAGAGTTTTGAAAGTTTAAGTACTAAAGCGGACTTTAAAAAAGTTTTGGAGATCTAGTTCAAGAACTGGTGCGGAGGGTTCAATGAACCAACCGCTCCGATACCACTTGTAGGTCCCAAGGGGTGTAAGTGTAAGGTTTAGAAGGGGGTTGAATAAACCTTACCAAATTTTCGATTTAGTCCTTTTAAATCTACTGAGTTAATTCTACACACACAATGTCCTTGATGGACATCGAATTAGTCACTCAAGAGAGTTAATCTTTCAAATGATTTCAAATGAAATAGCTGATGGAGTAACTCAAATTTGTTGGCTCAATTTAACTCAATTTGTATTTTTATTTTCAGCGAAGACTTAACACCCTTAAGTTTGATTAAGCAAGATATTAGAGCTTGATTTAGTACTTGTAAATTATCAAATGGATAGCAAATTTATCAATGAGATATAAGCAATTAAAAGTGCGAGAATTTAAATGTTTGAAATGTAAATGACACAAGAAAGTTTTTATAGAGGTTCGAAGATGGGGTAATTCTTCTACTCCTCTCTTCTCCAACTCCTGGAGGAATCCACTAAGTAATGATCGGTTTACAAAGTGGTAATGATCCGGATACAAGTCTTGATCACAACGGCCGACTTGATCCTTTGGGACTCGATCTGAGACGCCTTGATCACTCGGTGGCTTCTCGTTCGACTCGACCTTCTTCATTGTGGCAAACTTTGCTACTAAACTCACTTGCTCAAGCTCTTTGGATTTGATCACGAAGCCCTCCAAATGCTTAAGACTTAGTTCAACTTTGAACTTTTCTACAATCCTTCCCGGAAAGTAGACCCCTTGTTTTCAAAGGTTTCCTCTTCAATCAAGGTTGAAGCTCTTTTCTTCACGGGTAAGTGTTGGATTGATGTACTTGAGAATGTAGGCTTGAGGATTGAGATTGTTTCGATTTTTCTAATGTGCTTGTATATCTCACGTATGTGTCATTCATGCATACCTTTCTCAAACTAACTCCTCGGCCTTTTATAGTGAACTTTCAAAAATTTGCCCGTTGAAGAGATAGGCTTATTTTTGAAAGTCACTTTGCAGTCGTTGGCTTGCGCTTCTTGGAATTGCCGTTTCCTCGTATGAATTATTCTTTTCACCTTTTCGTAGTTCGACACGGTGTCGTGCTTCCCATTGGTTCATTCCTTTTGCACGCTTCGGGATCGAGCACTCCAAGAAAGGTTGTATGGAGATATTACTTGTTTAAGTAAATCTCTTGATTTACTCGTGGCAACTGTTCTTTTACTGATTATCTCGACTTGACCGCATTTCCTTGCTTTCCCCAGGTGACTTAGAGTCGAGCTTCCAATCATGGATGACTCTTCTCCACTTCAACTTGAGACTTGGCTTTTCTTGAGTTGACTTGACTGATGCTCCACTCACCGCATCTCACCGCTTTCTTCGATAGTGTTCCTCTACTCTTCTTTGCCATACTCACTGTCTCACAAAGAGTCTTCCTTCCATTTTTCGATTGTCTTCTTGCATGTTAGGGCGTAGTCGTCTTGACTTAGCTTGGCCACTCTTTTCATTACAATGCATTTTACAACGAAATCACGCTAACTTTCTATTCTAAGTTTTACATGGCATTCATCAAAATCTAAACAATAAAATTCCTAACACAAGCATCCACAAATGATTCTCCTAGGTTGTTGTCAACTTCGCTTCTTCAACGGCGGTAGGGGGTCGTCCTTTAGAAACGAAATCAACCCCAAAGTAGTGAGGTAGAACAAAGATCTTCTCATTGCCAACGTTTGAAGTCGGCACTTAAAACTTGGGCGGCTTTTCGCCATGAGCGGAGCAATGACCCATGGGTGTGAACGAGATCGAATCGATGCCATCGTCTTCAACGAAACGTAGAAAAATTTTCGCCTTGCGATTGTCGGGTAAATTTATGTGGAAAGGTTTGCTTTTCGAGAAAATGGCGGGGATCATGTATAGGCTTAAGTCGAGGCCGGAATTAGATCTGTCTCATAAGACGAAAAACGCCCGTATCTTAGTCTTCGATTCGCCTCCGCCGCCTAAGATACAATGACTTTGATCCGGTTAGCGGCCACAAAGAAAACCCGAACAACGGCCCGAACAAGCAAAGTGTTTGAGTACTTTCAAGCTTTGAAGGAGGAAAATGGGCAAGATGCAATGCTCGATTTTATGTTTTCTTCGATTAATATCGTATCTCATTTCATCAGTAGGGGCTCCATTAATATAGGCAACAAAATGTCCGTGCGGAAAATCGCGTCTGTAGGCTCGAAAGGCACATTTTCATTTGAATGCACGCACTTTTTCTTGAGAGAGCACGGCGGACGCACGGGCGTGCGCCGCCCGTGCGTGGAGGCTTAAACCTTCGGCACCAAAGCCACGACCCCCAGGCGCACGGGCGTGCGCCGAAGCCCACGGCCCACGACCCCGGACCGGGCCCGGCGGGCGGGCGGGCGGCGGCGGGCGCGCGGCGCGGCGTGTGTTGACCAAACCCACAAGCATGTAGGTCCTCCCCTTTAAAAACTTGGGTGCCCCAAGGGCCCAAACCCATTTGTCCAACTTAGGATAAATAAAGTGTGCAACTTTACCTCCTTTTTCCTATGTGGGATGGAGCATCTCTCCTCCCCCACATTTTCCATTTTTCATACCATTTATTTGTATTAAGTGGCTAACTCCTAGCATTAATTTCTCATTCACCCGAATCGGTTTGAGAAATTTCAAATGCTATTCTCATCTACTCTCTAAGTAGAATTTTTTACAAATAATTTAATTCCATTTTTCACAAATGGAAACCACTTAATTAATTAGTCAAAATCGGGTCAACACCCCATTTATCAAAGACCAATTCCAACGGTGGTATCACTCATCCTTTGTTATAAGGGGTATTGATCGGGTTTGAACCCTGCATCTTTCGCTTCTTTAAAAATTTATCCTCCTTCCCACCAATTTTTTTATTGGAAAAAAACTAAGTATATCTGAATTTGATTATTATCCAATACAATAATGATCAGAAAAAGATGACAACTAATTTGACCTACTAAATCAAGTCCCTTTCTGAAGTGTATTGTTCCAATTGCCAGAGCTGAAATTGTGGCCTCTTGTTTTTATGTGGTCTATATACACCAGAAGCTGATTCTAGTAAGGGAAAAAAAAAAAATCCAAACTTAGGTTAGATTCTTCTCTTTTACATGTATGAAAACAAACTTTTATGTAAAGCGAATGACATCAACTGCTGCAAGAGGCCAAGTAACTAAGGTTAAAAAACAAATCAAACTATTTTATATTTGACTTGACATCAGTGTTTTAAAAGTGATAGACGCGACTTGAGCGAGGTTAAGTGGCAGAGATGTATCTTTGTGTGTGGTGCGGTGGCTTTAGCCCCTCAAACTTTTCAAAAACTCAATTATTACATATATATATATATATATATAATTTTCAATAATAGATTTTGGTATCTAAATATAGATTTCGGCCTCACCTAAATGAAATGGTAGCTCCGCCCCAATAGGAGGGGTATAGAAAGGATTAGACGGCCTAATCGGAAGAAAACGTAGTAGGTCGAGGAGAGCCTAGCGCGCAGATAGAGACTAACTAGGGTTAGGTGGAGATTTTTATAATGGTGCTCAAAACTGTGAAAAGCATTTACGGATTCACTTAATTAACTTAATAAATTGAGCTTGAACACGTTTTCACTCGATAAAGCCTTGAGCTCAGCTCGTGCCTAATTTAATCAGTAAAAAATAGAATAATATATGCGGAAAGATCAACATATTTGAACTTGATTGTGTTCGATTTCATTAAAATTCATTCTAACTCAACTCATTCTAACTCAACTCGCTTAACAATCAAATCAAATTTAGAGATAATTTTTGGAACTTGATAAAAACTCTAACAAATTTGAACCTCTTTGGGCTATATACAACACAAATTACTTAGGCAAACCAACCCAACTTAGCTACAAATATTTTGGCTACTTTTTATGTTTTGTGTTAGTACCTTGCCGCTATAAAAAAAGGAACATTAGGGACAGAAAAATAAGTAATAATGTAATTAATTGCATGTAACCCAATTTTCGTCGGTAAACAACTTAATTTAGTGGAATCTGATCACTATCCCATTAAAATATCACATAATTTTGTGGCCATGAGAACTCTATATAAACCCACACTCTCTTCCTCAACATTTCTACCTTCACCCACAACTAAATTTTCCAAAATTGATTTTAGTATATTTTGTATTAATTAATCCCACACTGATGGCTAGTTTAAAGAACTTTTGGTTTTGCTTAATTTTGATTGTGTTTTCATTTACTATATGTGAATCACGTTCTCTTCACCCAACTATACGTTTCGATAAACGTTTATTGATTGAGAGCGCCTGAAAAATGATCAAAGAAAGCTTGAGGAGAAATGATTTTGCGGAAAAATTGTACAAGTTTAACCGGATGAGTCGGGGGACCCGACCGAGACATCATTAGGGTCAAGTTGTGGTGCTTGCTACAAGAGGATTGAGAAGGAATATATTCTAGGGGAGAGACTTTTTCTAGTCTTTTTCCCACTAAATTTTGAATTTATTTATGTTTTAAGTACTTTTGTGGCTTGATTAATTAATGATGGAGTAGATATAATTTGACTGCAATCATGGTGTAACTTTTGATTAGTGAATCACTTAAAAGTTGCGATGAACTTTTTGTTTATTATTTGTAGGGATAATTACAAAAAGTAAAAGGAATGTCTCTCCACATCAAAGAAGTCCAACCAACAATAAAAGTAAAAGGAATGTCTCTCCACATTAATGGTAGGGATTCAATCTGTGGTAGGTTCGACGTCTTCAACGTCTCTTCATCTAAAGGTTAGAAAACGGGAGGGAGTGAGACGAAAATCTCGGTGGATGGGGTGATCGTGTGCAAGTGTGGCAATATATAGTTAATGCAAGAAATTTAGTTGTATGAAAACGCGTGAGAGATGATGCATGATTTCACACACAATCCACAATCGTCGTGATAAATATATTTAAGTAATATACTTATACGATTAAGAAAACAGTTCGTGGTCAGCGGCACTATGGTCCAAGCAAACGGGAGGATTGCGTGAAATTAAATACACGTTCGTAGTTGTTCACCTTATTTTTTAGCTTCACCGCAAGTGTACGGATCGATTTATAGAATAGAGTTTGCAAGGTCGAATCCACAGGATTAATAAATTAATGTACCAAGTATTGGATTATAATAGTCCTATTTTTATCTAAACTATCGAAATTTGAAGGATTGGTTTTATTACTACTAAAGCGAAATTAATCCTAAAATAACAAAGCAAAGAGCGATTGAAAGATCAAGTATGAATGGATGGATTCCTGGTTATGGTTTCGATTAATATCCCACTTTTATGCTCGATTAAGCAAACCAGGTTAAACATATTCTTCTCTATAGACCAATCACCAAAGTAATTTACCCCTCTCTCGAGATGTATGTAAAAGCGTTGATTGGAATATCTATGCTAGCATCTCTACTCAACATGAGATACCCAACTCCCAAAAGTTCAAAAGATTATAAGATTTCACAAACATTCACAGACTTCTCAATCATGCAATCTATTTGTGTCAAGTACTCAAGATCTAGTATTGAAACTCATCGGTTAGAATTATGAATCAATACATCAAACAAGTTTAGATCAAAGGCCTTTTGATAAAATAAGAATTAAAGCAAAGTACTTGAATAGAGAAAGAAAACATTAACTTCAATTATCCTTAATCATCAAATAAGAGTGTTTATTAACCTACTCCCAAACCTGGGAATCACAAAGTGTTTTAGCCAGGCATTGAAAATAAACAATTCATAGACAAATTATTCATAATCAAAATCTAACTAATTGAAATAACGATACGATGGAATGAGTGACTCGAATGATGACGATCTCTCGATCTATCTTCAATCCTCGAAGCTGTGCGGTTGCGGTCTTGATCGATCTCTCGAAGTATCCGGTGGAAAACGCTTCTCTTTCTCTGGTTTCTAGGTAAAAATCAGCGCCTCCTTGTTTGTGGCCTCCCGTGTCTATTTGTACTTCGTTTGGGTCGAAACCTAGTCGAAACGAGTCAAACTCTTTTTCCCACAGAAGAGCACGACGTGCGTCTTTATACGCCCAACCCTGTGGGTGCCGAAAGGTTGTTCAATTTTCTGGGAAGAGCACGGGCATGCCCATATGGCACGGCTGCCCGTCTTATAGGCGAACACTCTCTTCTTCGGTATAGGTCGAGCACGGGCATGCTAGTGAAGCACGCCCGCCCGTGCTCACCAGATGTATCATTGAACACTTGGCTATTTCCTTCCGTTTCTTGCCTGGTTCGTCAACTTCTCCTTGATCCGACTCCAAACTTCGTCTAACATGTCAAGTATTGGCGATTGCACCGATTTGTTGCCAAAATGCTACAAATATAGATAAATTCATATAAAATGAGCAAAGCGTAATCCTTTTCCACAAAACAGAATAAAACCCTATTTATTCATATAATGCATGCATATCAACACATTCTAGCCAATATTAAGCCCAAAATACATGCAAAACACAAGTCAATCAAGCCCCCAAACTTAAACTATTGACAAATCCGGTCAACACTTTATAAACAAGACAACACAAATGAGGTAAAGAAGAGCACTCAAGAACACCGCATCACAATTCATGTCATCTATCCATAGACATCAAGCACAAATCAACCAAGTTTCAAAGAGCTAACACGGAGCACAAGTTTATAAAAATCATGGTAAAACACTTCAAATCACACCTCTCAAGGATAAAATGTATACTCTACTTACTAGTATGATAAGGGACGTGTATTCGCTCAAGTCATAGCAATGTCGAAGAATTACCATATGCTTGCAAATCGTCTCTCATCTCCGCCACTCGTTTGTATGCAATTCACAAATCATAAAAGACTTTATTTAAGGTTGTAATGAAGGCTCTTTGGTTAAGGTAGGGAAATATGGATAAAGTGACTCAACTCGGCGTATAGATTGGAAAACACATTTGTTCTTCTCAAACCATTTTTTTTTAAATTCAAATCGACTATGTCTCCCAATCGCCTTATATCCTCTCACTTCTATTTCTCCCTTCTATTTCATACACATCATTCCCTTCGCCTTTACATCACAATTCTCGGCTATTTTTTTTTCTTCCTCGCCTACTCACGTTTGCGATCGTTTTTTTTTTTCGTGAGTATCTTTCCCCCTTTTCCTCTTTTATTCCCAAGTTCCCAACATGTACACATTTTTCGACTTTTGACACCCCTTCATTCAATCCTTTATTCATCCCATTTTTCTCAACTCTATACGCTTAAGCTCGGGGTAATGATATATTACATAAGATTCGAAGGCTTGAAATGTGGCTATCAAAAATCGTGCAATAGGCTCAATTTGGCTAACTAGGGAAGTCAAATATCATATGGTAGGCAAAAAGGCTTGAAAGGCTTAACAAATATGGCCTAAAATCATCTTCATGAATGCATACAACATGTGACTTTGACGAGATATTTGTTGAGATATGTCACTTGCGAGTTGTCCCACATGGATTGATTAAGGAAGAGAGTCCATTTATAAGCCAAGTGAGCTACTCCTCCTATCACCAATTGGTTTTAGGATGGAACCTCACTTGTGGGCTTGACACTCTTCCCCATATTGGGTACGCTTCATGTGTGGGGACCGTACCAAGTCCCCCGAATTTAACGAGATACCAAAGCAAGTTCTAGAATTCAAATCAACATGAATGACACACTCAATCACAAACAAGACCGCATAATATGAAAACAATAAAGGCTCAAAAGCTCACAGGCTTGTAAGTGCTTAATTCAAAGTATGTTAACCACGATTCAATAATCACATGCTCCATATTAACTATTCTCAACCCGATCAACTCACACTCAACATCCAATTCAAAACAACACAAACCAATCCGCAAATGCTCCCATGATCACGATCACAATCAAAACATCACAAACACACAATAGCGATCAACTTACTCCTAACAACTAGGAAAGCAATAAATGTGCTAAAAAACGTTCAAACATCTAATGCAATGCAACTACATGCTCTACATGCAACTAAATGAATGCAAAATGCCACACCCATAAAAAAAAAATACTACCTCTCCCCCAAACTTGGATGAAATTATAGCGCATGAAAGAGAAGGTAGAATTTCAATGAAAAGTGTGGATAGGACTCGTATCATTTGTGGGGTGGCGGGGGTAGTGGCCCTGGAGATATGCCAATTCTCAATCCGGCTGTAATGTCGCAATATCTCCAACTCCCGCCGCCGTGTGTTTGGTACCACCGCTCTGGCGAGGTACCTTTGCTCCGGACTTCTCGGAAAGCACGGTCGTCTCTATCTTTGTCGCAAGCTTTCCTCAAAAGCACGAGAATCTATCATGATCGTCTTGTCACGATAGGTGTGAGTTTTGCATGTATTTTGAGGTATAAATATGACTAAAATGATGATTAGACATGCATAAACTCATATGAAATGGTTTGTATTCACTCTTTGGGGGAAAGATATTACGCTTTGCTCGTTTTGTAGGAATTTAACGATATTTGGAGTGATTTTGTGACAAATACGAGCATTGCGACCTAGAATCATCATGAATCGAGTGATTACACCCAATTGGAAGCCAACTATATGGATTATAGAGTCATAGTGATGAGTCGTGTGTCAAAAGAAGCATGGATGATCAAACAACAAGGAGATTTATCTCGAGGAACATCCAAACGCTGCGTATGGAATTTCCAAAGACTCGGCGGGGTTTAGTATTTTGGCCATAACTCTCTCTACAACATTGATATTAAGGTGATTCAAGTGGCTATGGAAAGCTAAGAGAAAGGGCTACAATTCTTATTAAGACCCCGCGAGCAAATTTGGACGTTTGGGTGGCGCACGGGTAACCGTGCGTGGACACACGACCGTGCGCCCTCTGAGACTGGATGTTTTCTACGGGATGGCGCACGGGTAGCCCGTGTGTGGGCGCACGACCGTGCGTTCTTGCAAAAAAACTCCAAAAATGACAGCAAATTGACCTAGACTTCAAAAAGGTATAAATACCACTTCTTGGGGCGCACACCGGGGAGAAAAGGTCGGAAAAGACCCAAGAACACAAGAAATAGCTTAAATTCATCAAGGAAGAATCAAGGGAAGAATCGGGTCGAATCGGAGCTTGAGGATTGAAGATTAATCGAGAGATTATCCATTTCCCTAAGTTTTCTCATTCTTTGTGCTTTAATCTTTCATTTTAGCTTGCCATGAATATGAACAATTTGTCTATGAGTTGTTTATTTGTAATGAGTAGCTAAACTTTTTGTGATTTCCGGGTTTTGGAAGTAGATTAATTGAACTCTTGTTGAATGTTTTAATCTTAGTTGAAGTTATTGTCTTGAAGCTATTTGAGTACTTTGTTCTTATTCTTGTTTTATCACTTGGCCAATGATTTAACTTGTTTGATATATTGATTCATAATTCGAGAGATGAGTTTCAATATTAGATCTTGAGTACTTGACATGAATATTTGCATAATCGAGAGGTTTGTGAATATTTGTGAGGATATTTGATCTTTTGTGCATTTGGGAGTTGTGTATCTTATGTTGAGTAGAGATGCTAGCATAGATATTTCAATCTACACTTTATATACATCTCGAGAGGGAGGATAAAATACCATTGTGATCGTCTTATAGGTGTATCGATAATAACTTTGGCTTTGATTAAATCGGACAACAAGAGGAATATTAATTGAAACCATAACCCGAGAATCCATTTCATTCCCTTGATAATTCCATTATTCTTAGTATCTTGTGTTTTTGTGGTTAATCTTGTCTTTACTTCCACAACAATCATCAAATTTCGATCGTCTAAATAAAAATAAGACTATCTTAGTTTAATACTTAGCGCATAAATTTATTAGTCTCCGTGGATACGACCTTGCTTACCCTATTCTATAAACTACACCGTACACTTGCGGTGAAGCTAAAAATAAGGCGAACAGTCCCCCACGCTCCTCGCCTTGGCGAGAGCTCTACGGAATATCGGTTTCCCTACTAGGGCCGCCCGCTCAAGTCTCCCTGCTGGAAGCCCCGCTCAAACCCCTCTCTCGCTATCATACTCCTGCGCTCCATTACCAAGTCTTCATCGGGCAACCCAACTACCCTTCGCCTCTTTCGTCATGCCGCCAAACCTCCCGCATGACTCGATATGCCCCTCGGAGTACATAAGCCGGTTGATTTGGTTGTCAACCACAAAATGTGGTGTGGGTTAGGAAAGAAACTCATACCCGACTTTTTGTTGAAAACAAAGGATATTTTCCTCATTCTTTGATAATCTTCATGGTGTGAAGAGGCGTGTTAGAGAATTTTCTAACCGCAAGTGTACGGTTGTCAAGTTTTAATATAGTGATATGAGTAGGGTTGTCGTATCCCACGGGGAATGCGTGTATAAGTACCAAGTATAAATTACCTATGCTATATTCGACGGATCAATAATAGATGGATGTCTCAATTTATAAATAAAAACAACTAGATATAACTAATCAAAATATAAACATCTAAATCTATGGGAGAATGAATTCTAGAGGTGTGATGAATCTAGTTTTCCTTATATTATCAATATGGTATACCAATCACAAATTACCAATTTATAAGTCTAGATTCCTACAATAATCATTTCCTCTCTCGAGTGCCAAATAATTTTAGATCACAATTGGGAAATCAATATCTCTATAAAAATCACCAATTGAAATCTCAATAAAAACTATGAATCTTGGTTGATGACTTCAAAGTATTCACAAATCTCTCAATTCTATGAAATCTAGGTTATGCTACCAATTGGCCCTGTTGCTTCTCTTTCACCCCACGACTCCGACGAGGAGTTTCACCTCTTCCATTGAGGACAATGGTTATATTAAGTTTAGGGGAGTGGTAATACCTTTTTCAGTTTGTGATCCAACTTTCTTCGTGTTTTTTTTTATTTGTTTCTTGCATATTTGCTTTGAGTTGAGTCGAGTCAGTCGTTTGTAAAACCGTGAAATTGCTTGACTAAGTGAATTTGTCGAATATGAATTGAACGGTCAAGAGAAGCGTGTGTTAAATCGTGATTTAATCTTCTTTCCATTAATTCCATCTATTTGCTTAACTCTTGATTTATTTGGGGATGATTTATGCAATTGAGTGGTTACTTTATGATCCCACCGGATGCTAGAACTTGTCTAATCACTAGTCGAGGCGAAATCTAGGTGAAGTAACATTAAGGAAGTGATTTAGGCCATCTTTGAACAAGCCAGAGCACAGAATGCAACCTTTGTATTATGTTTTCCCTAGTGTCCCCTTTTGAGCCTTATAAACCCGTTTCTTTGGCAACCAATCTAATACCCGAGCCTAAAGGCTAATATCCTAATTACCCATCAATCATACACAAAAAGTATAGAAAAAAATATTGGAAGTTGAGGAGGGTATGATGAGAAGGGTGTGTATTTAATTGAATGAAGTTGCCCGAGAAAAGAAATTATGGAACCCCATGTACGCAAAAGAATAAGTTTGGGGGTTCCGAAAAAATATGTGTAAAACAAAATTGAGAAAAATCATCGGGATTGAAGGTTCATAAACATTGGGGATGTCAAAAAGTGAAGGGTAGTAGCTTATTGATAATTCAAGTGTTAATTGTGTGTTTGGGTGATTTGAGCCACTTAATCCCATATTTTCCTACCTTACCCTAAGCCCACAATACAGCTTTTTAAAAGTCCTATTGATCCTTGTGTTACATTAGCCTACATTAGTGGAGATTAGTGTGAAAGACAAGCTTATGGAGTCCGGGTAAGCATCTCATCTCTATATTCAAAAAGTGGATCATTTTGAAAACACTTGATTGCGTGAATCTATTTGAATAATGTAAACGGAGTTGGCATGTACATTCCATACTTTTGATCACAATGTTAAAACACATGCTTGATTGATAGTGAAATGAGTATGAGACAAATGATATTGGTTGTGAAGTTTTGCGGTTTGTTTGTATTGTTGTGTCTTCTATTTTTCATTTTAGAGTTGTAATTGCTTGAGGACAAGCAATATTCTAAGTTTGGGGGTATTTGTTCACTTGGTTTTATACCATTGATTTGGGCTTCCTAGACTTGAGTTTTGTGTTGTTTTTGAGTATTTTGAGTCATTTTTGTTATATCTCATAGGTTAAGCATTAATTTCTATTGTTTCGAGTCATTTGAGTGACCAAGACATATTGTGGGCCAAGTATATTGAGTCTAGAGTCATAGCAATGAGTCTCATGTCAAAAGAAGCAAGGATGATCAAACAAGAAGGGGATTGATATCAAGAAATGTCCAAACGCGTCTAGAATTTCCAAAGATCGGCATGTTTTAGTATTTTGGCCATAACTCTCTCCACAAAATTGATATTGAGTGATTCAAGTGGCTACGGAAAGCTAAGAGATAGGATACAACTCTTATGAAGACACAAAAAGCAAATTCGGACGTTTGGATGGCGCTACAGCGTGAAGAAGAAGCGCTGCAGAATAAGAATAAATGGCCTTGGCCGCCAGCCAAAAAGCGCCCTTGCCTCCCGGTGTTAGTGTTGTACTGCTAGCGCGCCCAGTCCTTTCTCCTTTAGCGCTGCAGCAGCCATTTTCGAGCGCCGCAGCTGCAGCTGGTAGGCGGACAAAACAAGAAATGTCCGATTTTTGGATCTAAAAGGAGGGTACTATAAATAGATACATGGTAGGCTTGAACTAGGGCATGGAGGACACTTGGGGATGAAAACCAACACCACCAAGACACAAGGAAGAGTTGGGGAAGAGGATTGAAGACATTTATCATCTAGAAATAGATAAGATTCTTCTTTAATCTCTTTAATTCTTTCTTTGTTGTTTCTTGTATATCATTTGAGATGCATTCTCATTTGATTATGGGTATTTGTATTTTCATCATGAGCTAAATTTTATAATTCTATAGGGATGATGTAATCTATGTTTGAACTTATGTTTTGATATTGTGGTTTGTCAATCTAGATTTCCCAATCTATTTGTGCTATTTGGATTTATTGCTTCTAAATTACTTGATCAATAATTTAGAGTGTTTGGTGTATTTGATTTGACACTTGAGAGAGGTAATTGAATACATGGCCTTGAAATAACATAACCTAGGATTTCATAGAATTGGGAGATTTCTGAATCCTTTGAAGTCATCAACCAAGATTCATAGTTTTTATTGAGATTTCAATTGGTGATTTTTATAGAGATATTGATTTTCCAATTGTGATCTAAAATCATTTGGCACTCGAGAGAGGAAATTATTCTTGTAGGAATCTAGACTTATAAATTGGTAATTTGTGATTGATATACCATATTGATAATATAAGTGAAAACTAGATTCATCACACCTCTAGAATTCATTCTCCCATAGATTTAGATGTTTATATTTTGATTAGTTATATCTAGTTGTTTTTATTTATAAATTGAGACATCCATCTATTATTGATCCGTCGAATATAGCATAGGTAATTTATACTTGGTACTTATACACGCATTCCCCGTGGATACGACAACCCTACTCATATCACTATATTAAAACTTGACAACCGTACACTTGCGGTTAGAAAATTCTCTAACAGCGCTCAAGTTGATGCTTCGGTTTGCTGCTAATGGCTCCATATGGCTTATGTCAACCTCGAAATGTCGCGCAATGGGGTTATGATTCCCTAATTAAGATCTTCCCCACATCATGTCAGCCAGTATGTAGACGGCGTGTTCCACAAAGTATGCCGCCATGTTATAAGGGGTGCGAGTGAGCATACACCATAGTAGGTATAACTCTTTCGCTTGCATACCCCCATTGTTGTACCGGGCGAATACCGAGTGGGCCGTCACCTTTTGAATATAACAAAAGATGGGTTGCAGAGTGATGATGCTTTGGAAGTGCGTGCGGCGTATTGCATGAGGCCGGTTTTGGGGGTTTTGTCAACAACCGCCGCTTGAATTCATGCGCGTTGTAATTTTTCAGCCGTTCGGTACGGGGCGTCGGATGGTACCCCATAGATTTGATTCAGTTCAGCAATCGTGATTTCCCGCCATACGTTGCCCATCCTGAAGTGGATTTTCCGAGGCTCGTTCCTTGGTCTTGTTTTCGTAACCTGGACGGTGCTTAAGAATTCGAGTGTGAGTGTCTTGTATGTTGGCCACCGTCTTGCATGAAAGCGGTCCAACCAACTCGTTCAAACATTTGCCACACCTCCTCGTATATCCCGAGATTTTGGGTACACTAATCATCGACATAGCGTGTGGGAATCTAATCACGAGTGATGAGCCGTTCCATCGCTCCATTATATCGTGCTCGGTGAAAGTGAGTCCATAGGCACGTGGGTGGTTCGGATCGAACTCCCGAGCTGGTCTCCTCAAACGTCCACCCCGACCTCTTTGTGGTTCAGCCATTTGTTTGAAGTACCTGGCAAAATAATCGTGAGAATCCATACGTGCCAAGTAAAACGAACGATGAATTAATACAACAATCCAACAAAGGCATAGTGGCTCATCTCAACAATTTAATCCACAATTAAGCTTTCAACTCACATACCAATATAATTACCAAAAATGTTAGCCATTAACACCCTAAACAATCTAGCACAAGTATAATTTATCAAGCAATCAACCAAAATCATCACAATTCACCAACCCACAAGGTGTTCGATATAATGCCTCATAGAAAATTTCAATCAAAATCATGGCACAAGTATCAAACAAGCATCATAAATCAACTCTAATCCTTAATCCTCAAGAAATTTGACATAAAAAGTTCAATTCATACCTTAAATCCGAAAATAGGAAGAGAGTTGGATTTTTTAAACCCTAGGTGCTTTCTACCCCAAATCCTTGCTTCCAAGCAATTCCACAAGTTCAAATTGTGTTTAGAGTAGTGTGGGAGTTGATTAGTGGTGATATAGTAGGAGAATTTTGGGCAAAAATTTGGAGGGGCGTTTTCGTTCGTCAGTGCACGAGGGGAGAAAGAATTTGTGAAAATTTTCGATCTCTGCCGTCTTATTGCGCCCCAATAGAGACAGAGCACGGCGTGCTCATTCGGCATGGGCCGCCCGTGCTTTAGGGCCAAGGATTTGGCCCAATTTCTCGAAAGCGCACGGGCCATGCCAAATGGCACGGGTGGCCTGTGCTAGGGGCCGAACGAAATACCCTTCAGGTGCGGTATAGCACGGGCCGTGCGCATGGCGCACGGGCTGCCCGTGCTCTGTGTCGTACCTTGTTTTTCAGTTTTTTTAAAGCAAAATAGGAAAAACTCTAACCTATTGTTAAGTCGGTTTTATATCAATGTATTGAGTGCTCTAGACTAGGATTTTGCGTTGTTTTCGGGTATTTTAGTATCGTTTGAGTCGAGTTTGTGTCATTTGTTGTCGTTTGAGAATCGGGACTGATCTTGATAGCCGAAATTGAGCAAAAATGGTGAAAACGTGTTTGGGCGGTAAAGATTGCATTTTAGAAGCGGAAACGAAAAATATTGACTAAGAACGAAACGCGCGCGGCTAAAACCCCGCATCGCAGCGGGGGTCGAAAAATGGAACAAGGGCGCGTTAGGGAAGGCGAAGCGGCGTCGCCCATATGCAAGGTGGCGCAACGCCAACATGATAGCAAAAAGGCAGTGTGTGATGAGTGGGTGCGTTGCAAGCGCAAGCCCAAGCTGGCACAGTCAAGGCGATCGATGTGCAAGCGGCGAGCGATGTATGCAAGCGGCAGATCATAGACGTGATGGGCGCACTTGCAGCTACGCCAGCCAGATAAGCAGAGCATAGAAGAAAGGTGTCGCCATTTTGCGCACGAAGAAAAGCGCGACAACGCGCAACGTCGCGAGCGAGTCATGGCGGCGGCGCGCAAAAACGCGCATTTCAAGGGCCGCAGCGCGTATGGGCCTGAACGTGCGCGAATTATTTTGGGCCTTTTTGGACGGATTTTTGAGGGTTTCGAGCCTATATATATAAGAATGCTCATACAAACAAGGGTCGGACATTATTTTGAGCACAACACAAGACAAGAGACTCGGAGCTAGGGTTGGGGTCGGCAATTGGAGGCACTTCTCGGTTGGACACGAGAGAGAATTCCTTCTCTTTTTCTCTTAACTCTAATCTATTTGTGCTTTATTTGATTTGATTGCATCGGATTATCGATCAATAATTTAGATTGTTTGGCGTGTTTAATTTGACGCTCGATAGAGGTAATTGAACGCCCGGCCATAGAATAGCACAACCTAGGGTTTCATAGAATCGAGAGATTTATGAATCTTTTGAAGCCAGATGATAGAATATTCATTGAGCGCATTAGAGTTTAATTTATGATTTTTATAGAGATATCGAAATCGAAATTGGAACCTAGAATCACTTGGCACTCGAGAGAGGAAGTGATAAGCGGTAGGAATATTGGCTTATAGATTAATAACTTGTGATTAATAAACTGGATTGATTAATTATGTCAACCAATTTACTTGCTTAATTTTAGTTTTATTTTTAATTTAATAAATTCTCATCTCTTTTCGATTTCTAGATAGAATTAAGCTATTTTAATTATAGTACTTAGTATAAAATTCGATAACAATCCTGTGGAGACAATAACCCTACTTTCAAAACCTATACTAAAACTTTACACCGTACGCTTTTTGTAAGATTTTCGCGATCAAGTTTTTGGTGCCGTTGTTTGTCGGATTGTTTTATCTTATTTTAAACTAATACTATTACCAAGTAGTCTTAATACTAATCTAGACTAGTTTAGGATTTATAATTTCGTTTTTCTCATTTGACTTGTCTGTTTATGCGAGATTCCAAAGATATTAATTTGCTTCATTTTGATCCGAGAGATTGAAAGGACACTTCGAGCAATCCGAAGCGACAAAAGCGGCGGAGAAATCGAGCAATGGCGAGGAAGGTGGGGACGATGAGAATAACGAAAATCAGGTCGTGAATGTGCCACCACGGCTGAGGCACGAAAAGGGCAATCCGAGATTATTTTTTGCCGACCGTGAACCAGAACTACTCACGGAATTGTCGCCACCCATAAATGCGAATAATTTCGAATTGAAACCGGGCCTCATAAGCATGGTTCAACAGAATCAATTTGGGGAGTCCAGTGGATGATCCGAATACACATCCGCCACATTCCTGGAAATTTGCGACACCATCAAGATGAATGGTGTGACCGATGAGGCCCGTTAGATTGAGGCTTTTCCGTTTTCACTCAGGGATAAGGCCATGTAGTGGTTATAGACGTTAAGCCCCTGGGAGTATTATGAGTGGGATGATCGACTCAAAAATTCTTAGCAAAATTTTTCCCTCCCGAAAGACACTCCAATCGAAGAGCGAAATAGCCCAATTCCAACAGTTGATTTTGAGCCATTATATGAAGCTTGAGAGCGATTTAAAGATCTCATTGCGAAGATGCCCACATCATGGCTATGCGGTACGAGAGTTGATTCGATTTTTACAATGGGTCGAATGGGCATATGAGGACGATACTAGATGCGGCATCGGGAGTACATTGATGACTAAAACACCGACCGAGGCCTTACTTTTACTTGAAGAAATGGCCACAAACAATATCAATGGCCCTCAGAGATCAACACCGAAACCGATTCTTGCGGTGTTCTTGAGCTTGATACAATGTCGGCTTTGGCAACTCAAATCTCGATTCGACAAAGCAATTGGCAATCATGAATACCGGCACACACCACAAAGCGCACTTCCACCCGCGCATTGCCGTTCACGCAGCCCGCCACTCACGAGCCGAAGTCAATTATGTGAATAATACCGAGGTAATTCATTACCAACTCACTACCACCCGGGACTTCGCAATCATGAGAATCTCTCTTATAGCAACAACAGAATGTATTGAATCCACCTCCGTATCTAAACCTATCTAGTTCCAATGCACTCGGAGGTGAAAAGAAGCGATCGCTTGAAGAGATGCTCGGCTCATTCATCGGAGAGACCATGAATCGAATGAATAGGAGTGAGGCACAGATTGATGGTCTCAATACTAAGATGAGCACAATGGAGATGCACATTAGGTCGATCGAGATGCAAATGGGTCGGGTTGGCTACAGTAGTGAATTCATTGCGGCTGAAGGAAAAGTTCCCAAGTGATACGAGAGGTTAATCAGAGAGAGCAGCGCAATGCGCTTCGTGACGTGAAAAGGAAGCAAAAATTCAGCTGGCCCCGAAGAATCACCTATTTATGCGAAACCAATGGAATCGAAGAAAATAAAGTTGGAAGATTTTGAGATTGTCTATTTGACAGAGGAGTGTAGTGCAATAGTCCAAAGTAAACTACCTCGGAAAAATGAAGGATCCGGGGAGTTTTACTATTCCTTGTACTATTGGAGGGTTTTCTTTGAGAAACCACTTTGTGATCTTGGGTCCAGTGTGAATCGATATCTCTCGATGTGACGAGGTTTGGGCTCGGGAGGTGAAGCCGTCGATATCACTTTGCAGTGCGATTCGATCGATCCATTGCCTATCCGTGGGGAATCATTGAAGATGTATTGGTAAGAATTAATAAATTTGTTTTTCCTGTGGATTTTGTAGTGTTGGACGCGAACGAGGAAAAGAAAATACCTATCATATTTGGGCGACCGTTTTTAGCTACAGCACGGGCTTTGATCGATGTAGAAACGGGGGAGCTAACATTGCGGGTAAATCAGGAGAAAGCCGTATTCACCATCCATCCAACCAACAGGCCAAAATTTGAATTAAAGGATGGTAAGCAGATGGTTGGGAATATAGCTGAAGACATTGGAGGTTGGGGAGTTTCTAAGGGCAATGTGGATAACATGCCTATTGGAGCCCCAACTTGAGGATAATCTGACATAGTCTGGCTGAAGACTGTAAACTTAGCGCTTCTTGGGAGGCAACCCAAGCCCCTTTTATTGCTTTCTTAGTTTTAATTTAGTTTAGTAGTTGTTTTTGTTTTTTCTGAATTTTTTGCATTCTTAGGAGTAGTAAGTTGCATCACATCCCACCCCTCTTATTTGTGCAAATCCCACATATCCCACTCCATCTTCACAAAGGATCATTATAACACCACACACACCATATTCATCTCCTCCACTCACTATTTGGTAAGTTTGCAACTTCCAACACCCCATTTTCCCCATCTTGTGATTTTTGGCGTGATTGGATTGTAGTAGTGCTAGGATAATTGTTGTTGATTTGTGGATCGTGAATTGGTTGTTCATGCTAGACTTAGCTTGGTGCTTGATTTTTGGGATTGATTTGAGTTATCCATCGCATTCACTATATTTGCCCAAATTCATGCATATGAGGTGTTTGATAAAATGCCCCAATGATAGTTTCAAATTTTTTAGTGCTATCTTGCATTTCTATGCTTATCTTTTTGACATGGCATTATATTTTCTACTTGGGTGCATTATGTATGGGCTTTGATTTTCGATTTCTCACCCATAACCGAATCTCTTGGTTCCACGGGTTTTGTTTTCTTGTCTACCTTGCTAGGTTGCAAAAATGCGAAACCAAAGAGGACCGAACTAAGCGAATGGGAAGAACAAGATCACACCTCGGAGGCATACAACACCCACGGGCTTGTGTGCTAGGATGCATTGTGAGCTTATACGAGATATCTCCTACACGTAGTAGTACCACATGACTTAAGAGTCTTCGCTTCTCGGCTACCAGAAAGTCCTTTTTCCCACCTCTCCATTGGGGACAATGTCGTTTTAAGTTTGGGGGTGCGATCTGTTTTTATTCTTTGAGTCGAGTCTTGAGTCAAAAAAAGAGTCTAGAGTCGAGTCGGGTCGGGTCGTCGAAAACGTGAAACCGCATGACTAAGTGAATTTGTTGAATATGAGTTGAACGGTCAAGAGAGCATGTATTTAAACTGTGATTTATTCTTCTTTCCATTAATTCCATCTATGTGCTTAACTCTATTGATTTATTTGGGGATGAATTATGCGATTGAGTGTTTCCTTTATATTCCCACCGGATTCTAGAACTTGTCGATCACTATTCGAGGCGAAATCTAGGTGAAGTAACATTAAGGAAGTGATTTAGGCCATCTTTGAACAAGCGAGCCTAAAATGCCTACCTTTGTATTGTATTTTCCCTAGTGTCCCCCTTTGAGCCGTATAAACCCGTTTATTTGACAACAATCTAATACCCAAAGCCTAAATGTGAAAATCCTAATTACCCATCACTCATACACACAAATCGGATAGAAAAATATTGAAGGTTGAGGAGGATATGATGAGAAGGGTGTGTATTTAATTGAATGAAGTTGCCCGAGAAAAGAAAATATGAAACCCCATGTATGCAAAAGAATAAGTTTGGGGTTCGGAAAAAAAATGAGAAACATCAATGGGATTGAAGGTTCATAAACATTGGGGAGGTCAAAAAGTGAAGGGTAGTTGTTAATTGGTGATTTGAAGTAATAATTGTGTGTTTGGGTGATTTGAGCCACTTATTCATATATTTTCCTACCTTACCCTAAGCCCACATTACAAGCTTTAAAAGTCCTATTGATTCTTGTGTTATATTAGCCTACATTAGTAGAGATTAGTGTGAAAGACAAGCTGTATGGAGTCCTGGTAAGCATCTCATCTCTATATTCAAAAAGTGGATCATTTTGAAAACACTTGATTGCATGAGTCTATCTGGATAATGAAAATGGAGTTGGTATGAACATTCCACCTTCATGATCACATTGTGAAAATACGTGCTTGATTGATAGTGAAACGAAATTTGACGAATGAGTTTGGTTGTGAAGTTTTGCGCTTAGTCTGTTGAGTCGATCGTCTTTTTATTTATTTCCTTCATGTTTGTTGATTTTTTAGAGTCTGTAATTGCTTGAGGACAAGCAAACGTCTAAGTTTGGGGTATTTGTTATATCGGTTTTATATCAATGTATTGAGTGCTCTAGACTAGGATTTTGCGTTGTTTTCGGGTATTTTAGTATTGTTTGAGTCGAGTTTGTGTCATTTGTTGTCGTTCGAGAATCGGGACTGATCTTGATAGCGAAATTGAGCAAAAACGGTGAAAAACTTGTTTGGACGGTAAAAGATCGCATTTTGGAAGCGAAAAAATGAGAAAATATTGACTAAGAACGAGCGCCGCAGCGCAAAACCCCAGCGCCCCGCGGGGTCTAAAATGGAATAAATGGCGCGAGGAAGACGGGCGCCTGGCGCGCCCATATGCAAGAGGCTGCAGCCTTGATGATAGCATAAGCGGAGGTAGGTGTGTGATGAGTGGGCGTGCACTGCAGCTGCGGCGCCAAGCGATCGGTGTGCAAAGCGGCAACAGTGTGTATGCAAGCGGCCAGATCATGGATGTGATAGGCGCTGCAGCGCCAGCCAACGAATAAAGCGAAGCGGCGTGATGGCGCAGTGCCTTGAGCGAGAAAGCGCAACAGCGCGATGTGCGGCGGAGTGACTACGGCGGCCAACGCAGGCAGCGTTTCAAGGCCGCAGCGCGCGTATGGGCCTGAACGTGCGCGAATTTATTTTGGGCCTTTTTGGACGGATTTTTGAGGGTTTCGAGCCTATAAATATAAGAATGCTCGTACCAACAAGGGGCCGGACATTATTTTGAGCACAACGCAAGCCATGAGACTCGGAGCTAGGGTTCGGGACGGCAATTGGAGGCACTTCTCGTGCGGACATAGAGAGAATTCCTTCTCTTTTTCTCTCAATTCTTTCTTTGTTTTTCTTTATCGATTTCTTGAGATGTATAATTATTTCTCCACAAATGTTTGTACATCCAACATGAGCTAAACCCATATTTCTAGGGGATTGATGTAACTTACGTTTGAACCTATGTTTTGATTTCGATTTATGAAATTCACATATTTATTAATCTATTTGTGCTATTTGATTTGATTGCATTTGGATTATCTTATCAATAATTTAGATTGTTTGGCGTGTTTAATTTGACGCCTCGAGAGAGATAATTGAACGCCCGGCCATAGAATAGCACAACCTAGGGTTTCATAGAATCGAGAGATTTCTCAATCTTTTGAAGCCGAGTGATAGAATATTCATTGAGCGCATTAGGGTTTAATTTATGATTTTTATAGAGATATCGAAATCGAAATTGGAACCTAGAATCACTTGGCACTCGAGAGAGGAAGTGATAAGCGATAGGAATATTGGCTTATAGATTAATAACTTGTGATTAATAAACTGGATTGAAAACATAGGGGATAACTAGGTGAAATCAACCTCTATAATTCATATCATAAGTGTTTGATTAATTGTTTGAACCAATTTACTTGCTTAATTTTAGTTTTATTTTTAGTTTAATAAATTCTCATCTCTTTTCTATTTCTAGATAGAATTAAGCTATTTTAATTATAGTACTTAGTATAAAATTCGATAACAATCTCTATGGAGACGATAACCCTACTTTCAAAACCTATACTAAAACTTTTGACATCAGACGTCAGCGGTAAGATTTTCGCGATCACCTATGAAAGCAATTAAATCCTAACTTAGAAAAGGTAAAACAAACCAAGAAAATATGGGAAGAAATAAAACAATAAAACCATTGGGTTACCTCCCAACAAGCGCTAAATTTAACGTCTATAGCTTGACGCTGTTTGGTCGATCACGGCTCTAGCAAAGTGAGGCGTGTCACCTCTTCTTTTTGATCCCGGCTCAAGTAGCGCTTGATCCTGCGGCCATTTAACATGAACATCTCTCCGTCTCGGCTCCAACTCCACTATTCCCGGAGGATTTAACACCTTCTTTATTACAAATGGCCCCACCATCTCGACTTAAGTTTTCCCTTTAAGAGTTTAAGAAGCGAGTTAAACAATAGGACTTGTTCACCCTAGAAACTCTCTCTTCTTTATCATTCGATCGTGCCATCTTTTGGTTCGCTCTTTTTTGTAAATCCGAGTTTTCATATGCTTAATCCCGGAATTCCTCCATCTCATTTAAGTGTAGGAGCCTCTTCTCACCCACCGCTTGGAAGTCAAAATTTATCTTTTTCACATGACCCAAAACGCCTTATGCTCCAATTCGACGGGCAAGTGACACGATTTCCCGAATACTAACTGGTATGGAGATGTGCCCAATGGTGTCTTGTATGCGATCCGATATGCCCATAATGCGTCATCTAGCTTCATGGCCCAATCCTTGCGATTTATGTTTACGTTTTCTCTCCAAAATCGCTTAATCTCGCGATTGGCTACCTATGCTTGTTTGCTTGCGGATGGTATGCTAATGCCACCTTGTGCTTGACCCCATATTTCGCAAGTAGAGTGCTCATCAACTTATTCACAAAGTGTGACCCCGTCGCTAATCAAAGCTCTCGTGGTTCTAAACCGAGTGAATATATTTTTCTTTAGGAATTTAAGCACTACTCGCGCATCATTGGTCATCTTGGAATTGCTTCAACCCATCGAGATACGTGCTCCACCGCAAGTAGAATGTTTTGATACCCCAACGAAGATGGGAAGAGGCCCACGGAAGTCGATCCCCACACATCAAAGAGTTCAACTTCCATCACATTGGTCATAAGCATCTCATGTCGTCTCGAGATGTTCCCCATCCGTCGGCACCTATCACAACTTTGTACAAATAGATAGCAATCGTTAGATAATGTAGGCCAAGATAATCCACTTTGCAATACCTTAGTCGCCGTGCACGAGTCGGACCGAAGTGTCCCCCGGAAGATGAATAGTGGCATGTTGTAGAACTCCTCCCACTCTTCTTGAGGCACACATCGTCGAATGATGGTGTCCGCGCACCTCTTAAAGAGCAAGGGGTCGTCCCACATGTAGAACTTGACGTCATGGAGAAATTTCTTCTTTTGATATGATGATAAATCCGGAGGCAAGACCCCGCAACCAAATAGTTAACAAAATCGCATACCATGGGAATTTAGCTTGTAGCATCGAAGTTGCTCGTCGGGAATTCCTCCTTAATTGCCTCCGTGTCTTCTTTCTCTCCTCCTTCTTGTATTCTAGTCCGGACAAGTGATCGGCTACTACATTCTCGCAGACCACTTTCTATCTCGAATCTCCACATCGAATTCTTGGAGCAAGAGGATCCACCGAATCAGCCTCGGTTTGGCATCCTTCTTGTCAAATAGATATTTAATTGCCGCGTGGTCGGTGTGGACTATCGTCTTAGTTCCAATCAAGTAAGATCGAAACTTGTCAAATGCAAACACGATTGCCAAGATTTCTTCGGGTGGTGGTGTAGTTTTGATGGGCGCTATCTAAAGTTCTCGCTCGCATAGTAGATGGCTCAACATCTTATCCGTTTAAACTTAAAACAGCCCCAACCGCAAAGTTCTTGGCATCACACATAAGCTTGAAGGGCGACTCAATCCGGAACTACTAGAATCGGTCACGATCCACCAAAGCCTTCTTCGAATCTCAAAAGCCTCGTAAACAATCATTTGAAAAATTGAAAGCGAGATCTTTTTCTAATAACCGACTTAAAGGTTTAGTGATTTTAGAAAAGTCACGGATAAACCTTCTAGAATCCGGCGTGCCCCAAAAAGCTTCGAATGGCTTTCGTTTGTTGGAGGTGGGAGTTTCTCGATTGCCACCACCTTCGCTCTATCAACTTCCAAACCTGCGAGAAGAGACTCGGTGGCCTAAAACAATGTCATCTCGTACCATGAAATGACACTTTTCCCAATTTAAAACAAGGTTAGTCTACTCGCATCTCCGCAAAACTAGAGAAAGGTTATCCGACAATGATCATATGAATCTCCAAACACGTAAAAATCATCCATAAAAACCTCCATTATTTTCTCAATGAAATCATGGAATATTGCCATCATGCATCTTTGAAAAGTAGCGGGTGCATTACAAAGTCGAATGGCATTATGCGAAATGCAAATGTACCATAGGGGCATGTAAAGGTCGTTTTCTCTTGGTCCTCCGGCAATCATGATCTGATTATACCCGGAATAACCATCGAGAAAACAATAGTAATCATATCCCGCCAAACGGTCAAGCATCATATCAATAAAGGGAAAGGGAAAGTGATCTTTGCGAGTAGCATCATTTAACTTCCTATAATCAATACAAATTCGCCATCCGATTACTACTAGTTGCTATAAGCTCATCACTTTCGTTTCTCACTCTTGTCATCCCCCTTTCTTGGCACCAATTGCACCGGACTTACCCAAGAACTGTCAGAAATAGCATATATAATTCCAGCATCTAACCATTTTAAAACTTCTTTTCTAACGACTTCTTGCATTATAGGGTTTAATCGTCTTTGATTTTGCACCGAAGGTTTATAGACATCTTCCATCCTAATTTTATACATCACATCGATGGACTAATGCCGTTTAAGTCGAGATTGACCAACCTATCGCCGACTTATGTTTTCGTAACACCCTAAGCAATTTATCGAGTTAAACTGAAGTTAAAAGATATGATACGATTACGGATTCGTGTTATTCGCCCCAAAAATGCATATTTGAGATGCTCGGGCAAGGGCTTGAGTTAAGGTTCGATTTGGCCTCATCGGATGGGCGCACGGGTTGCTCGTCTTTGATGAGCACGGGTCGTGCCGTCTTCGAGTCCTTGACTTTTTCTTCGACTACGAGCACGGGCTGCCCGTCTTTGATGAGCACGGCCGTCTTGTCTTGACTTCTCTTAAATTTTCTTGACCCTGGCACGGTGGCCGTGCCATTTGGCACGTCTTTGTCGTCGTTTTCCTCGGTTTTTCTTTCGGCTATGCGCGACCTGGCGTGCTCAAGAGCACGGGCCGTGCGCCCGTGTAATCGACTCCGTGCGTTTTTAGCGTGTGCGCCTCTTGCGCTCCTCCTGGTAGTTCCCGCATACTATCCAAAGTACAAACGCAATCATACAAGTCTTGGTTATCAATATCAATAGTCAAGTTCGACGTTGAGCACGAATGTGTCAAGCCAAACTCCAAATTATCCCTAAACAATGTATGATTCGCATACTCGTTAATGAAAGATTCAACTACGTCTATAAAATTACAAGTCTCAACACCATCATGAAATTGAAGTGCCTTTATAGATAGTAAATAAAACGTGCTCATCATTAACCCGTAACGTGAGCTCTCCTTTTTGCACATCTATTAAGGCCTTCCCCGTAGCTAGGAATGGACGCCCAAGTATCAAAGGGACGTCTTTATCTTCCTCCATGTCCAAGACCAAGAAATCCACATGGAGTATGAATTTATCAACTTTGACAAGTACATCCTCGATGATTCCTTTGGATAAGTGAGTGATCGGTCCGTGAGTTGTAGAATGACCGTAGAGCGGCTTCACCTATCCCAATCCAAGTTGCACGAAAATAGACAATGGCATTAAGTTAATACTCGCTCCTAAATCACACGTCTTTCTTAAAGAAAACATCACCAATAGCACAAGGGATAGTGAAACTCCCCGAATCTTTCAATTTCTGTGGTAGTTTCCTTTGGATTATTGCGATCAGCTTTGCACTCCTCTGTCCGTTGACTGTTTTGAAACTAGTCATCTTCCGCTTCTTTGACATAACATCCTTTAAGAATTTAGCGTAATTGGGCATCCGCTCCAATACGCCTCTGCAAAAGGAATGTTAATATGCGATTTCTTAAAAATTTCTAAAAACTTAGCAAATTGTGCGTCTAACTTTTCTTTTGAAAACGTTGGGGAAAAGGAAGGAACATTAAGTTTAGAAATATTAGGGTTAGAGAAGATTTAAGCTTCTCGGCCCCTTTTTGTTCAAAGACGATGTTCCTCGGCTCCTTCCTCGGCCTCAACCTCGCCAATTGCCTTGGTTTTGCATCTTCCGGTGCATCGATTACGTTTCCGTTCGAGGCGCACGGGCTAGCCGTGCGGTGGCGCACGGTCATGCCGTCTGCAATTTTTCAAATTTTTTTGGTATTTTCGGCCCCTCGTATTCCGTTCCACTCCTCGGAGACGAATGACTTTACACTGCTCCTTTGGATTTACCTCGGTGTTGCTCGGAAACCGCCTTTCTGATCTTTGCCCACCAATAATCGTAGCTATTTGACCAATTTGGGTCTCAAGATTCTTCATCCTGGGACCCCAATTGGGTGATATGGTTTTCGATTTTATCCATCTTTGCCTCATCCTTGTTGAACATGTTCCTCGTCTCACTCATGAACGAAATGAACATATCCTCCATGGTGGGCTTAGGATCTCAAATAATAACACCGTTTGTCACATTAAACCCTGGTGGTGGTTGCATCACGTTCTTCGTGTTTGCGTAGGAGAAGTTCTCGTGGTTCCTCAAGCCCTGATGGTAATGGGTGGGATTTTGATTGTTCCGGAAATTGTTGAAATTCTGGTTATTCACATAATTTGCTTCCTCTATCGAGTTCTAGAGGAATTCCCCACTACTTGCACCCGCGTTCCTCGTTTGCCTTTGTCAAAGCACTTAATTGGTTTTTTGTCGACGGCCATTTGGGCATTAACTCTTTAATTGGGTCCGAATCGGACACTTCGGCTACCCTTTTTCACATTAGTCCTTTCGAGAGGGCCATTGATAGCTACTCATGGCCATCTCTTCTAATAAGTTGAACGCATCCTCCGGAAATCTCGCAAGTAGCGCGCCTCCCGCAAACATCTACGAACGATCTAGTCTGTCCCATCAACCCATTGTAGAAGAAAGCGAGTTGTTGATCCTCGGAAATCCGTGTTGCGGGCATCTCTCAACAAATCCCGGAATCTCTCCCAGGCCTCGTACAAAGGCTCAGAGTCAAACTGCCTAAACTGAGTGATCTCGCTTTTAAGCTGTAGTGTCTTGCTTGGTGGGAAGTATTTGAACAAAAACCTCTGACTCAGCTCATCCCAATTATTCACACTCCCGAGTTAGGGTGCCAGTTGAGCTTCCTAGCCTTATCCCTTAAAGAGAAAGGGAATAGGCGGAGACATATAGCATCATCAGTCCCCATTCATCTTGATAGTGTTGCAAATCTGTATGAAATTCGCAAGATGAGAGTTGGGATCTTCAGACGGGAAACCCCCAAACTGATTCTGCTGCACCATTGATATCAGTGCTGGCTTCAACTCAAAATTATTCGCATTAATTGGGACGTTGGCAATTCCACCATAGTTGCGATTGATTGGGCGGAAGAAATCGCAAATTGCCTGCTTTGTTGAGCCCGGAGCCACGGAACCTCGGTATTGGTAACTCGACATTCACCCTGTTGGCCTGGTTGTTACCTCCGTTATTGACCCCGTTATTGACCCTGTTGTCGTCTTCAACTCCTGCCATGGTTTGGTCCTGCTGCCTTTCTGCCCGTTTGGTAGCCGCACTATTCTACCTAGCAAAAGCCTCAACCTCCGGTATAAACGGTGCTAATTCTCCTTGCTTCGAGCGAGTGATCATGCACTACCTGAACCAACTAAAGAAAACAAGTCAACCACAGTAAAAATAGAATTAAACAACAAACTAAGAAAAAGAAAAAATGTCTAGATTAAGAATAGTTCTATTTACTAAAAATTTGATTAATCCCCGGCAACGGCGCCAAAAACTTGTTCGCCTTATTTTTTAGCTT
Source organism: Rehmannia glutinosa (assembly GCA_016081115.2). Classification (NCBI taxonomy): domain Eukaryota; kingdom Viridiplantae; phylum Streptophyta; class Magnoliopsida; order Lamiales; family Orobanchaceae; genus Rehmannia; species Rehmannia glutinosa. Next base: position 3,093,987 of record CM071929.1, on the reverse strand, counting down.
CACCGCAAGTGTACAGATCAGTTTATAGAATAGGGTTTGCAAGGTCGAATCCACATGGATTAATAAATTAATGTACCAAGTATTGGATTATAATAGTCCTATTTTTATCTAAACTATCGAAATTTGAAGGATTGGTTTTATTACTACTAAAGCAGAAATTAATCCTAAAATAACAAAGCAAAGAGCGATTGAAAGATCAAGTATGAATGGATGGATTCCTGGGTTATGGTTTCAGTTAATATCCCACTTTTATGCTCAGATTAAGCAAACCAAGGTTAAACATATTCTTCTCTATAGACCAATCACCAAAGTAATTTACCCCCTCTCTCGAGATGTATGTAAAAGCGTTGATTGGAATATCTATGCTAGCATCTCTACTCAACATGAGATACCCAACTCCCAAAAGTTCAAAAGATTATAAGATCTCACAAACATTCACAGACTTCTCAATCATGCAATCTATTTGTGTCAAGTACTCAAGATCTAGTATTGAAACTCATCGGTTAGAATTATGAATCAATACATCAAACAAGTTTAGATCAAAGGTCTTTTGATAAAACAAGAATTAAAGCAAAGTACTTGAATAGAGAAAGAAAACATTAACTTCAATTATCCTTAATCATCAAATAAAAGTGTTTATTAACCTACTCCCAAACCCGGGAATCACAAAGTGTTTTAGCCAGACATTGAAAATAAACAATTCATAGACAAATTATTCATAATCAAAATCTAACTAATTGAAATAACGATACGATGGAATGAGTGATTTGGGGATGATGACGATCTCTCGATCTATCTTCAATCCTCGAAGGTGCGGTTGCGGTCTTGATCGATCTCTCGAAGTATCCGGTGGAAAACTGCTCTTTTCTCTGGTTTCTAGGGTAAAAATCAGCGCCTCCTTGTTTGTGGCCGCCCCGTGTCTATTTGTACTTCGTTTGGGTGAAACCTGTCGAAACGAGTCAAACTCTGTTTTTCCCGCAGAAGAGCACGATCATGCGTCTTTGCACGCCTTGACCTACTGGGTGCCGAAGTTGTTCAATTTTCTCGGGAAGAGCAGGCGTGCCCATATGGCACGGGCTGCCCGTGCTTTATAGGCCTAACACTCTCTACTTCGGTATAGGTCGAGCACGGGCGTCTAGGAAAGGGCCCGCCCGTGCTCACTGTATCATTGAACACTTGGCTATTTCCTTCCGTTTCTTGCCCGGTTCGTCCAACTTCTCCTTGATCCGACTCCAAACTTCGTCTAACATGTCAAATATTGGCGATTGCAGACTTTGCCCGATTTGTTGCCAAAATGCTACAAATATAGATAAATTCCTGCAAAACGAGCAAAGTGTAACCCTTTTCCACAAAACAAGAATAAAACCCTATTTATTCATATAATGTATGCATATCAACACATTCTAACCAATATTAAGCCCAAAATACATGCAAAACACAAGTCAATAGGTAGTCAACCAGCAATGAGTATATTAATTAAGGAAAGCTTCATGAAAAGTTTTGAAAATCGCGAGTGGTAATTATGGTGTTGGTGGAGTTATTTGGATGAAGATAATTATCGGGAGGATAAGCAATCTTCGATATCTTGAGAGATTAGGTGGAACATAAGTCCGTTATAGATTTGAAATCACAAGACGAGGAAGTCGCCCCAAGATCGCTGCGTGTCGGTCGAGACGATTCGATAATTCAGGGGATTTTTGAGAAAATAAAATATTTTAATCAATAAGTAAAGTCAGAGGGTCCAGGGCTGTTTCTTTAAAAATAAAAATAATTCTAGTTAGGTCCTTGTAAAAAGAAAATTTACAATTAGCCCCGTTTCGTAAAAAACCAATACTTTTGGGGTTAAAAATTAAATAAATAAATATCCCGACTTTGAAAAATTATGAGGTCAGTTCCTAAAATCTCTAAATTGTTCAGAGATTCAGGTTTTAAAAGTTTTGAGGTCGAGTTTTTATAAAATTCACACATTGACCCCGAATTTGTTAAATTTGTCATTTCGGGCCCTAAGTTTAAAATAATTGGATTCACAAACCGGAAGGGATTTTAATGTGATTCCAGTTGAAAAATGTCACTAAGGTCAGTGGAATATTGAGACAAAAGCAGTTTTTAAAATAAATAAGTATAGGTCCCTTAACTTTTGAAAATCTCATTTTTGTCCCATTTTGAAATAATCGCCTTTAAGGCTTTTAGGGGTCCAATTGTTATGAAATTTCAACCTTGGGTCCAAAATATAATTTGTATAGTTAAATTAGTATTTTCAGGTGCATGGACTGCATAAGTCCTGAAAATTTCATTTTGGTCCTCAATTTTAATCTTTTACGATTTGGTACCTCAATTTTTATAAAATTACTTTCCAAGCTCTAAACACTTGGATTTTTGGAATACACTTAAAATATGTTATTTACAGTCCCTTAAGAGTTAAAATTTCAAATTTTAAAAATAGGGCCTGGTACAGTTTCGAAAATTGCAAAATAGCCCGTAAACTTCTAAAATTTTACAATCTAGTCCTTGGGCTTTTAACGGTTGATTTTATTTATCTAAAAATTCTTAAAACTTTATTAAAATGTCCAAACATCATTATTGAACCTGAGTACAGTCCCAAAATTCGAAAATTATAGAGGGGTCCCTTAAGTTTTATTTTCTTGCAATTAAGTTCACCAACTTTCCATTTTTGCATTTTAAGTACAAAAATTGAAATTTAATCAATTATGCTCGACTTTCCCAAGTTATAATTCATACAAAACATAGATTTCAAGAGTCATACACATACATGACCATCTCATACAAGAATTCATCAAATATAACAATAAAGTTTACATGTATGCCCTAATTTTCGATAAATCGCATTTTTGAGCAACACTTGAGAATTTTTCCAACTTGATACAAGAAAATAGCATGCAATAAATACATAATATATATCTCAAGTGCTCAAAATCAAAATACTACATGCATTTTTAAGTAAAACACCTAGAAGTTGAAAGAATTTTTCCACCCACCTCGTAGTAGTTTTTCGGGTTGATCTAAAATAGAGTCTTCTTCTTGGTATCAACTTCTTGACTCAAACTCCTTAAGGTCAGCCCATAAGCTCCACAAATTCATATCCTTAAGTCAAAAATTAATTCTTCATGTTGTCAAGAGAAAATACTAAAACCTCAATTTTCTCACCTTAAAAGTGTGTAGTATTGAATTTCCTCTTCAAACTTGTAGTCAAGTCTGGTCTCTTAATTTTTCATGAAAAATTCTTCTAGGAGTACCTCAATGAGAAGGGTACAACATGATTAGAAATTGTAGGTATAGGTTTGAAGTTTCAAGGAGCTAAATTTGAAAATGGAAGAAAAATTTCCTCAACTTACTTAGTAATTTTCGACCTTAGAGTATTTTTGGAAGTGTTTTTGGTGTGTTCTTGTTCAAGGATGAAGTGAAGAAGGTTGCAATGCATGAATGGATGGAGGAAAAAATTGGATTCCCCCTAAATCCTAGTGGCCGAGAGTTTGAAGGAAAGGGAATTGTTTTTCTCTGTTTGTTGTGTAATAATTATGCTAAAATGGGTGTTGGGAGATTTTAAACAAAATAGAATGATTCCCCTATAAATGCTATGGCCAAAAGCATAGTGTAGGAGGAATAAAAAAATTTGTCTTGTAAATTGTTTATTGAAAAGGAAGTAAATTATTGTTGTAGGAAAAAAATAGTATTATTTCCCAAAACTTTTGCTATGGCCGAAAAATGCTTCAAGTAGGAGGATAATTTTTTTTTTTTTATCTTCTTGTAATGGGTGACAATGGTTGGTCAAGATGAAGTGTAAAAAAAAGAAAAAGAAATAGGAGAACATGTGATGTTTGGTGAAAGATGGAGAAAGTGAGGGTGGTTGGACAATTATGTTGAATAGGATAAATAATGTGGAAAAATTTAGTGTAAAATATTGGGATAAAATTTTTAGCAAGTTGACTTGCATTTTGTCACTTGGCCGTCCACTTCAAGGATTTGTTCTCACATTTTTCCTTTTTTTTTTGTCCAAGATTGGTGATATTTTGTGTAGTTTATCAAGTTCCAAAATTCATATCTCAATCCCACAATCACTTATCAATTCCATAATCACTTATGTAATGAGTCATCTAAGTTATAAGGTGTCCAATAATTCCCAAGTATTGTATCATCACTTAAAATCTAAGGTACCAAATAAAATTTAAAATCAATAGTACTAGTAAAAAAAATATCAATCAAGTAATTAATTAAATTATACAATTATTTTGAAATATATAAATTTTAATTTCGAAATTTTAAAATAAAATAAATATATTATGCTAAAAAAATTATTAGCTAGTCACTCAAGAACAAGTTGAACCGGTTAAAAGCCCGCGTTAAAAGTCGAAAGAAATCTATAATGGTTAAAGAAGTGAAAATAAGTATCATTAACAAACACCATAAAATAAAAATGATTCCAAGTATAAAATAGTTAAATCAAGTAATAAGTAAGTTGACAAAATCAAGTATGAGACACTTGTTATTTCAATATAAAAGTTGGATTTTTATATAAGGTAAACCCCAAGTACTATTATTTCGAAAATATAATGTTTACTAAATGATTTTTCAAGACAAATGTATTGTATTTTTAAAAGACTAATTTAGTAGTAGATAGTTTTCAAAGATCATTAAGATGAAATAGATAACCGATGCTAAATCTATTAAAATAATTCGAATCACAAAATAAATAGTAGATATAAGAATAAATTATCGGATTATTTAAAAATTGTATCGGAATAAGAAAGTAATACCCGCGATCGTGTCATCTACAGTTGAAAAATCTGGGGCTTCACACAGCTAACTTTAAAACTTACAAAAAGCACCCCTAAGGTTTGATTTAATGTTAAAATTAGTGGGTAATCTGCAATAAGTTTACAAATATGAAGAGGGATTTTGAAATATATTTCAAACCTGAGGGGTACTTTTTGTAAGTTTTCAAGTTAGCTTGTGAGGTCCCGAATTTTAACAACGTGAGATACAGTGTTATATAGTGATTATTTATTCGACTATGTATCACAAACCTATTATTAATGAAACGCGACACGACTTTTATTTATTTCTTCCAATGTCAATTATGTCTTCCTTATTTTCGAGCGTAATGATTTTATATTCTCCTCTAGTACTAATACTTGGTCGGTTGACTACGACTTTAGAATTTTTGGATCCTCGATAATTTAAGAGTATATTTCGACCCTTATCCGAATATTTCATCTTATTCTATAATTCATCCCAACCAACTTCCAATTTATTTTTCGATTACACATTTCTTATTTCACATCTTTATTTTAAATTTCTAAATATTTAATTATGGATATTTATACATTTTATTTTTTTCCCTCAATTTTATAAAGAAAAGAAACCAAATATTTTTTTTTTTTTTTTCCCTAATTTTCGAAATTACCACTTTAAATGGGGAAAATAACTCAATTTTTCTTCTATCACTATTTTATCATTTTGTATCTCCCAACTAAATTATTATTGGACAAAAAAAAATTGATAATTTCATTTCTATTTTATTTTATGTCTTCCAAGCCTACAACTAAAAATCTTCCTACAAATCCCACTAACCCCTTAGTCAAACAAATGAATTTTAAATTTCCCTCTAAAACCTAGCTTTTGGCTTCATGTCCCTAATAAAGAAAGCTAGTTATTTTTTTTTTACCCTAAACCCCTAATTATTCCCATTAACTATCATTAATCTCCCAAGCAAAAAAAATCCTCTCCCTTCTCTCTAAACATTCTCCTACTTCTCTCTACAAATTTCTTCATGTCTTCAAACAATCTTCATATCTTCAAACACACATTCTTCAAATCTTCAAACAATCTTCATATCTTCAAAACACACATTCTTCAAATCTTCAAACAATCTTCATATCTTCAAAACACACATTCTTCAAATCTTCAAACAATCTTCATATCTTCAAAACACACATTCTTCAAATCTTCAAACAATTTTCATATCTTCAAAACACACATTCTTCATATCTTCAAACACACCTCCCTCATATCTTCAAACACACTTTCTTCATATATTCAAGAATAATTTCTTCATATCCTCAAACACTTTCTTCTTTCTTCAAACACTTAACAAAAATAAAAGAACTCTTCATACTTCTTTATATTCGAAACTATCACTACTACAATGTAAGGAATTTTCTTCTTCAATCCATTTTGATATTTCTAGCTCATCCTCTTCACTTCTTAACCTAAGTTTGATTTTTGGTTTGAGGTACACTTAGAAGACAACTTGAAGATAATAGAGACTTGGAACCATCTTGACTAGACCTCAAGAAATTATAAAGGAATTTGGACTAGAAGGTAAGAAATGAGATTTTTAGTACATTTTTTTCTTCTTTTTTCTATTTTCCAAAATTTTGATACTCCATTTTCATTTTTGGACTTTTAGGGGCTAACCTTAAGAGTTGTTTTAAGAGTGAGCAAAGAGACCCATTTTGAGACCTCTACTAGTCTCATTTCATCTACTACACAAGGTAAGTGTAGTTTTACCAATATTCTTCACCTCCTTCTTCTTTCCTTAAATTTTTAACCTCATTTCCTAACTCCTACATTTTTTTTGGTATTCATTGACCTAGGGGTCTGACCTAAGTCACTTATCCTTCAAGAGTGATTTATTTCATCTTTCACCAACAAGTTTATTTTTAGGGTGGGTGGAAAATTTTTTCAACTTCTAGGTGTTTTATTTAAAAATGCATGTAGTATTTTGATTTTGAGCACTTGAGATATATATTATGTATTGCATGCTATTTTCTTGTATCAAGTTGGAAAAATTCTCAAGTGTTGCTCAAAAATGCGATTTATCGAAAAATAGGGCATACATGTACACTTTATTGTTATACTTGATGAAATTTTGTATGAGAATGATATGAACGTGTATGACTCTTGAAATCTATGTTTTGAATGATTTATAACCTGGACAAGTCGAGCATAATTGATTAAATTTCAACTTTTGTACTTAAAAAGCAAAAATGGAAAGTTGATGGACTTAATTGCAAGAAAATAAAACTTAAGGGACCCATCTGTAATTTTCAATTTTTGGGACTGAACAGGTTCAAAAATTATGTTTTGACATTTTAATAAAGTTTTAAGAGTTTTTAGATAAATAAAATCAACCCTTAAAAGCCAAAGGACTAGATTGTAAAATTTTAGAAGTTTAAGGGCTATTTCAAATTTTCGAAACTGTACCAGACCCTAATTTTAAAATTTGAAATTTTAACTTTTAAGGGACTGGAAATGACATATTTTAAGTGTTACTATATTAATTATATGTATATTAGGAGCTTAATTATAAGTTAATTAAAAAATGTTTTCAAAAATGTACAGCAGAATCAGAATTCGCTAATCAACAAACCAACCTGTCTTAATTATTAATTCTCACCTCCCAATCATGAAGCAGTATGTAAGTTGTTCGGCGTATTGAATTTCTCGTGACTATAAATACCACACAATATTTCTCCCATCAACAAAATAAAACTCCTATCTTCCCTCATTAAGAAACGTTATAAAGCAATTAGCTTTTATTTTTTTTTCTTTTTGATTAATAGTCATCAAACAACAAATCATTTCTCAGAAAAACCATGGCCATTAGAGGCATTACTTACCCATGCATTTTGATTCTTGTTCTCATAGCTATCATCGCAAGCAGCCAAAAATGTGAAGCCGCGCGCCACCTATTGCAACAGGAGGATGTGATTGGCTCGACAATTTCAGCGATAAGCGAGGCCGGGAAGCTTCGGCTGACGCGATCAGCAATGCTATGACGTCAATGTATCGTGGGGCATGGGAATTGTTCAAGCGAGCAACTAGACCCTATTTTTTAAATTTGAAATTTTAACTCTTAAGGGACTGAAAATAACATATTTTAAGTGTATTCCAAAAATTCAAGTGTTTAGAGCTTGGAAAGTAATTTTATAAAACTTGAGGGACCAAATTGTAAAAGATTAAAATTAATGACCAAAACGAAATTTCCAGGACTTATGCAGTCCATGCACCTGGAAATACTAATTTAACTATAACATAATGATATTTTGGACCCAATGTTCAAATTTCATAACAATCGGACCCTAAAAGCCTTAAAGGCAATTATTTCAAATGGGACAAAAATGAGATTTTCAAAAGTTAAGGGGCCTATACTTATTTATTTTTAAAACTGTTTTTGTCCCAATATTCCACTGACCTTAGTGACATTTTCCAACTGGAATCACATTAAAAGCCCTTCCGGTTTGTGAGTTCCAATTATTTTAAACTTAGGGACCGAAATGACAATTTTAACAAATTTGGGTATAATGTGTGAATTTTATGAAACCTCGACCTCAAAACTTTAAAAACCTGAATCTCTGAACAATTTAGAGAATTTAGAACCCGACCTCATAATTTTTCAAGGTCGGTACATTTATTTATCCAATTTTTAACCCCAAAAGAATTGGTTTTACAAAACGAGGCTAATTGTAAATTTTCTTTTTACAAGGACATAACTCGAATTATTTTTTTATTTTAAAGAAACAGCCTGGACCCTCCGACTTTAATTATTGCTTAAAATATTTTATTTTCTCAAAAATCCCGACTTATCGGATCGTCTTGGCCGATTAATACGCGATTGTGGGGCGACTTTCTCGGCTTGCGATTTCGAATCTTTAACGGGACTTATGTTCCACCTAATCTTTCAAGATATCGAATATTGTTTATCCTCCCGATAATTATCTTCATCCAAATAACTCCACCAACGCCATAATTGCCTTGCGCAAATTTTCGAAAACTTTCCTAAAATGCTTCCCCTGAATCAATAATACTCGATTGTCCTGGTTGACTACCCGAACGTGTACTTACTTTCCTGTCTGAGTCAACTTGGTGTGTCGAGCTCACGCTTCGGAATGGATACGTTGGGGATGGAACCGGCGGCTTACCGCTATTCCACTCTTCCCCATCGCCCTAATCCCGCAACCGAGGGACGGAGTTTGTCCCGAGGAAGCGGGTCGTAGTACTTGAGGTATAATCATGATTATGACGAATCCGAGCCTTGCAAGCTCCAATGTGGATTTTGTCTTTGCCTATGGAGCGATAAGGTGACAAAATCTTGGACCATTTTGAACGGGGAGTTACAAGGAAGAATGAAGGAATCGGTTGCGATCCACACGATTCCGAGTTAAACGGAACCGATTGGTTGGCGCTACAAATCCGTACGCAACCGCTACTTGTGTTGCATTGGTTGGCGCTACAAATCGATCACGCAACCTTTACTCGTTTGCATATGATTGGCGTTACATTCAGTACGCAATCCTACCTGTCTTGCCTGAATCATAGTGCTTGTGTGACCACGAACTATTTCTTAAACTGTATAAGTATATTACTTAATATATATTTATCACGACGCTTGTGGACTATATGTGAAAACATGCATCATACCTCACGCGTTTTCATACAACCGTTTTCTCACATTAACTATATATATCGCCACACTCTCACAAGATCACCCCATCCACCGAGATTTTTGTCTCATCCCCTTCTATTTTCTAATATTTAGATGAGGAGTATGTTGAAGACGCGAACCTACCACGGATCAATCTCGTGCTCACTTTGTCGTACTAGTTCCTATAATCATTGATGTCAAGCGGCATTTTCTTTTGCTTTTGTTATTGTTGAACTCCTTCATTCTGTTTTAGTTTGGACTGTAAGTTTAAATTCGGATATTTTGATGGATTGTATTCGGATATTGTCGGACCTTGAGATGTAATTCATACTTGTGTGTATTTTATTCCACGCATTAGACTCTATTTCACTTGGAGTTTTGTATCATTGGTTTAGACTGTTGAATTATTTCTATTTAAGTGATTGATCGTCATCGCGTCGCGTTTGAGGCGTGACATCTTCTGCCTCGCTCTCTTTTTTTCTATTTCTACTCCTAGCATGCATGTCCAATTTCACAGCTCCAAGCATGACATTTGATAGGAATAACTACACATTTTTGGTTAATTCAGGTTCTTTCCACCGTCCGCGCTTAGGGTTATGAAGATTCCTTGTTTGAGTGTCACCCTAAGTGACAATGAATTTGATAATGAGAAAATTGTCCAGAAAGATGATCACGCTATTCTCACTACTTTTGTGAAAGGTAAGAAATCTATGCACATTAATCTGTTGAATGTAGCTCTGGGTGTGGCCAAGATATCACCACACCTATCTGGATCACATCTAAGATCACATATGGAGAACATTAATCCACGTACTTGACTGTTGTTGATCTTTTGTTGCTTTAATTCTACTTCTATACCTAATTCCTTTGAACATGGTAAGGATATATGATTCAGATGGTGGGCCTTGGAAGAGACGTATAAAGAAATGTATCAAAATTGGCTCAAATAATTTTCCTATTAGTTCTATGATTCTATCTACGTTTAATATTGTAAAAAAAAAAAATTAAAATGACATCAATCAATAGGCGTAAAATAAAATTTAATATATTTTCATATATAGAAGGCATTTAAGTAACTTACTTTGTGCATTATGATTATATCATTTATTTCCACAACTCATAAATGATCTCACTTAAATAATTGGTCCATACCAATTTCCAATATTCAACTCATCAAATCACTTCAATTTTCCAATCTTTTTTTGACACAAGTGCTCTTCTATTATATATGGTTTATGGTACCTCTTAACTATACGGTTAATCGAGAGAGAGAGAGAGATCGAGCTTCAGGAAATAATACATGGTCATATTTTTATAATGAGTCTTGAATTTACTAAATTGTCCTTAAAAGTGTAAATTTAATTTGTGGGACGAGAGTACGAGACAAATAAATTCAGGAATAATTTGATTTTCCCCAATCGAACCCATCTAAGCTATTCAGGTATGAACTCCTATCAAGTCGAAGCACATTTCTGCCATTAAATATGCTTTAAACCAAAACGCAAATTGCCTCATGTAAGAAGTGAATTTGATTATTATCCAATACAACAAGAAAAATTACAACTTATTTGACCTAGTACATCAAGTGCCTTTCTGAAGTGTATTGTTCCAATTGCCAGAGCTGGAATTGTGGCCTTTTGTTTTTGTGTGGTCTACACACACCAAAAGCTGATTCTAATAGGAAAATAAAACATAGGTTAGATTCTTCTCTTTTACATGTATGAAAACAAACTTTTATGTAAACAGAGAATGACATCAACTGCTGCAAGAGGCCAAATAACTAAGGTTTAAGAACAAATTATACTATTTTATACTTGACTGTTCTAAAAAATGATAGTCGCAACCTGGGCAGGGTTATGTAGGCAGGGACGTATTCATGTGTGTGGTACAGAGGCTTTATCCCCCTCAAACTTCTCAAAAACTCAATTATTACATATATATTTTTTATTTTGTAAATAATAAGTTTTGGTATACGTATCTAAATATTTATTTTTTTGTTGATTTTGCCTCAACAAAATGAATTGTCTCTAGCTCCGCCCGAATAGGCGGGTATAGATAGGATTAGATGGCCTAATCGGAAGAAAATTTTAGGTGGTCAAGAAGAGCCTAACGCCTGGAGACGGGACTAAGCGGAGCTAGAGGGAATTTTAGAATAATGCTCAAAACCGTGAAAAGCATTTACGTGCGGGTTCACTTCATTAACTTAACAAATTGAGCTTGAACACATTTTTTTCGCCGACAAAAGTTTAAGCTCAACTCGTGCTCAATTTAATCAGTAAAAAAAAAAAAAAAAGAAAAATATGTGAAAAGATCAATCTATTCGAACTTGATTGTATTTGCTTTCATTAAAATTCATTCTAAATCAATTTGGTTAATGATCAAATAAAATTTAGGCCTAATTTTTTAAACTTGATAAAATTGCTAACAAATTTGAATAATATTATGATCAATTCGCGCGATTCGTTTATATATATATAATGCTTTGGGCCGGGGTCAATATGACTCAGGAGTAGAATGAACCTCTTTGGGCTATATACAACACAAATTAAGGCAAACCAACCCAACTTAGCTACCAATATCTTGCCTAGCTACTTATTTTATGTTTCGTGTTAGTACCTAATTGCCGTTAAAACAAAAAGAACATTAGGGACAGAAAAATAAGTAATAACGTAATTATTTGCATGTAACCCGATTTTCTTCGGTAAACAACTTAATTTAGTGCAATCTGATCACCAACCCATTAAAATATCACATAATTTTGTGGCCATATATGAGAACTCTATATAAACCCACCCTCTCTTCCTCAAATATTTCTACCTTCACCCACAACTAAATTTTCCAAAATTGGTTTTAGTATATATATTTTGTTTTAGTTAATTTTGGTTGTGTTTTCAAGAGGATTGAAAAGGAATATATGGAATATATTCTAGGGAGAGACTTTTTCTAGTCTCTTTCCTACTAAATTTTGAATTTACTTTTTTTTAGTTACTTTTGTGGCTTGTTTAATTAATGATGGGGTGGATATAATTTGGCTGCAATCATGGTGTAAGTACTTTTGATAAGTGAATCATTTAAAAGTTATGGACTTTTCGTTAATTATTTATACTATTTTGGCTAATATTGGGCAAGATTCGATTCAAATATAATTAAACATTATTTGTGATGTAATGAATTCCGATCGACTTACTTTCTCAAGGTTTTTATTTTGCAACAGTAAATCTTATAAGTATGCACCATGAAATATATATTACACGGAAACATGGGATTGATTTAAAGATTTAGGCATCTTTCCAAACCTTAATTTTTATAGTTGATAAAGACTTAGGTTAGACCGTCTAACAATGTTTTTTTCATTGACGAATCCAAACCGACCTGAGTTTTTTTGTAATTTCATGCATCATTGGTTTTTTGTAATATTTTGGGGCGGTGTCATAGGATCTTGTGACCGATGTCATTCTTGTGATATTATGAGCCTTTTAAAGTATTATTTTTCCCCTCAAAAAATATTAGTAAGACATCCTGGAAAGTATTAGTAATCCCTTTGAACAATATTAGGCGTTGAAGTAATATTAGGCAATCCTCAAAAGTATTAGTTTTTCTATAAAAAATATTAACAATTCCTTAGAAAAATATTGGTAATCCCCTGAAAAGTATTAGTATATAACTCCTTGAGTAGTTTTTAGTAATCCTCATGAAAATTATTGGTTTTGTCCTAAAAGTATTAGTATCCCCCTTAAATGTATTAATAATCTTATTGAAAAGTACTAAAATTTTTGATGAAAGGTATTTTAGTATTTATTGTGAAAAAATATTAATAGTCCTCCCAAAATTGCTAGCACCTTATAGTTACGAGAGCAATTTCACAATTAAGCGTACACTTTCACTGATCAATTAGTGTATAATGACCGATAGTGATGTTTTCATTTTCTCCCCATGAGATGAACTCTTGTCAGACTTGAGGTTTACTAATTTAAAGAGTTTGAGATAATTTCAATTTATAGTACCTGAACTATATTGCATGTATTCACTTTTGGTATCCTAATTTCTGGGCATATTAATTTCGGTAAGCCATATTTTAATTGCTTTGGAATCACTTTTTCAGATTCTCTATCATAAGCAATTAGAAAATAAAATATGGGGTACCAAAATTAATGATGCAAAAGCAAATTTAAAACACGTGGTAGCAAAATCGACGTTTGTTTTATATATGAAATGCGGCAAAAGTGATTAAAAAGTCGTAAACTTGAGTTAACTTAATAAGTTACGAAATTAAGTTAATATGACCTGAATGGAAAGTGAAAAAAATTGTACAAGAGTTTTAATGTAAAATATCACGTAACCAACAAACGATTTCAATTGACGCTCGACTCAAATCTCACCGGACTAACTAAATATTGGATACCGTAGAACAAGAAAAGATTCCACGAGTAGGCATGCATTTCGCTACATTGGAAACGGTATACAATTTTACAAAGAGTACTGAGAGCAATTAGCGGATTCGACATCGAAGGAGCACGACAAAGTGGTTCAAGAACGAAGTAATTCGTGTGCATTATGTTTTTGCAATAGAGAAGGCTTCAAACACACAAAAACAACATACCTATGGAGCATACAGATGAAGCCGATAATGACCCGCCACATGGTTCACGAAAGAGGACTTCAAACCGTGTTGGGTGCAATGCATGTCAGTATATTCGAATACACCGTAGGTGGCGCATATAAAATACGAAGTTTTGAAGAACGCCACACTCACCCAATGGCAATCGATACATTCAAGCAATTCCTAAAAGTTAACAAATCAACTTTGTCACCAAGAATTTATAATGAATTGCACAAAGGCTAATATAGGGAGTTCAAAACAACATGAATTATTCAAGGAGATGGTTGGCGGATTTTCACACGCGGTGCAATCAAGATTGATTTTAAAAACTTCAAACGCGACTTAAAAGCCTATATATGCGGTGCACGCACGATTGGTGATAGACAAATTATTTAAACAAAAAGAGATAAAACAAGGCATGGCTTTCGAATACGCAGGACGAGGATGAACAATCGACGCGTCTATTTTGGGCACCAAAAATCCAAAAGGAACTACGCCACATTTGGAGATGTGCTTTCATTTGATGCTACATACAATACTAACAGGTAAATCATTGTGGTTTACTTCATATTTATGCGGTGACATGTACACTTACTTGAAAGGATATGTATACTTATCGATTAAAGTTGTACCATTGATGAAATTTGCAAATAACATGTATACTTAGTTGATAATATATGTATATTTGGCTCAATTTAGTTCTGAGACTTTTAGAAGTTTTGAGAAATATACCATGTTTACTTAGTTGATGTGATTTGTATAATTATTTGTTCCATAATGAACAATGAATGATGTTTTACTGTATATTTAATACATTGGCATATGTAATTTTTCCTTTTAGGTCTGTATACTTATTTTCGGTAAATTGTTCATATAATTGAGTGTCATTGCATGCCAACTTGGGTTTATAATAATGTGAATATTGTGTATTGTTAAAATCGAAACAGACTTTTATCTTTACAGCATCCATGTTTATTTAGTTGATGGGATCTGTATAAATATTGGACTAACATTGTACACTTAGCTATGTGTTCCTGTATATTTTGTACAATGTGCTCGTATTATTTATTAACTTAAAATTGTATACTTATGGTGTGCAGGTACAAAATGGTTTTTGCTCCATTTACGGGAGTAGATAACCATCAACGATGTGTCACGTTTGGAGCTAGTCTTATACTAAAGGAGGACGAAGAATCATATACTTGGTTGTTCGTAAAGTTCTTAGAAGTTTGTTGGTCGTGAACCTTACTATATAGTGACGGACCAAGATCCGGAATGAAGAATGCCACTAAATCGTGTTCAAAACAAGCAATTTGTAAGTCCAAGCTACTACGATAATCTAGAGGGGGTGAATAGATTATCTCCATCTTTTCGATTTTGCCCTCTTATTCAAACCGAATGCTCAAAGACAATAATAAAGGTGCGGAATGTAAACAACACACGCCGATTTATAGAGGTTCAACCCACCTGGGCCTAATCCTCTACCACCCCAAAGATATCCGGATGGATTTCAAAAAGAAAAAGATTTTATTAATTACCAAAATTAATACAACATCAACTTACAACGACACCTTGAAGAGTACCACACTCTTCTTCAACACCACCTTTGAGATTACCACAATCTCTCTTGAAGATTACCACAATCTCCAATCCACACCTTGTGAAAATTACCACAATTTTCAACCTGAAGAATACCAAATTCTTCAACACCTCGACAAGAAGATTACCACAATCTTCTCACACCTAACACCTAAATCACCCAAGTGTGTTCTTACCACAAGAACACTCACAAAGATCTCTTGTGTTGAATGATGACCAAAAATCAAGATTACAACTCAATAATGAATAATACAATTTGAGTGCAAGTGTAATCAAGAAATAAGCCTAGACCTCAAGATGTGAAAGTGAAAGACCTTAAGCTATTACAACAAGAATAATAACAATGAAGAACAAATATATTTGCTTGAGTGTATCTTGTTGTGTTGTAGTATTCTCTCTTGTTGTGTTGCTTCAAATCTTCCTTTATTTATAGAAGATTTCTTGTACAAGATTGGCTCCTCTTGGGGATATGAATTCTCAAAAATACCAAGACAATTGAAGAAAAGAGTCATTAGAAATCAACCCCTCAAATCAAGGAAAAATTGTCTCAGAAACTCAACGGATAGTTTGTTGTCAAAAGAGGGGTTCGACCGGTCACAAGCAGAGATAAGTTGAAATTGAAATTTCTGCGAATTTTACACAGGGGGACCGGTCGAGGGGGGGTTCGACCGGTCGCCCTCATGTTGGACCGGTTGGGGTTAGTTAAAACATGAAACAGAGAAGACTGCACCTTGAGGGGGCTTCCCAGGCACCGGTCGCCCTAGGGTCGACCGGTCGCCCCTACCGGTCGACCTCCGGGTCGACCGGCCGCCAAGTTTTTCTCCGTCCCTTTTTCTCGTTCCAAAACTCAACAAATGTATGGGTTGCCCTATGGGGATCGGTCGAGCTGAAACATAAGTGTTGTCTAATTTTATATCGAAAATAAACTTCAAGAAATACTCCAAAAATAGTAAAAATATTTTAGACCAATCGGAGTATTAGGACAACATTGAGGGACATTGTTTTGATGTAAAAACACTTGACATAAAAACATATAAAAGCGTTGTCCAATTTTGTCGAAAATAATCTTGAAGAAATACTCCGGAAAATATTTAAAACCATTTTAAAACATTTTGGAGTATTTGGACAACCTTTAAAAATATTATTTTGGTATAAAAACAAAATCATCAAAATCATGATAAAAATCATTTATCAAACAATCTCCCCTTTTGATGATTACAAACCAAAACAATTCAACAAGGTCGATTTTGAAAACAAAACAATTTTGAGAGGCGATTTTGAAAACAAAACAAGTTTTCCTGGTCAAAAATAAATATCCGTTGAGAGCGACAATATTCCGCAAATAAAACACAAGGAAGGGAGTAGAGATATTCAAACACATATAGCAAACGCTCCCCTATCAACAAGCACAACAAGAGTTATATAGAAACAACTTAAGTATCAAAAACTTAAAAGCTCCCCCTGTCAAAGAGATATCATTAGAAACGTATATGAGTCCATACTACAACCAATGGACTAAGAAACATATACAACCATAATACACCAAGTGGACAAAATATGATCCACAACATACGGCTTACAATAGCCACAACTTATAAACTTTCTTTTCATTGAGCTTATCTTAGCTTCTTTGAGCTAACGAGCTTATAACCCGTTTCTCCCCTTTGGAATCATCAAAAAGAATGTTAGCACGATAAAAACACCATATCTTCATATCAAAGTGCGCAATCTAAACCGATGTATCGAGCTATTTGAACATTGATGCTTATAAACCAAATAGGAGGAAAAAGTCGAATCATACGACTTGTAGAAGCTTTTGAAAACTCATTTGATAAGCAAAACATGATCTCTATAAATATATAAGCCATCCGAAAAACGAGAGAATCATGTAGGTGATGAATTTTTCATTGAAATATTTTATCGAACACTTGGCGGGGCGTCAAAGATTTAAAAAGATATATATAGCCCTTGTAAATGTAATCAAGCCAAGTTTTTCATCACCAAAAGCAATTTAACAAATATCATTCATCAACAATCAATAAGCTCACCATAAATATATATGAATTGCATCAAGAAAAATACATATAAGCCACAAACTCAAGGGTTCAACCCAATTGAGCTAAATAGAGTGAAATTCTTACCATTCGATCGGTAAAGACGAGCAATGGTGATGATAATCGAGCTAGACAATCCCCAAAATATATAATTTATGCAACAAAACACATTTGAAGTGAATTGTGTGTAAAAATGACAAAGGGGACGAAAATAGAGTTAAAAGGCCAAAATGCCAAAGTCCGGAAAACATAACCATTTTAAGCCAAAAAGGGCATAGGCGGCGACCAGGTCTAGGTGAGGGCGACGGCCGATCGGGTGGGCGACCGGTTGCCCTCACCCTCGGCCACCACTGTCTCTGTTTTATATATAAAAATCCGAATTTTGATCAAAAATCCGATTTTTCGCCCTAAGTTTTAAAACGTGCAAAACGCAAACGTAGACCTCATTCAATATACATTATGTCATAATCAAGCTCGAAATGAGGTAAAATACTTGTGATGTAAACGATTTAAAAAGTCCGCGAGTTATCCTTGAGACGGAGTTAAACACATCTCAAGTTTTTGTTAAAATTGTAATCCCTTAACAATTATATGGAAAGTTGATGGACTTAATTGCAAGAAAATAAAACTTAAGGGACCCATCTGTAATTTTCAATTTTTGGGACTGAACAGGTTCAAAAATTATGTTTTGACATTTTAATAAAGTTTTAAGAGTTTTTAGATAAATAAAATCAACCCTTAAAAGCCAAAGGACTAGATTGTAAAATTTTAGAAGTTTAAGGGCTATTTCGAAATTTTAAACTGTACCAGACCCTAATTTTAAAATTTGAAATTTTAACTTTTAAGGGACTGGAAATGACATATTTTAAGTGTTACTATATTAATTATATGTATATTAGGAGCTTAATTATAAGTTAATTAAAAATGTTTTCAAAAATGTACAGCAGAATCAGAATTCGCTAATCAACAAACCAACCTGTCTTAATTATTAATTCTCACCTCCCAATCATGAAGCAGTATGTAAGTTGTTCGGCGTATTGAATTTCTCGTGACTATAAATACCACACAATATGCACCAATATTTCTCCCATCAACAAAATAAAACTCCTATTTTCCCTCATTAAGAAACGTTAAAAAGCAATTAACTTTTATTTTTTGTTTTCTTTTTGATTAATAGTCATCAAACAACAAATCATTTCTCAGAAAAACCATGGCCATTAGAGGCATTACTTACCCATGCATTTTGATTCTTGTTCTCATAGCTATCATCGCAAGCAGCCAAAAATGTGAAGCCGCACGCCACCTATTGCAACAGGAGGATGTGATTGGCTCGACAATTTCAGCGATAAGCGAGGCCGGGAAGCTTCGGCTGACGCGATCAGCAATGCTATGACGTCAATGTATCGTGGGGCATGGGAATTGTTCGGGCGAGCAACTAGACCCTATTTTTTAAATTTGAAATTTTAACTCTTAAGGGACTGAAAATAACATATTTTAAGTGTATTCCAAAAATTCAAGTGTTTAGAGCTTGGAAAGTAATTTTATAAAACTTGAGGGACCAAATTGTAAAAGATTAAAATTAATGACCAAAACGAAATTTCCAGGACTTATGCAGCCCATGCACCTGGAAATACTAATTTAACTATAACATAATGATATTTTGGACCCAATGTTCAAATTTCATAACAATCGGACCCCTAAAAGCCTTAAAGGCAATTATTTCGAAATGGGACAAAAATGAGATTTTCAAAATTTAAGGGGCCTATACTTATTTATTTTTAAAACTGTTTTTGTCCCAATATTCCACTGACCTTAGTGACATTTTCCAACTGAATCACATTAAAAGCCCTTCCGGTTTGTGAGTTCCAATTATTTTAAACTTAGGGACCGAAATGACAATTTTAACAAATTTGGGTATAATGTGTGAATTTTATGAAACCTCGACCTCAAAACTTTAAAAACCTGAATCTCTGAACAATTTAGAGAATTTAGGAACTGACCTCATAATTTTTCAAGGTCGGTACATTTATTTATCCAATTTTTAACCCCAAAAGAATTGGTTTTACAAAACTGGGCTAATTGTAAATTTTCTTTTTACAAGGACATAACTCGAATTATTTTTTTATTTTAAAGAAACAGCCCTGGACCCTCTGACTTTAATTATTGCTTAAAATATTTTATTTTCTCAAAAATCCCCGACTTATCGGATCGTCTTGACCGATTAATACGCGATTGTGGGGCGACTTTCTCGGCTTGCGATTTCGAATCTTTAACGGGACTTATGTTCCACCTAATCTTTCAAGATATCGAATATTGTTTATCCTCCCGATAATTATCTTCATCCAAATAACTCCACCAACGCCATAATTGCCTTGCGCAAATTTTCGAAAACTTTCCTAAAATGCTTCCTGAATCAATAATACTCGACTGTCTGGTTGACTACCTGAACGTGTACTTACTTTCCTGTCTGAGTCAACTTGGTGCGTCGAGCTCACAGTCGGAATGGATACGTTGGGGATGGAACCGGCAGCAGCTCGAGCCGCTATTCCACTCTTCCTACCCCATCGTCCTAATCCCGCAACTGAGGGACGGAGTTTGTCCAAGGGAAGCGGGTCGTAGTACTTGAGGTATAATCATGATTATGACGAATCCGAGCCTTGCAAGCTCCAATGTGGATTTTGTCTTTGCCTATGGAGCGATAAGGTGGTCTCTTGGACCATTTTGAACGGGGAGTTACAAGGAAGAATGAAGGAATCGTTGCCTCGATCCACACGATTCCGAGTTAAACGGAACCGATTGGTTGGCGCTACAAAATCCGTGACGCAACCGCTACTTGTGTTGCATTGGTTGGCGCTACAAATCGACGCAACCTTTACTCGTTTGCATATGATTGGCGTTACATTCAAGACGCAATCCTACTTGTCTTGCCTCAATCATAGTCTTGTGTGACCACGAACTATTTCTTAAATTGTATAAGTATATTACTTAATATATATTTATCACGACGCTTGTGGTATATGTGAAAACATGCATCATACCTCACGCGTTTTCATACAACCGTTTTCTCACATTAACTATATATATCGCCACACTCTCACAAGATCACCCCATCCACCGAGATTTTTGTCTCATCCCCTTCTATTTTCTAATATTTAGATGAGGAGTACGTTGAAGACGTCGAACCTACCACGGACTGAATCCCGTGCTCCGCCTGTCGTACTAGTTCCTATAATCATTGATGTCAAGCGGCATTTTCTTTTGCTTTTGTTATTGTTGAACTCCTTCATTCTCTTTTTAGTTTGACCGTAAATTTAAATTCGGATATTTTGATGGATTGTATTCGGATATTGTCGGACCTTGAGATGTAATTCATACTTGTGTGTATTTTATTCCGCCGCATTAGACTCTATTTCACTTGGAGTTTTGTATCATTGGTTTAGATCACAATTATTTCTATTTAAGTGATTGATCGTCATCGTCGCGTCGCGTTTGAGGCGTGACATCTTCTCGCCTCGCTCTCTTTTTTTCTCTATTTCTACTCCTAGAATGCATGTCCAATTTCACAGCTCCAACCATGAAATTTGATAGGAATAACTACACATTTTTGGATAATTCAGGTTCTTTCCACCATCCGCGCTCAGGGTTATGAAGATTCCTTGTTTGAGTGTCACCCTAAGTGACAAATGAATTTTGATGATGAGAACACTATCGAGAAAGATGATCACACTATTCTCACTACTTTTGTGAAAGATAAGAAATCTCTGCAGATTAATCTGTTGGATGTAGCTCTAGGTGTGGCCCAGAGATGTCACCACACCTACTTGGATCACATCTAAGATCACATATGGAGAACATTAATCCACGTACTTGACTGTTGTTGATCTTTTGTTGCTTTAATTCTACTTCTATACCTAATTCCTTTGAACATGGTAAGGATGATTCAGATGGTGGGGCTTGGAAGAGACATATAAAGAAATGTATCAAAATTGGCTCAAATAATTTTCCTATTAGTTCTATGATTCTATCTACGTTTAATATTGTAAAAAAAAAAAAAATTAAAATGACATCAATCAATAGGCGTAAAATAAAATTTAATATATTTTCATATATAGAAGGCATTTAAGTAACTTACTTTGTGCATTATGATTATATCATTTATTTCCACAACTCATAAATGATCTCACTTAAATAATTGGTCCATACCAATTTCCAATATTCAACTCATCAAATCACTTCAATTTTCCAATCTTTTTTTGACACAAGTGCTCTTCTATTATATATGGTTTATGGTACCTCTTAACTATACGGTTAATCGAGAGAGAGAGAGAGATCGAGCTTGAAATAATACATGGTCATATTTTTATAATGAGTCTTGAATTTACTAAATTGTCCTTAAAAGTGTAAATTTAATTTGTGGGACGAGAGTACGAGACAAATAAATTCAGGAATAATTTGATTTTCCCCAATCGAACCCATCTAAGCTATTCAAGTATGAACTCCTATCAAGTCGAAGCACATTTCTGCCATTAAATATGCTTTAAACCAAAACGCAAATTGCCTCATGTAAGAAGTGAATTTGATTATTATCCAATACAACAAGAAAAATTACAACTTATTTGACCTAGTACATCAAGTGCCTTTCTGAAGTGTATTGTTCCAATTGCCAGAGCTGGAATTGTGGCCTTTTGTTTTTGTGTGGTCTACACACACCAAAAGCTGATTCTAATAGGAAAATAAAACATAGGTTAGATTCTTCTCTTTTACATGTATGAAAACAAACTTTTATGTAAACAGAGAATGACATCAACTGCTGCAAGAGGCCAAATAACTAAGGTTTAAGAACAAATTATACTATTTTATACTTGACTGTTCTGAAAATGATAGTCGCAACCTGGGCAGGGTTATGTAGGCAGGGACGTATTCATGTGTGTGGTACGGAGGCTTTATCCCCTCAAACTTCTCAAAAACTCAATTATTACATATATATTTTTTATTTTGTAAATAATAAGTTTTGGTATACGTATCTAAATATTTATTTTTTGTTGATTTTGCCTCAACAAAATGAATTGTCTCTAGCTCCGCCCGAATAGGCGGGTATAGATAGGATTAGATGGGCTAATCGGAAGAAAATTTTAGGTGGTCAAGAAGAGCTAACGCCTAGACGGGACTAAGCGGAGCTAGAGGGAATTTTAGAATAATGCTCAAAACCGTGAAAAGCATTTACGTGCGGGTTCACTTCATTAACTTAACAAATTGAGCTTGAACACATTTTTTTCGCTCGACAAAAGTTTAAGCTCAACTCGTGCTCAATTTAATCAGTAAAAAAAAAAAAGAAAAATATGTGCGGAAAGATCAATCTATTCGAACTTGATTGTATTTGCTTTCATTAAAATTCATTCTAAATCAATTTGGTTAATAATCAAATAAAATTTAGGCCTAATTTTTTAAACTTGATAAAATTGCTAACAAATTTGAATAATATTATGATCAATTCGCGCGATTCGTTTATATATATATAATGCTTTGGGCCGGGGTCAATATGACTCAGGAGTAGAATGAACCTCTTTGGGCTATATACAACACAAATTAAGGCAAACCAACCCAACTTAGCTACCAATATATTGCCTAGCTACTTATTTTATGTTTCGTGTTAGTACCTAATTGCCGTTAAAACAAAAAGAACATCAGGGACAGAAAAATAAGTAATAACGTAATTATTTGCATGTAACCCGATTTTCTTCGGTAAACAACTTAATTTAGTGCAATCTGATCACCAACCCATTAAAATATCACATAATTTTGTGGCCATATATGAGAACTCTATATAAACCCACCCTCTCTTCCTCAAATATTTCTACCTTCACCCACAACTAAATTTTCCAAAATTGGTTTTAGTATATATATTTTGTTTTAGTTAATTTTGGTTGTGTTTTCAAGAGGATTGAAAAGGAATATATGGAATATATTCTAGGGGAGAGACTTTTTCTAGTCTCTTTCCTACTAAATTTTGAATTTACTTTTTTTTAGTTACTTTTGTGGCTTGTTTAATTAATGATGGGGTGGATATAATTTGGCTGCAATCATGGTGTAAGTACTTTTGATAAGTGAATCATTTAAAAGTTATGGACTTTTCGTTAATTATTTATACTATTTTGGCTAATATTGGGCAAGATTCGATTCAAATATAATTAAACATTATTTGTGATGTAATGAATTCCGATCGACTTACTTTCTCAAGGTTTTTATTTTGCAACAGTAAATCTTATAAGTATGCACCATGAAATATATATTACACGGAAACATGGGATTGATTTAAAGATTTAGGCATCTTTCCAAACCTTAATTTTTATAGTTGATAAAGACTTAGGTTAGACCGCCTCTACAGGTTTTTTCAAGTTAGACGAATCCAAACCGACCGAGTTTTTTTGTAATTTCATGCATCATTGGTTTTTTGTAATATTTTGGGGGCGTGTCATAGGATCTTGTGACCGATGTCATTCTTGTGATATTATGAGCCTTTTAAAGTATTATTTTTCCCCTGAAAAATATTAGTAGTACATCCTGGAAAGTATTAGTAATCCCTTTGAACAATATTAGCGGTGAAGTAATATTAGGCAACCCTCAAAAGTATTAGTTTTTCCCTTGAAAAATATTAACAATTCCTTGGAAAAGTATTGGTAATCCCCTGGAAAAGTATTAGTATATAACTCATTGAGTAGTTTTTTTAGTAATCCTCATGAAAATTATTGGTTTTGTCCCGCAAAAGTATTAGTATCCCCACTTAAACGTATTAATAATCTTATTGAAAAGTATTATGTTTTTCGATGAAAGCTAAGGTATTTTAGTATTTATTCTGAAAAAATATTAATAGTCATCCCAAAATTGCTAGCACCTTATAGTTACGAGAGCAATTTCACAATTAGGTGTACACTTTCAATGATCAATTATTGTATGACCGATAGTGATTTTTTCATTTTCTCCCCATGAGATGAACTCTTGTCAGAATTGAGGTTTACTAATTTAAAGAGTTTGAGATAATTTCGATTTTAGTACCTAAACTATATTGCATGTTTTCACTTTTGGTATCCTAATTTAAGGGCATATTAATTTCGGTAAGCCATATTTTAATTGCTTTGGAATCACTTTTTTCAGATTCTCTATCATAAGCAATTAGAAAATAAAATATGGGGTACCAAAATTAATGATGCAAAAGCAAATTTAAAACACGTGGTAGCAAAATCGACGTTTGTTTTATATATGAAATGCGGCAAAAGTGATTAAAAAGTCGTAAACTTGAGTTAACTTAATAAGTTACGAAATTAAGTTAATATGACCTGAATGGAAAGTGAAAAAAATTGTACAATGAGTTTTAATGTAAAATATCACGTAACCAACAAACGATTTCAATTGACGCCTACGACTCGAAATCTCACCGGACTCAACTAAATATTGGATACCGTAAGTAGAACAAGAAAAGATTCCACGAGTAGGCATGCATTTCGCTACATTGGAAACTGGTATACAATTTTACAAAGAGTACGGAGCAATTAGCGGATTCGACATCGGAAGGAGCACGACAAAGTGGTTCAAGAACGAAGTAATTCGTGTGCATTATGTTTTTGCAATAGAGAAGGCTTCAAACACACAAAAAACAACATACCTATGGAGCATACAGATGAAGCCGATAATGACCCGCCACATGGTTCACGAAAGAGGACTTCAAACCGTGTTGGGTGCAATGCATGTTTGTATATTCGAATACACCGTAGGTGGCGCATATAAAATACGAAGTTTTGAAGAACGCCACACTCACCCAATGGCAATCGATACATTCAAGCAATTCCTAAAAGTTAACGAAATCAACTTCGGTCACCAAAGAATTTATAATGAATTGCACAAAGGCTAATATAGGGAGTTCAAAACAACATGAATTATTCAAGGAGATGGTTGGCGGATTTTCACACGCGGTCGGTGCAATCAAGATTGATTTTAAAAACTTCAAACGCGACTTAAAAGCCTATATATGCGGTGCGGGGCCTTACGATTGGTGATAGACAAATTATTTAAACAAAAAGAGATAAAACAAGGCATGGCTTTCGAATACGCAGCTGGACGAGGATGAACAATCGACGCGTCTATTTTGGGCGAACCAAAAATCCAAAAGGAACTACGCCACATTTGGAGATGTGCTTTCATTTGATGCTACATACAATACTAACAGTAAATCATTGTGGTTTACTTCATATTTATGCGGTGACATGTACACTTACTTGAAAGGATATGTATACTTATCCGATTAAAGTTGTACCCTTGATGAAATTTGCAAATAACATGTATACTTAGTTGATAATATATGTATATTTGGCTGAATTTAGTTCTGCAGACTTTTAGAAGTTTTACGAAAATATACCATGTTTACTTAGTTGATGTGATTTGTATAATTATTTGTTCCATAATGAACAATGAATGATGTTTTTCTTGTATATTTAATACATTGGCATATGTAATTTTTCCTTTTAGGTCCGTATACTTATTTTCGGTAAATTGTTCATATAATTGAGTGTCATTGCATGCCAACTTGGGTTTATAATAATGTGAATATTGTGTATTGTTAAAACTGAAACAGCTTTTATCTTTACATAGCATCCATGTTTATTTAGTTGATGGGATCTGTATAAATATTGGACTAACATTGTACACTTAGCTATGTGTTCCTGTATATTTTGTACAATGTGCTCGTATTATTTATTAACTTAAAATTGTATACTTATGGTGTGCATGTAAAAATGGTTTTTGCTCCATTTACGGGAGTAGATAACCATCAACGATGTGTCACGCTTTGGAGCTAGTCTTATACTAAAGGAGGACGAAGAATCATATACTTGGTTGTTCGAGAAAGTTCTTAGAAGAAAGCCGTTGGTCGTGAACCTTACTATATAGTGACGGACCAAGATCCTAAGAATGAAGAATGCCACTAAATCTGTGTTCAAAACAAAGAATTTGTAAGTCCAAGCTCTACGATAATCTAGAGGGGGTGAATAGATTATCTCCATCTTTTCGATTTTGCCCTCTTATTCAAACCGAATGCTCAAAGACAATAATAAAGGTGCGGAATGTAAACAACACACGCCGATTTATAGAGGTTCAACCCACCTGGGCCTAATCCTCTACCACCCCAAAGATATCCTGGGATGGATTTCAAAAAGAAAAAGATTTTATTAATTACCAAAATTAATACAACATCAACTTACAACGACACCTTGAAGAGTACCACACTCTTCTTCAACACCACCTTTGAGATTACCACAATCTCTCTTGAAGATTACCACAATCTCCAACGGCACCTTGTGAAAATTACCACAATTTTCAACCTAGAAGAATACCAAATTCTTCAACACCTCGACAAGAAGATTACCACAATCTTCTCACACCTAACACCTAAATCACCCAAGTGTGTTCTTACCACAAGAACACTCACAAAGATCTCTTGTGTTGAATGATGACCAAAAATCAAGATTACAACTCAATAATGAATAATACAATTTGAGTGCAAGTGTAATCAAGAAATAAGCCTAGACCTCAAGATGTGAAAGTGAAAGACCTTAAGCTATTACAACAAGAATAATAACAATGAAGAACAAATATATTTGCTTGAGTGTATCTTGTTGTGTTGTAGTATTCTCTCTTGTTGTGTTGCTTCAAATCTTCCTTTATTTATAGAAGATTTCTTGTACAAGATTGGCTCCTCTTGGGGATATGAATTCTGTAAAAATACCAAGACAATTGAAGAAAAGAGTCATTAGAAATCAACCCCTCAAATTAAGGAAAAGTTGTCTGCAAACTCAACGGATAGTTTGCTGTCAAAAGAGGGGTTCGACCGGTCGCGCAGAGATAAGTTGAAATTGAAATTTCTGCGAATTTTACACAGGGGGACCGGTCGGAGGGGGGTGCGACCGGTCGCCCTCATGTTGGACCGGTTGGGGGTAGTTAAAACATGAAACAGAGAAGACTGCACCTTGAGGGGCTTCCCAGCACCGGCCGCCCTAGGGTCGACGGTCACCCCTACTGCGGTCGACCTCCGGTCGACTCTGGGTCGTCGCCTCAAGTTTTTCTCCGTCCCTTTTTCTGTTCCAAAACTCAACAAATGTATGGGTTGCCCTATAGGGCGACGGTCGAGCCTGAAACATAAGTGTTGTCCAATTTTATATCGAAAATAAACTTCAAGAAATACTCCGAAAAATAGTAAAAATATTTTAGACCAATCGGGAGTATTAGGACAACATTCAGGGACATTGTTTTGATGTAAAAACACTTGACATAAAAACATATAAAAGCGTTGTCCAATTTTGTCGAAAATAATACTTGAAGAAATACTCCGGAAAATATTTAAAACCATTTTAAATCATTTTGGAGTATTTGGACAACCTTTAAAAATATTATTTTGGTATAAAAACAAAATCATCAAAATCATGATAAAAATCATTTATCAAACAATCTCCCCTTTTTGATGATTACAAACCAAAACAATTCAACAAGGTCGATTTTGAAAACAAAACAATTTTGAGAGGCGATTTTGAAAACAAAACAAGTTTTCCTGGTCAAAAATAAATATCCGTTGAGAGCGACAATATTCCGCGCAATATAAACACAAGGAAGGGAGTAGAGATATTCAAACACATATAGCAAACGCTCCCTATCAACAAGCACAACAAGAGTTATATAGAAGCAACTTAAGTATCAACAACTTAAAAGCTCCCCTCAAAAGAGATATCATTAGAAACGATATGAGTCTATACTACAACCAATGGACTAAGAAACATATACAACCATAATACACCAAGTGGACAAAATATGATCCACAACATATGGCTTACAATAGCCACAACTTATAGCTTCTTTTCATTGAGCTTATCTTAGCTTCTTTGAGCTAACGAGCTTATAACCTGTTTCTCCCCTTTGGAATCATCAAAAGAATGTTAGCACGATAAAAACACCATATCTTCATATCAAAGTGCGCAACTAAACCGATGTATCGAGCTATTTGAACATTGATGCTTATAAACCAAATAGGAGGAAAAAGTCGAATCATACGACTTGTAGAAGCTTTTGAAAACTCATTTGATAAGCAAAACATGATCTCTATAAATATATAAGCCATCTCAAAAACGAGAGAATCATGTAGGTGATGAATTTTTCATTGAAATATTTTATCGAACACTTGGCGGCGTCAAAGATTTAAAAAGATATATATAGCCCTTGTAAATGTAATCAAGCCAAGTTTTTCATCACCAAAAGCAATTTAACAAATATCATTCATCAACAATCAATAAGCTCACCATAAATATATATGAATTGCATCAAGAAAAATACATATAAGCCACAAACTCAAGGTTCAACCCAATTGAGCTAAATAGAGTGAAATTCTTACCATTCGATCGGTAAAGACGAGCAATGGTGATGATAATCGAGCTAGACAATCCCCAAAATATATAATTTATGCAACAAAACACATTTGAAGTGAATTGTGTGTGAAAATGACAAAGGGAGTTAAAAGGCCAAAATGCCAAAGTCTGGAAAACAGAACCATTTTAAGCCAAAAACAGGCATAGGGCGACCGGTCCTAGGTGAGGGCGACCGGTCGACTGGGTGGGCGACCGGTTGCCCTCACCCTCGGCCAGCCCACCATGTCTCTGTTTTATATATAAAATCCGAATTTTGATCAAAAAATCCGATTTTTCGCCCCATAGTTTTAAAACGTGCAAAATGCAAACGTAGACCTCATTCAATATACATTATGTCATAATCAAGCTCGAAATGAGGTAAAATACTTGGCGGTAAACAATTTAAAAATGTCCGCGAGTTATCCTTGAGACGGAGTTAAACACATCTCAAGTTTTTGTTAAAATTGCAATCCCTTAACAATTATATCGAATCTCAATATGTTTAGTTCGATTATGATGAACCATAGTTTGAATAATTTTCACCGGACTTGTTATCCCGAAAAATAAGAACGTTTTAAAGCTTTGGATACAACAAGTCATAAGAAGAAGTGCCTTTCAAATATTTGAAAATTTCTTTTAACGGCACTTTAATGAGATTCGTTGGATAGTTTTTGAAGTCGAGCATATAGAAATAAGGCATAAGAAATGTCTAGTCTATAGGAATAATACAATAAAACATACCTCGAATTTGTTTGTCGGCCGATATGTCTTTCTCAACCTTTGTCAATCTTTAGCCATAGAGGTTGAGATGGTTCTTCTTTCTTCAATGCTTAACTCCTTCAAGAGTTCTTTTGAAATATAACCATCTTCTTGCCATTGAATAATTTATAGTCCAAGCAAGAAATTGAGCTCCCCATCATGCTCATCTCAAGCTCACCTATTATCAACTTAGAAAAATATATCTTGCACAAATATTCATTAGTAGCACCAAAAATATTCTCATAAATATGCAAAAGTAAACAATCTTGCCCTTTTAAAAAAAAAACACAAAGAGAGTAGTATCAACTTTACCTCTTGTAAAATCATTTAGCAAAAATAGCTAAGTCTATCATACCATACATGGGGTACTTGTTTTAAACCATACAAGGCCTTTTATAAAAATCATTTGGCCTAGAAAAATTTTAAACCCCGTAGATTGTTTTACATAGACTTCTTCTTGAATAAAACCATTGACAAAATTGGATTTAACATCCATTTTGTAAAGCTTGAAATTTTCTTAAAACAAGAATGGGCAAGTAAAATGCAAATAGCTACTTAAATGTGCTATGAGTGCAAATGTTACATCAAAATCAATTACCTTCTTCTTGAAAATACCTTTGAGCTACTAACCTCGCCTTAGTTCGACCAATGTTGCCTTGGTCATCGAGTTTATTCCTAAATACCCTTTTTGTCTTCTTTCATCACTATCATTATAGGGTATTCTTTCAACACCCGAAGCTTCATTGAATTTGACATGGATGGATTCTTCAACAACTCCACTAGTCTTATTGTAAACCCGATATGCTTTGCTTTTTGTTGAATATCCCATAAATATCCCTTCATCGGCCTTAGGATCAAGTTTGTCCAATTGATCCTTGGTATTCAAAATAAAGCATTTACAACCAAATATCTTGAAACAACTAATATTTGGAGTTTCTACCTTTCCAAAGCTCATATGGAGTTTTATTCATTTTAGGACGAATATAAACTCGATTAATAACATAGCAAGCGGTACTTACGGCTTCGGCCCAAAAATATTTTGGAAGTGAAAATTCATTGAGCATGGACCGACTCATCTCTTGTAGTGTCCGATTTTTCCTTTCGGCTACTCCATTTTGTTGAGGAGTCCTTGGAGCCGAAAAATTATGAGCATATCCCTTAGTTTCACAAGAGACTCTAAATTCACCATCAAATTCTCCACCTCGATCGCTTGAATAGACTTAATAGTGTCTTCATTTTCATTCTCAATAAGTCTACACAACTTAACAAACTCATTACCGGCATCGCTTATATAAGCAAGAAAAAAATAACCCAAGTGTAAAAACATGCCTCAATCATCAAACACAAAATATCTTGCATAAGAGCATAGTAGAAATAGACACTATATATATAGACCATGAAGCAAGAAACACATACTATGCATTTAGATGATCATCAAGAGTCTAATAAATCATGCAAGTTCAAATAAGCTTAAGAAAGCTACAAAAGGTCTCTTTTGAAATTTGAAAATCCGATAGCATATAGTTGAGACCTCATTTAAAAGAAGTATTTGAACAAGAGTTGACAAAGAAAAAATGTGCAATCAAATAATGACGTACCTCGATAATTTATGCCTTTCTTGACAAATAATGACGTAAATGGCCATTTGTGAAAATATATAAATCCTACACAATTCTTAAAATAAATCTAGCACAAATCATAATGATAAAAGTGTAGGCTAAGAGATATCACAAGTAAGCTCATGCCATAAAAATCCATAAGAGATGATAGCACACTTTAGTCTACAAAAATGCACAAGAGTTTTAAAAACATCATATAAGGTCTTTTTTTCAAAAACTTTTAAAAGCACAAATATATATTGAAGACCTTAATTAAAAAATAAATACTTGAAAACTCATTTTGCAATTAAGACACAAATAAAAGCATGCATAATAACAAAATAAAATACATATTTAAATAGGGAGATACGGGTTACCAATTACGCCATTTCCATGGGTTGTGTCGTTCCCATTGTTGATGATATCTTCCCCTTTGAAAATTATCTTGTTGATGATAGCTTCTCCAATTGTTCCATTTCCAAGCATTGTGGCCTTCCCATTTTTGAAAGTGTCTTTCTCTTGGAAGATCATCTTATTGATGATGTCTTTGCCATTTCCAAGGATTTTGTTCATCCCATTCTTGATTATTTCCTCTTCTTGGAAAATATCTTTGTTGAAGGTGTTTTCTCCTTTGATCAAGTGAAATGGTCATTTGATGTTTTTTTGGCGGTATGAATTTTCTTCGATTATTATTTCACGGTACCTAAAATGACATTGTTTTGTGGTACCCTCAAGTGCTTGGGTCCTTTGGGATTAATCTTGAGACTTTTAGGTCTCCAACAATAATTAGAGCTATTTCTAACCCGACAAGTATTTACCGTATGACCCTTCTTCTACCGCAATAAAAGCATGTAATAATTCTAGGAGCATAATGACCAACATGCTTAGAGACTTGATTCCTTTTCATGTGATTGACACCCTTAGGCTTATGATCAAGTTCTAGTTTGAATTATCACAACAATCAACAATATTGGTAATTCTATCGGTACTCACTAAGTTGGATTTAGATAAATCATTTTTCAAGCAATTTATATCCTCAACAAGAGTACTATTTTCTTTCTCAAGGTTTCTAACTTTGTCAAGAGTGGTGGTGTGAGCACATGATAGTGATCATAGGAAATAAACAAACTATCCTTATCATTTTTCAAAACAATGAATTCCTTTTTCAAATTTTTGTATTTAACAAGTAAGTTTTGGAATTCATCTTGTAGCTCATCAAGATCATTTTGCAAATCACTATAATCATTATCATAAGAAGTAGAGGTTTAGAACTTACCTCATTTTCTTCTTCGATGCCCATGAGGCATTGTTCAACTTCTTCATCATGGGAGGTTGTAGAAGGCTCATCCCATGTTGTTGGATTTGATGTTGTATCCATTTGTGAAGTAGATGCTTTTGAGTTGCTCCTTTCATTTGCATACACTTCATAGATGGCTTCTAATTTTTGCCATACTTCATGTGCCGATCGAATACCTACAAATGATCAAATTCCAAAGTGGTAAGTGAACAATACAAAATATTAAGAGCTTTATCATTTAAGGAGATGATTCTCTTCTCTTCATCATTGAGCTCTTTGAAGCCTTTAGAGGTGTGTGGTGTATTCTTCGTCGAATGGATTCTCCATTGATGACGGTGTTCCAAATATCGAACCCGCAACTTTGTAAATAGCATTCCATTCTTTCTTTCCAAAATGTAAAATTTTTGGAATCAAATAGTGGTGGCTTGGTGGTGTAGCGCCGTAAGATGAGCTCCGTCAGAGTCGACGATCGCGTTTATCTTCACTCGCGATTTGAAACGAGCTTACCAAAGAGTTTGGCTTTGATACCACTTGTAAGTCAGCGGCTACGATAATCTAGAGGGGTGAATAGATTATCTCCATCTTTTCGATTTTGCACTCTTATTCAAACCCAATACTCAAAGACAATAATAAAGGTGCGGAATGTAAACAACACACGTTGATTTATAGAGGTTCAACCCACCTAGGGCCTAATCCTCTACCACCCCAAGATATCCGGGATGAATTTCAAAAAGAAAAAGATTTTATTAATTACCAAAATTAATACAACACCAACTTACAATGACACCTTGAAGAGCACCACACTCTTCTTCAACACCACCTTTGATATTACCACAATCTCTCTTGAAGATTACCACAATCTCCAACGGCACCTTGTGAAGATTACCACAATTTTCAACCTTAAAGAATACCAAATTCTTCAACACCTCGACAAGAAGATTACCACAATCTTCTCACACCTAACACCTAGATCACCCAAGTGTGTTCTTACCACAAGAACACTCACAAGGGATATATTGTGTTGAATGATGACCAAAAGTCAAGATTAAAACTCAATAATAAATAATACAATTTGAGTGCAAGTTTAATCAAGAAATAAGCCTAGACCTCAAGATGTGAAAGTGAAAGACCTTAGGCTATTACAACAAGAATAATAACAATGAAGAACAAATATATTTTCTTGAGTGTATCTTGTTGTGTTGTAGTATTCTCTCTTGTTGTGTTGCTTCAAATCTTCCTCTATTTATAGAAGATGTCTTGTACAAGATAGTCTCCTCTTGGGGATATGAATTCTAAAAAAATACCAAGGCAATTGAAGAAAAGAGTCGTTAGAAATCAACCCCTCAAATCAAGGAAAAGTTGTCCGTAAACTCAACGGATAGTTTCTTTCAAAAGAGGGGGTTTGATCGGTCGCTACAGAGATAAGTTGAAATTGAAATTTCTCGCGAATTTTACATAGGGGACCGGTCGAGGGGGGTTCAACCGGTCGCCCTCATGTTGGACCGATTGGGGTTAGTTAAAACATGAAATGTAGAAGATTGCACCTTGAGGGGCTTCCTGCACCGATCGCCCTAGGGTCGACCGATCGCCCCTACGGCCGACCTCCGGGTCGACCGGCCGCCTCTCAAGTTTTCCTCCGTCCCTTTTTCTCGTTCCAAAACTCAACACAGTACGGGTTGCCCTATGGGCGACCGGTCGAGCCTCCGAAACATAAGTGTTGTCCAATTTTATATCGAAAATAAACTTCAAGAAATACTTCAAAAATAGTAAAAATATTCTAGACCAATCGGGAGTATTAGGACAACATTCGGGGACATTGTTTTGATGTAAAAACACTTGACATAAAAACATATAAAAGCGTTGTCCAATTTTGTCGAAAATAATCTTGAAGAAATACTCCTAAAATATTTAAGACCATTTTAAAACATTTAGGAGTATTTGGACAACCTTTAAAAATATTATTTTGGTATAAAAACAAAATCATCAAAATCATGATAAAAACCATTTATCAAAGACAATTCACAAAGTTGTGCATGTGGCATATAATGGAAAAGGTAAACATTAAGGTGGGTCACGCCTATTCAAGGATAACAATTTCGAAATCGCTCAATTCAATCGTGTGGGACACCAATATTTCAACAACGGATTTTGAGAGTCAATGGGCTGATATTATGGCCGACTTTGGTCTATCATCGCATAAATGGTTCGTGCATATTTATGAGCTTAGAAAGAGTTGGATACCCGCATATTTTACGGATGTGCCAATGAGTGGTTTGCTCAAAACTACATCACGATCAAAGAGCACCAACAAATTGGTTTGGAAATTTTACCAATCCTGGTTCGAATTTGGTAGAGTTTTTCATGCACTTTCAAAGCGCAATGGAGTCCCAACGCCATGTAACCGATAAATTAGACCACGCATGCCAAACATCTTTTCCGAGTGCAAGACACGACATCTTCAAAGATGAATACACACAAGGTATTTGCGAGAAGTTAGCACGAAATTGAAGCATCCGTCTATGATTGCACAATTACGAGAGATAATTGATGATGCCACCAGGTGTTCCTACAAAATTAAAGACAAAACAGATAGTATATTTGATGTCATAAAAATATAAGACGGAAACATTGATAAAATGCAAATTTTGCAAAAAACTTGAACAAACATGTCTCACGTGTGTTGTCATGCTTTTGTGGTCCTAAAGGACTATCCGGAGATTCCTAGGGAGTTTTTGGCACGACGATGCATGAAGTCCGCATCAATCACACCACACACAAAATGGCCGGTTATCGGTTCACGAGGAGACGAAGCGGTAACACTAAACAACCTTTGGTCCGATTTCCACAACAGATTGCATTGGCCTAAGACAAGGAAATATTGACAAATTATCGAATTTATCACGTCTTGTGTCGGAAGAAAAGGTCAAATTGTTAAAACATCACCGCATGCACCATCTATGGGAAGCAAACAATCGGTAATGGAAACCTATTGTGGCTCAACCTCACATCTTGATATTTATGTATTGCCACCAAAACAAGCCAAAAACAATGGGAGCCGGAAGTAATGTGCGGAGTAAATTCTAAGCCGAGAGAGAGAAGCCATCAAAGCAAGCACAAAACTCAAAAGAAAGTGTGGAACTTGTGGTGAGATCGGGACACATAACAAGAGGGACATGTCCAAAACGCAAAGACCACACCATAGTATAATGTTTTTTTATTTAATAAAGTTTTGGATGAAGAATATGTTAGTATGGTTTTATACTATATGTAAGAACAATTTGTTACCTGTTTAATTCTCTTTAGAATTGATTTTTACATTCACGTATACATTTTGCATAACTTTTTGATCGAAACACAATTTTACTACCTATACAAACCCAATTACCAAAACATACAAATGTACTTGTCTACTTAAGCAAAAAGTCTATTATACAATATACGCTTCACCGAAATAACATACACAATTCCAATGCCCAAAAAACTTAATTGAACATAGCTAACAATAATTAATTTAACTAAGTATACAATTTCAATTACCAAAAATACAACTAAATTTGTCTCGTATAAACAAATAATAATAAATGTCAAACGATACATATTAACTGCCTATTTACACGAGTCCATTATATAAAATACACAATTCCAATGGCCAAAAACAACTAAAACTTTGCTAACTAAAAACAAAGTCGATTGTAGAAAATTACATAAATATGTACAAGTACAATTCAACTTATTAAATTAAACAAATATATTGATTTTAAAAACAATTTACATACCTATTAATACATGACACCTACAGATGTTCAAAAATCATAAATCATGTATACGCCCAACAAAAAAACCTACCTAAACTAAGTATATAATTCAAATTACCTAATTAAAAGTACAAACTTAACGACCGCAAAGAAATCTAAACTACATACACTACTAACAAACACAAATCAACATAAGCAATTAAACACATCCAATGCATTAGCTATTCAACTAAAATATAAAAGGAAACTTTATCCAGGGTCAAACAATTCTAAAGCAATATTCGATCGCAAAAATAAACAAGTGCTAAAAACCTTGAAATGTGTACGAACTCCCAAAGACCAAACCACTACCAAAGCCAACTAAACATGAACAACTAATATGTCAAAGACAATCACCACTACTATTTCCCATGCACTAAAACTACTACGCCGCTTCTTTCGAGTCCAATGCTTCTTGCATTCAAATTCGATTCTTGTCCCTTAACTCGTTCGTGTCGTCTAAGAAAATAACAAAGAGTGTACTTGCAAATCGAAAAAGTACACATAAAACTAGCATTGCCCTCTCAGCAGCCAGACCATCCTCTCGGACCTCTCCCCATGTACGTTTCCATATGCCGCATTGCAAAAATTCCGCAATCGGCCTTTTGTTTTTGGCATCTCTCCATGGCATAGAAATTCTTGATGGGCTAAGCAAGAATATCTCCTGTCACATATGCTCACAACCTCGGCTCATCAAGTCTCGGGCGAAAAAACGCCCCGATGAATAAGAAAAACAGATGTTTAATGCATGTAATAAATTAAAATGGATAATAAGGCATTCAAACTATCTAATTTACACAACTCCACCGACTACACACACACAAACTTCAAACTAACTAAACATTTTAAAAATTCAAAGTTATTCGTGTCAACATAACAAAAATAAACAACTATATGACCTAAGTATACAAAATACGTAACTATCCAATTTACACAACTCCACCGTACTACACACGCAAAAACATCAAACTAACTAAACATTTAAAAAAAAAAAATCAAAGTTATTCAGTCAACTTAACAAAAAATAAACAACTATATGAGCTAACAATGCAATTACTAAATACTAAAAATACAAAACTCACCAACTTTGCAGGCACATCTTCATACTTGTCGCACTTGCTTCCTCCAACCGAAGAATTATCCAATATCCGCATACAACTCCTCTTCATGTCGAACACAATAACAAATAGTACATATCGGAAAGAAAAACTGTATAAAACAAAAAAAATCATTGTAAAAATCTAACATACTATCATCAAAAACACAAGACATAAAAAAACAATACAAAATAATCGTTAATGATTTTAAATGAAAGTAAAAAAAAAAAATACCATTTCATACGCCCGCAGCTTCTTTTGGGTTGGCATCACCAATCTCAAGATCAAGACTTTGACAAAATAAGTCAAAGGATCTACTATCATCGATTGCCTCCGAACTTGTAACAATGGGAAAAAGCCGCATGAAATGTGGCAAAACATACACATCCATCAAATATGTAAAACAAAACTAGTTAACTAAATATACATTTCAATGTCAATAACTATACAAATCCATTTGAATTACATAAACAAACACACCGAAATAGATATGATATTAGCCATTCCCCGTAATTACAAAGCGGTGAGCTATTTAAACAAATTCAATGTACTATCAAAACAATTAGATACACAAATAAAACAAGGCATCTGTGAATTAAGTCGGACAATCATATTTATTTAACTATACATTTCTATAATAAAACTAAACAAACCCACTAAAATAAGTAAACAAATCTATTGGACCAACTATACAATTAGTCATTCCTAAGTATACAAAACAAATGCACTAAATAAACAAAGATCACAAAGATTAAACGTGCATTTTTTCCCATCTAAAAACATACCCGCCTAACTAAAAAAAAACAATACACTTACCCGATTCAAAAATAAAAACCAGGTAAATTAGGTCAACTAATTCGACATATCAAATTACACAATTTTAACTTAATAAACACACAACCAATCAAACAAAAATTGAGAAAAACTACCAAAAACATACAAGCATGCACGTGCAAAATATTTTCTGATTTCATGCATTGAAATTTAATGAAATTAAAAAAATGCAAGTACCGTTGAATATGTGGTAGCAAAAAATCTATAAGCGCGAGCTCTTGCTCCTTAACAACTCTTTGGCATTCAAAATCTCCGTCCATACATCAATCGCTGATATGCTCAGGTAACTTCCAGGCGCATCGTCACAAAGTCCTCCATTGTTATGATCATGTCGCCACCCCGCAAGATAATGTTCAATGAAAAAGAATAATCACCATTATAAAAAATTTATAGTAAATTTTATCATAAAATATAAAAATTACTTTTCACTTTCGGGTTCTCAAACAACCACTTCACAATCATGTTTTGTCGCTTCGGTTAACTTCGACAACACATCAACCCGTCTCTCAACGAACGAGAACGCGTCAACGCCTCGCTTTTCTTTTTATTTCGCGGTTCATTTCGGTAATAAACCGCATCTTCTCGCCATTCTTTTTTTGGTATCTCATTCCCACCAAACCCACGTCCAAACCATCATCGCCGTTCATATTACTCTGTTCCTAAAAAAACAAAATAAACTATACTAAAAACATATACAACAAAACATCAAAAATAAACAGGCATGTAAAATGTGGAAAAAAATACCCCAACATTGTCTAATTCCAAATCATCACCGCTTTCTCCGTCTCCGGCCTGTTTGTCCACCGGACCCGCACCACATCCTTCTCATAAAATCGAGAGGTCTCGACAACCAAGTACAATTTATCGGTGGTGGGTTCTTGTGTTAAACCAAGACTAAAACTTGGCTTGTCGGGCTTGTCGCTTATCACCACTCCATTTCTCAAACTCGTCCCGCTTACATATAGTTGCTTCCATCTTCTCTAGCGGAGCAATATTTTCAGGGTTGCTCCAAAAGCTTCGGCCTGCGACTCGCCTAACCACGTCATCTCCGCCACGTGTGCCCTCATGAACCATCGTATGACATATCAAATTTTTCGCAAGCACTCCAATCTCGTAAAATTCAGGGACCTCGATCACCTCGACGGGGCCCCGTATCAAGTATATTATTTCCACAACATCGGAAGCAAGACAAGCAATCTCGACTTAATCTTCACAATGTATCCTTGCACGAAATACAAGTATAACTAATC
This sequence comes from Rehmannia glutinosa, assembly GCA_016081115.2. NCBI lineage: Eukaryota > Viridiplantae > Streptophyta > Magnoliopsida > Lamiales > Orobanchaceae > Rehmannia > Rehmannia glutinosa. Next base: position 3,054,219 of record CM071929.1, on the reverse strand, counting down.
AAAATGGATGAACAAATATTACTATTTTATATAAGGAATGTTAAAATAAATGGAATAATAAATACTACAAAAAGTGTACAACATCCGGAAAATAAGTATACAACATTTGTCAACTAAATATACGCACCATGTGCTATGAATTACAAAATCGCTACACATAAATACATATACAACAAATATGATCTATGCATAGACAAAAGTATACAAAGAATAAGCATACAACATAACAAAATGAAATTATGAACTAATATACAACAGCTTCAACTAAATATACAATAAGTATACTACAACAAACATACATAATAATAGGTATACAACATCTAAAAACTAAATATACAACATGTTTCAACTAAATATACAACATGTGTCAAATAAATATACAAACACCTGGCTATGAACTACAACCTGATACACATAGAAATATTTGCACAACATAAGTAATCCATGTATACAACAAAAGTGAACTATCCATACAACATCCAAAAATTCAACATCCAAAAACTATTAAAATACTTAGTATAAAATTTACCTACACAACTATGTAACCAATGTAAACAAACATACTTGAGCTATCCATACAAACATTCAAAAATGTTTTTTCAAAGTATGCAAACATTATTTATACAACAAGTGTGTGCTAATTGTACATACAAAAATAGAATGTACACAGAATTTGCCCCAAAAATAACAATGAACTTATTGATGCAAGTTTATTTATATACTGTCCACCATCGCCACGACGAAGACTCGGAATAAATGATCGTTTCCTTGGTCGACGACCAATCCCTCCAACCGAGGTTGCAATGGAACCGCACCAACATATGGAGCCTCCACATATCTCCGCCCAAATCCACCGTGTAGGAACTCTTTACTTTAATTCTTTTCTTAACATTTTCCATCGTCCATGAAGCAAATGCCTGGTAATGTCCTCGGCACATCTCTGCTAGTACACTCGACCCCTGTCCCAAGTAAAACACCGCAAAACATAGACAAAATTGTAAATGTGACAACACAATAGATTTAAAAAATGCAAAAATGCAAATACATGATGAAATTACCGTTAACAACAGAATCGCCCATTGAACTCATACTTGTTCGTCTCATCCCATTTGAGTCTTTTGGATGAGAAGGGTGTTCAAGTATAATCCCACCAATTGAACTCCCTTATTTTTGAAACATCGTCAAGGCAATTGAGAATAAGTGGATTGATATATCCACTGTAAATTCCCAATAAGTTCATCATCGTCAACGTAACAAAATGTCTACGAAACCAGTCCCCCCATCTACGCACCGCATCATCCTAAAAGCCAAATCATCTCTTTGTCACCTTATGGAAATTTGGAAACATTGTTTTCCACTCTTCGACAAAAGCACATTTTCCTGGATGTTTTCTTCTTCTCAATAACAATGTCACCATCGGGAACCCTGGAACCTACCAACATCTTACATATCGGGATGAATACGCCTACCATCCTCGAAAACCAATTCGCTACTTAGTGCATTGAAGTTTTCAACCAGGCCCGAGATGTAAGCTTCTTATTAAAATCATCAATTTATAAAGAAAATAGACTACCAAATCCCATCTCAATGATCATGACTTAAATGCGGAGTTTAAGGCGCGAGGAGCATCTACAATAACCTTGGGTTTCGCCTTATTTGTTCCAGGTAGTCCCGATCGATCATTTGCCTCTTTTTAGGTCGCTCATCTTCTAACTCTCCTCCTCACCACCGCCAACTTCTCTCTCCTCTCTTCTTCACTGACATTTTTTAACACAAAAGCTCCTGTGTAAAAAAATAGCACCAACTCATATGTCATATGCATTATGCATTAGCATGTTTCAATTCAAAATTGTATATTTAACTTAGATAAAAGGTATAATTGGAATTTGTCAACATCCCCATGTAAAAAATACCAACCCACATATAATTTGTACAAATTGGAATACAACAAAACCCCCACACAAAATAAGCACAAGATTCATATATAAAAAATTTATAAGACATTCTTGACATTCCATATTAACTTGTATATTTAATATAACAAATTTGTATAAGTAATACAAACAATTCATATCTCACAAATTTATACCATTGCATGTTTAGATACCACTAAATTAAGTATGTTTAACATTGCATATGTGTTTACTTAGTATATATCATCTGTAATCATCTTCCAGTTCACATACCACTACAAATTGTATATTTAGAATGACATATATGTACACTTAGTATATAACATCTGTATATTAGTCGGAGGACAATGTTTCAAATACCAACTACTTTTTTTTTTCAATATAGCAAAAGAATTTTTTAAGCACAACTTATCTGTACACTTGGAATACACCATAAAACCCAACTCAAAAAACTACCAGATACGTATATGAAAACTTAACACATATACTTGTTTATATTCCTCTTTATCTTGTATATTTAATTGAACAATACAATTTTTTTTCCTTAATTACAAAAAAACACAATCCAACAGAAAAGGGCGCAAACACAAGAACAATGTTACCTTCAAAACACAAAATATGAAATATGTGTGTAAAATCTGGAAATACCTGAGAAAAATCAAGAAACGCACCGAACCCAAAACCCTAGTTCGTCTCTACGAAATCGCAGCCTCCAAACACCGAACGAACTTGGGCGCAACAGGGAGCACGAGAGTGTGGAGAGGACGGCCAAAACATTTGCAGAGAACTTGCTATAATGGAGAAGAAGACGGAAATTTGAGAGTGTTGCAAGCCGCTCAACAGGGACGGTTTCCTGAGAAGTTTTGATTACGAAAAGAGACCCAATACACAATATGATTTGAAAAGGCATGACTTAGACCGAAAGTGGGCTTTTTGCCTCCTAAAAATCGGGTAGGTGGGAAAGGAAAGATTGTATTTTCCTAAAAAATGCAGAAGTAACGATTTTTTTTTTTTCATATAACTCGATGTAGATGAAAATACAATATTACCCTTACATTCCAAAAATAAGAAAAATGATCTCAACCATTAAAATATTTAAATCAAGGGTTTATAATTGGTCTCATGGACTAACCTAAAGGGATTGGTCTCATTTGAACCAATCCATATATATATATATATATATATATATATATATATATATATATATATATAGGGAGGGGTTATATGAGACCAAAATAGGGTAAGACCATAGAGACCAATCCTAGCCCCATATCTAGATTTTCTAATGGTTGTGATTTTAGAGCTAAAATTACAAATTAAATCCTGGAAAATAGAGGGGGTAAATTAGTAATCCTACAAAAATACCCAATATTCATGGAATTCTCGTTCACATTATGATTACACAATCTCTCTAAATCTCACATCAAATTCAACGTGAACAATCTCATTCTCCTTCTTCTTCGAACGCTCATCATGAAAGAAAACAAACATCCATCTTCTTCTTCAACGCACTACTTTGAGAAATCATTCATCCTTCTTCTTCAACGAACTATTGTGTGAAAAAAGTTGCACACGATTTACTATAGTTGCTGAGAGCTCAACTTCAGTTCAAGTTTGCTTATGAAGATGTAATTTGTTGCTTGTGTAGATGTGTCATGGTGCTTTTATATACCATTAACTACATAAGCAAGTCATAAGCAACAAATCCATACTACATAAGCAACAATCTTATACTACATAAGCAACAAATATACACTACGTATGCACCACGAATACATTAACTACATAAGCAAGTCATAACAACAAACCCATACTACATAAGCAAAAGTCTATACTACATAAGCAAGTCATAAGCAACAAACTCATACTACATAAGCAACAAGTCTATATTACATAAGCAACGAATATACACTACGTATGCACCAGAATACATTAACTACATAAGCAAGTCATAAGCAACAAACCCATATTACATAAGCGATAAACCTATACTACATAAGCAACAAATATACACTAGACATGAATCACAAATACATTAACTACATAAGCAAGTCATAAGCAACAACGCCCTATACTACATAAGCAACAAAAATTTTTTTGAAATCAAACGCTGGAGAGAGAGTGTGCGTGAAGAGTGGGTGAAATCGCGTGAAACAGGGAAGGAAATCTCAATAATCGATTCTATAATGCAAAATGATCACCCTACCTCTCTTAGTTGTTTAAACAAAAAAAAATAAACATAAAACCCCCTAAAAATCTGACCACCCAAAATTGTTAATCTATGGTTAGAATGTGTTCTCATGGACTTACTCCAAATAGGAGGACCTATTTGATCCATATCTTATATATATATATATATATATATATATAGTTTTATTTTTATAGAACAATGTTGTTCCATATCTCTAATCAACCCTATATACTAAAAGAAAAAACAAGTTCGCCACATGTCTTTCACATGAGCAATTTGGTACACGTGTCAACACATTATTCTTCCAAATCCATGTGTCACCTTCATATTTAGCCACGTGGCACACCATGCCACCACCGTATTCTTCCAATTATAAATTGATTTATTATATCAATTTACTATATATCGATTTATCATCAACTTAATAATTAAATTTCTATTTTCGTATATAACTATTAAAATCCAATCAAACATTTAATCAAGAAATTAAATAATCCCAAAAATTAAGGATATAAATTAGGAAGTTATATTTGAGTTTGCAAATTAAATCGATTTAAATATTATTATGATACAAAAACCAAGGATATAATTTGATCAATTATTATCTCTAATACTTATTATAATTTTAATTGTGATTTAAATCATTTATTGGGGTATAACAATTATATTAAATATCTTTTTAAGCATGTTAAGGATTCATTATTTTGACCATAAGTAATTTATTAGCTTTTGTGCAAAAGCAAACTACGACCAAGTATTTGAAATTAACACAACTAAACAATTTTATAGAATAAATAATGTAGTTTACAAAGATGTTTTTTAGAATTTGAAGTGAACGATTGTATGGAACTCTTCTAAATTTTGATTTTTTTTTTTTAGTATTTTTAATTATTATTTTGGATCTCTTATAACTATCGTAGTTTGCGGCATGAAATTTTATTTTTTGACAAATCCATGTAATACACGGGTGTTGTTCTAGTCTAAATATAATAATTGAAATTAATATGATCTAGCACAATTGAACACTCATGGGAGACGACGTGCGTGCGAGTTTATATATTCTCATATCTTTGGAGCTTAATTAATTAATGGACCGTTGGCCAAGATGTGCAAGTTTGTTACTATATTATATGTATATTAATTAGGAGCTTAATAATTATTAATTCCGACCTTCCAATCAAGCTGTATGTAACTTGTTCGGCATATTGAATTTCTCGTGACTATAAATACCGCACAATATGCACCAATATTTCTCCAATCAACAAAATAAAACTCCTATATATTTTCCCTCATTAAGAAACGTTATAAAGCAATTAGCTTTTATTTTTTGATTTATTTTTTATTAATATTCATCAAACAACAAATTCATTTGCCAGAAAAATCATGGCCATTAGAGGCATTACTTACCCATGCATTTTGATTCTTGTTCTCATAGCCATCATCGCAAGCAGCCAAAAATGTGAAGCCGCGCGCCACCTATTAATGGAACAGGGGATGTGACTGGCTCGTCAATTTCAGCGATAAGCGCGGCCGAGGATGCTGTTAACGGGTTTTTCATGGGATAGGGACATTGTTCGGGTGGCGCGCAACTAGACCCGGCCGGATGGGGTGATCGGCTCGTTGCTCGGGTGAAAACCTTGACAAAACCCTTTCTCTCCGTCACGTTTTATATCCCAACCATCCAATTAGTAATTCAAATAAAGGTTGATTTCATTGGAATAATGAAACAAAATTGCATTTTAAGTATTTAATTGTGGGTACTTATATTTGTTATGTGATTGGCAATTTCTCTAAATTGTACATTAATCACATGGCAGATATAATTTACCATTCGTGTGATTTGAATTTCATTGAAGACATGTGTGTGTTTGTGGTTTTACAGTGATTTTCTATTATTGTACTTGAGACAGACTAGCTAGTGAATGTATTTTAACTGTTTGTGCGGTTGATGTTGTAATGTTTTTTATTTCTTGAGTTTGTGATGTAATATTATCTTATGGCGATCAAGTTCCATGTCAATTATATATAATTGTAATTACCATTCGATGATAATATATTTGAAAATAATAGGTGGTCATCTGTCATGGAATTTAAATCAGCTGCCACAAGTTGAAGGAATTGAAACGTATATATAATTAGCATAGTTAGGTAGATGTTGGTTAAGTGTAATTAACTAACTAATCCAGTACTTGTTTGGGTTAGTTAAGAGTAGTAACCGCCACTAACAAACTCACGTACGAGACCTTTCTCCAGTCCTATCTCATACCACAGTTACTCGCTTCATTCTTGAAAAAAAAAATTCCCTCTTTCGATCATTCTTCTGCCTCGCTCTCTTTTTTCTCTATTTCTACTGCTAGCATGCATATATGTCCAATTTAACAACTCCAAGTATGAAATTTGATAGGAATAACTACGTACGTACACATTTTGGAGAATTCAGGTTCTTTCCACTGTCCACACTCAAGGTTATGAAGATTTCTTGTTTGAATGTTACCCTATGTGACAATCAATCTTATGATGATGAGAACATTAATTGTCCGGAAAGATGATCACATTGTTCTCACTACTTTTGTGAAAGATAAAAAATCTCTGCACATTAATCTGTTGGGTGTGGCTCGAGATGTGATCATACACTTACTTGGATCACATCTAAGGTCACATATGGAGAACAATCCACTTTGACTGTTGTTGACCTTTTGTTGCTTTAATTTTACTTCTATACCTAATTCCTTTGAACATGATGAGGGTGATTCAGATGGTGGGGCTTGGAAGAGACGTATAAAGGAATGTATCAAAATTGGGTCAAATAATTTTCCTAATAGTTCTATGAATTCTATCTACGTTGATTGTAAAAAAAAATTAAAATGACATCACTCAATAGGCGTAAAATAAAATTTAATATTTTTATTGATTTAGTAAAAAACCCATCATACTTTAATATCATGATCAAAAATGCATTCAAAACTACGTATTTATATTCTTACATAAATATATATTAACCATTCGTGTGATTTGAATTTAATTGAAGACGTGTGTATTACACATAAAAAATATTTGTATATATTAACAAACAAAAAATTGAAATGGGTAAATTCAAACCGTTCGTCAAAAAATTGAAGGACCTTGACTTGGGAAGTCAGGGAGGAAGAGATGATGGTCGCGGCGAAAATCGTGAAAAGTTGCAGCTAGCTGAAGAATCCCAAGCAATACAGACAAATTTAACCAAGCCAACTCGCAGCTCTACTGTCCTAATGAAAATGAGTCATTTGGCCCCTGTCATCCTATCTGAGTCACTACCTTCAAGAATCAAGACCTCCAATATCTCAGAGTATGATGGAACTGGAGATCCCTAGGATCACCTAGACAAATTTTATGCAAAGACGGATCTCTATTACAGGACGAACGCATGTAATCGCAAGGTGTTTCGCACCACTTTGACTGTGAGCGAACGCCGACTTGGTTCAACCAAATCCCCATAGGTCAATATCCGGGATGGACAAACTTATTGAGGCCATCATACAACAGTTCTCCATTAAAAAAAGTGCACCAAGTCCATTGCTCACTCTTCCAAGTCGATGAAAGGAGAGAAAGACGTTGCGCGCGAGAGTTATGAAGTGATTGATTCGTAGGCTTCGCCAATGAAATTGCCAACGCCCGCAAAGATGAGATTTTGGTCGAATATTGCAGTGAATCTTCTCCATGACGTTTGAAAGAATCTTTGGTCGGGAAACCTCCTCCAACCTGGAGGAGTTATTAAGTCGGGCATAGAAGCACATCCGAGTGTGGAGGAGTCCACCAAACCCGAGCCAACACTAAACGCAAGGCTAAGGAATGTCATATGTTTTTCCATATTCTCACCCCTTATTTTTCATATATAGAAGGCATTTAAGTAGTTTACTTTTGTGCATTATGATTATATCATTTATTTTCTACAACTAATAAATGATTTCACTTAAATAATTGGTTAATACTCATTTTTCTTAAACCAATTTCCAATATTCAACCATCAAATCACTTCAATTTTCCAATATTTTTCTTGACACAAGCTCTTCTATTATGGTTCAACTATACGGTTAATCCGAGAGAGAGATCGAACTTCGGGAAATAAAGCATGGTCTTATTTTTATAATGAGTGTCTTGAATTTACTAAATTGTTCTGGAATTTACTAAATTGTCCTTAAAAAGTGTAAATTAGATTTGTGGGACGAGAGTACGAGACAAATTGACTCACAGTTGCTTAAAACATTGTTCGATGAAAAAATGCGAAATGGCCCACCATTAACACATATACTAAAGAATATATAATTGCTAAATTGGAACATATTCGTTCAATAAGATTTGAAACTCGACTCAAGTCTTATTGAAACTTGGCTCGAGTTTGACTCAGTTGATAAAAAAATAATATATATATATATATATATAAAGATCAATTTACTATTTACTTGAGCTTGATTCATTCTCAACTCGATTAAGGTTCTTTTCAGGCCGACTTGTTACGTACAATCAAACCAAGCTCATATGGAATAAAAAAACAAATATAGCCTAATTATAATTTCTCTACGAGTAAATTGCGTACTGAACTCAGGCTAACCTTTTTGTATTGGTCTTGTTTATAACGTTTAAGAATTTATCCTTTCTTTTTCCACAAAAAAAAAAAAAAGATTTATCCTTTAATTTCTTAATTTTTTCTCTATTGTTTCTCTTATTGCTCTTTATTGTTAAGGGATCGGTGTTTTTGGTCACTTTGGCCTAAAATCACCTCATCTTCATCTTTTTTATTAATTTAGTTTCTAAATAAATGACTTTCCCACATAGATCTGAATTATTAATTTGTTTGTATTCTTTTTTGTAATTTCGTTGCAGTGCGACGTTTGTTTGTCACCGTCTTGTTGTGGTGTTGTTGAGTGTGAGTTTTGCATGTATTTTAGGGCATATTTATGGGTATAATTGTTTATAAACATGCAATAACATGTATGAAATGGTATATATTCGCTCTTTGTGGAAAAGATATTACGCTTGCTTGTTTTGTAGGAATTTAACGATATTTGGAGTGATTTTGTGACAAATACGAGCATTGCTACCTAGAATCATCAAAAATCGAGCGATTACACCCAATTGGAAGCCAACTATATGGAGTCTAGAGTCATAGTGATGAGTCGTGTGGCAAAAGAAGCATGGATTATCAAACAATAAGGAGATTTATCTCAAGGAACATCCAAACGCGTATGGAATTTCCAAGATCGGCAGGGTTTAGTTTAGTATTTTGGTCATAACTCTCTACAAAATTGATATTGAGCTGATTCAAGTGGCTATGAAAAGCTAAAAGAGAGGGCTACAACTCTTATGAAGACCCCGCAAACAAATTTGGACGTTTGGGTGGCGCACGGTAACTCCGTGCGTGGGCACGCACGACCCGTGCGCCCTCAGACCGGATGTTTTCTACGGGATGGCGCCGGGTAGCCCGTGCGCCAACGCACGACCCGTGCATTCTTGCGAAAAACTCCAAAAATGACAACAAATTGACCTAGGCTTCTAAAAGGGTATAAATACCACTTTTGGGCCGCACACCAGGGAGGAAAGGTCCGGAAAAGACCCAAGAACACAAGAAAGAGCTCAACTTCATCAAGGAAGAATCAAGAGAAGAATCGGTCGAATCGGAGCTTGAGGATTGAAGATTAATCGAGAGATTATCCATTTCCCTAAGTTTTCTCATTCTTTGTGCTTTAATCTTTCATTTTAGCTTGTCATGAATATGAACAATTTGTCTATGAGTTGTTTATTTGTAATGAGTAGCTAAACATCTTGTGATTTCCTGGTTTTGGTAGTAGATTAATTGAACTCTTGTTGAATGTTTTAATCTTGGTTGAAGTTATTATCTTGAAGCCTATTTGAGTACTTTGTTCTTATTCTTGTTTTATCACTTGGCCAATGATTTAACTTGTTTGATATATTGATTCATAATTCGAGAGATGAGCTTCAATATTAGATCTTGAGTACTTGACACGAATATTTGCATGAATCGAGAGGTTTGTAGATATTTGTGAGGACATTTGATCTTTTGTGCATTTGGGAGTTGTGTATCTTATGTTAAGTAGAGATGCTAGCATAGATATTTCAATCTACACTTTATATACATCTCGAGAGGAGGATAAAATACCGTTGTGATCGTCTTATAGGTGTATTGATAATAACTTTGGCTTTGATTAAATCGGACAACAAGAGGAATATTAATTGAAACCATAATCCGAGAATCCATTTCATTCTCTTGATAATTCCATTATTCTTAGTATCTTGTATTCTTGTGGTTATTCTTGTCTTTACCTCCACAACAATCATCAAATTAAGATCGTCTAAATAAAAATAAAACTATTTTGGTTCAATACTTAGCGCACTAATTTATTAGTCTCCGTGGATACGACCTTGCTTACCCTATTCTATAAACTACACCGTACACTTGCGGTGAAGCTAAAAATAAAGGCGAACAAGTTTTTGGCGCTGTTTTAGGGACTAATACAATTTTTGGTGCTAATATTGCGATAGATAGAATTATTTTTAATTTAGACATTTTTTTATTTTATTTCATTTTTCTTTTGTAAATTCTATCTCTACAATGTTTGATTTGTTTCTTTGAATTGGTATAGGTGCACCCGCTCGAATGGATTTCAATAACTGGAATTCTTACAGTTATTGGAATAATCCTACTCCTATGTGCTATTACCCGGATTGGGGGAATTACGAAGATTTTTCATATACTAGCACGGAGAATATGATTCCACCCCCATCAAGGTCCAACGTAATGAATGGGTTTACAAATGCAGAGGCAAAACCATCTTTAGAAGAAGCCCTCACCTTGTTAAGGATGCAAACAAGTTTGTTCAGGAGCGAGTCGAGGGACCACTTTACTCGCGATGAAGCAAATAAGCCATCTTTAGAAGAAGCCCTCACCTCATTCATAAATCAATCCAATGCATTCATGAGTGAAACTAGAGCCGCTTTTGCAAGGCAAGACGCAAGCGGTGGATAAAATAGAGCTACAAATGACACAGATGGCCGCCGATAAAAATCTCGAAACCCAAGTGGGCCAATTAGTTACAATTGTTGGTGGGCAATATCAAAAGGGTCAATTTTCAAGCACCACCAAGCCAACTCAAAGGAACAATGTAGTGTCATTCATCAAAAGAGTGGTATCGACTACAAGGAGTCAAGATCCTGCAAAAGCAAGAAAGTTCGAACCAAACACGGATTGTATGTCTATGCACTTTCAGCCGTGTGTGGTGTCGAAAAGGAGCAGAAACAGGACAATGAACACATGAATAGTGCGTGGATGCCCGGCGTGTGTGTGATATCATAAGAAAGCTATCCCACAACGAAACGAACACCGGTGGTACATACGCACACGAACAACATGATCATAATTCAAATCCAAGTGTTCCAACATCGGACTCCAATACTTGCTTGAAATCCCAATTATGCATTACTAGATGCAAACAATGGGAAAACGGTTCTTGACCACGATCCAAAGCGAGCTAATATATGCATTCAAAGGTGGTACGAATCGAAATTAATAAGCGTCAAGCTAAAGACGTTAAATATAGCGCTTGTTGGGAGGCAACCCAACGGTTTGTGGTGTGATTTTTGTTTTTGTTTGTTTTCTTTTTGTAAAAAAAAACTGAGTTACGGCATCACGCACGGGTGACCCGTGCGCTAGGCGCACGCCCGTGCGTGCGGAGGGAGGAATAATGTGGCTTGCATGAAGCACGGGAGCCCGTCGGCCCTTCAAATAAGACAATATTAAGGTACAAAACTTGAAGTGATGGTTGAAAGAAGTAGTCCTAGCGATAGGAGGAGATGCGAAGGAGGGCCATTATCCACCACCACCCGCACAGTGAATCAGGTAAATCCACACAGTTTAATATTGAAATTATATCTTCTCTTACGTGCGATATAATTTCATTTAAGTTTGGGGGAGAAATAGTTATTTTGATATGAAATGTGTGGATAAAAAAAAATTACATTAATTTTGTGTGTTTTCATATAGTTGCATGTAGAGCATTTTAGGTTGCATTTGCATTAGAAATACGTTTATTGGTTTAGCACGTTTATTGCTTTCATAGATTGTAGGGAGTGAGTTCATCTCTTGATTGTAACTTGTGCTTGATTTTGAAAATTTTGTATTGTTTGGATTGGGTGTTGAGCATGAGTTGATTGAACCATGAATAGATGATATTGAGCATGTGGATATTGAGAACATGGTTTGATGCTTTGAATTATGTATTTGCAAGCATGTGAGCTTTTGAGCCTATACTGCTTTCATCATATGCACGGTCTTGTGATTGATTTGAGTGTATCATTCATGTTGTTAGAATTCTAGAACTTGCTCGTATCTATGTCAAGGTCACATGTTGTATGCGAATTGTGAAAATGATCAAAGGCCATTTTTGTTAGCCCTTCAAGCCTTTTGCTTACCTAAGATGATATTGAAATCCCTAGTTAGCCAACTTGAGTCTATTGCCTAATTTCTTGATAGCAACAATTCAAGCCTTAACTTGATATATTTGTTACCCTACACTTGAGCGTTGATAGGTGAGTTTTGCATGTATTTTGAGGTATAAATATGACTAAAATGGTGATTAAACATGCAATAATGTGTATGAAATGGTATATATTCGCTCTTTGTGGAAAAAGATATTACGCTTGCTTGTTTTGTAGAAATTTAACGATATTTGGAGTGATTTTGTGACAAATACGAGCATTGCTACCTAGAATCATCAAGAATCGAGCGATTACACCCAATTGGAAGACAACTATGTGGAGTCTAGAGTCATAGTGATGAGACATGTGTCAAAAGAAGCATGGATGATCAAACAACAAGGAGATTTATCTCAAGGAACATCCAAACGCGTATGGAATTTCCAGCACTGGCAGGGTTTAGTATTTTGGCCATAACTCTCTCTACAAAATTGATATTGAGGTGATTCAAGTGGCTATGGAAAGCTAAGAGAGAGGGCTACAACTCTTCTGAAGACCCTGCAAGCAAATTCGGACGTTTAGGTGGCGCACGGGTAACCCGTGCGTGGACGCATGACCCGTGCGCCATACAAAGACTGGATGTTTTCTATAGGATGGCGCACGGGTAGACCGTGCGTGGGCGCACGACCCGTGCGTGCTACAGACTGGATGTTTTCTACGAAATGGCGCACGGGTAGCCCGTGCGTGGGCGCACGACACGTGCGTGCTTGCGAAAACTCCAAAAATGACAAAGAAATTGACCTAGAACTTCCAAAAGGTATAAATACCACTTCTTGGGGCGCACACCAGAGGAAAAAAAAGGCTGGGAATACACCCAAGAACACAAGAAACACATCAATTTCATCAAGGAAGAATCAAGGGAAGAATCGGGTTGAATCGGAGCTTGAGGATTGAAGATTAATCTAGAGATTATCCATTTCCTAAGTTTTCTCATTCTTTGTGCTTTAATCTTTCATTTTAGCTTCTTATGAATATGAACAATTTGTCTATGAGTTGTTTATTTTTAATGGGTAGCTAAACATCTTGTGATTTCCGGGTTTTGGAAGTAGATTAATTGAACTCTTGTTGAATGTTTTAATCTTAGTTGAAGTTATTGTCTTGAAGCCTATTTGAGTACTTTGAGCTTATTCTTGTTTTATCACTTGATCAATGATTTAACTTGTTTGATATATTGATTCATAATTCGAGAGATGAGTTTCAATATTAGATCTTGAGTACTTGACATGAATATTTGCATGAATCGAGAGGTTTGTAGATGTTTGTGAGGATATTTGATCTTTGGTGCTTTTGGGAGTTGTATATCTATTGTTGAGTAGAGATGCTAGCAAAGATATTTCAATCTACGTTTTATATGCATCTCGAGAGGAGGATAAAATATCGTGGTGATCGTCTTATAGGTATATTGATAATAACTTTGGCTTTGATTAAATCGGACAACAAGAGGAATATTAATCGAAACCATAACCCGGGAATCCGCTTTTATTCTCTAGATAATTCCATTATTTTTCATCTTGTGTTTTTGTGGTTATTCTTGTCTTTACCTCCACAACAACCATCAAACTTTCGATCGTCTAAATAAAAATAAGACTATCTTAGTTCAATACTTAGCACATTAATTTATTAGTCTCCGTGGATACGACCTTGCTTACCCTATTCTATAAACTATACCGTACACTTGCGGTGAAGCTAAAAATAAGGCGAACAAGCGTATAACATTGAGTAGAGTGAGTGAATAAGGTTGAATTGGTTGGAATTGAAAAGTTGGATAATTGTGCAAAATTGGTTGATAGGAACAAAAAAAAAGAAGAAGAAAAGGAGGAGAAAAGAAAGGTTGAAAATTCATAAAAGAGTCGAAAAAAAATTGACTTTATGATGTGAGTTTTCATTGAATGAACTTGGAGGCTAAGAATTGTATGTGAGGTGATAATATTTACAAAAGAAAGAGGATGGAGATAAGAAGAGTTGATGAAAATGAGATGATTTGGGTAGCATATTAAGCTTTAACGTAGATGATTTATATGCTCACCGGTCTATACGCTCGAGTTTGAGTCACTCTATCTATATTTTCCTACCCTAACCAAAGAGCCTTCATTACAACCAAAGAGAAAAGTCCTTTTTGATTCACAAATTGCATACATTCTAGTGGCGGAGATATGAGATGATTTGCAAGCCTATGGTAATTCTTCAACATTGAATTGAATTGAGCGTAAACACATCCTATATTCATTTGAGATGAGAGTATACACTTGATCTTTGTGAGGCGTAATTCTTAACATTTACCATAATTTCTTTGATATGTGCTCTATGTTAGATGTTTGAGGCTTGGTTGATTCATTGCTTGACACCTACGATAAACAATGCGAATTTTATGGAGTTATTGTGCGTTCTACTTTTCATTACTCCCAATCATGTTTTCTCTAGTTTTTAAAAGCGTTGGCCTGACCCAATTTTAAGTTTGGGGTTTGTTGAGTGTGAGTTTTGCATGTATTTTAGGGCATATTTATGGCTATAATTGTTTATAAACATGCAATAACGTGTATGAAATTGTATATATTCGCTCTTTGTGGAAAAGATATTACGCTTGCTTGTTTTGTAGGAATTTAACGATATTTGGAGTGATTTTGTGACAAATACGAGCATTGCTACCTAGAATCATCAAGAATCGAGCGATTATACCCAATTGGAAGCCAACTATATGGAGTCTAGAGTCATAGTGATGAGTCGTGTGGCAAAAGAAGCATGGATTATCAAACAACAAGGAGATTTATCTCAAGGAACATCCAAATGCGTATGGAATTTCCAAAGATCTGCACGGTTTAGTATTTTGGTCATAACTCTCTACAAAATTGATATTGAGCTGATTTAAGTGGCTATAAAAAGCTAAAAGAGAGGGCTACAACTCTTATGAAGACCCCGCAAACAAATTTGGACGTTTGGGTGGCGCACGGATAACTCGTGCGTGGACGCACGACCCGCGCCCTACGAGACTCGGATGTTTTCTACGGGATGGCGCCGGGTAGCCAGGCGCCAACGCACGACCCGTGCGTTCTTGTAAAAACTCCAAAAATGACAAAGAATTGACCTAGGCTTCTAAAATGGTATAAATACCACTTTTTGGGGCGCACACCGGGAGGAAAGGTCCGGAAAAGACCCAAGAACACAAGAAAGAGCTCAACTTCATCAAGGAAGAATCAAGAGAAGAATCGGGTCGAATCGGAGCTTGAGGATTGAAGATTAATCGAGAGATTATCCATTTCCCTAAGTTTTCTCATTTTTTGTGCTTTAATCTTTCATTTTAGCTTGTCATGAATATGAACAATTTGTCTATGAGTTGTTTATTTGTAATGAGTAGCTAAACATCTTGTGATTTCCGGGTTTTAGTAGTAGATTAATTGAACTCTTGTTGAATGTTTTAATCTTGGTTGAAGTTATTATCTTGAAGCCTATTTGAGTACTTTGTTCTTATTCTTGTTTTATCACTTCTTGGCCAATGATTTAACTTGTTTGATATATTGATTCATAATTCGAGAGATGAGCTTCAATATTAGATCTTGAGTACTTGACACGAATATTTGCATGAATCGAGAGGTTTGTAGATATTTGTGAGGACATTTGATCTTTTGTGCATTTGGGAGTTGTGTATCTTATGTTAAGTAGAGATGCTAGCATAGATATTTCAATCTACACTTTATATACATCTCGAGAGGAGGATAAAATACCGTTGTGATCGTCTTATAGGTGTATTGATAATAACTTTGGCTTTGATTAAATCGGACAACAAGAGGAATATTAATTGAAACCATAATCCGGGAATCCATTTCATTCTCTTGATAATTTCATTATTCTTAGTATCTTGTATTCTTGTGGTTATTCTTGTCTTTACCTCCACAACAATCATCAAATTAAGATCGCCTAAATAAAAATAAAACTATTTTGGTTCAATACTTAGCGCACTAATTTATTAGTCTCCGTGGATACGACCTTGCTTACCCTATTCTATAAACTACACCGTACACTTGCGGTGAAGCTAAAAATAAAGGCGAACAGTGTTTTCCTTGTGCAGATTCAAACAAGCAAGTTTTCGATCCAACATAGTTAACAAATCAGATTATGGTCTTCAATAGGTTGCAAGTCTAGAATCATAAGTATTCTAGACACTATAGAATTTTTAAAATTGTAGGCTTTAAGCTGGTTTTTTGTTATTAATTTAGATGTTATGAATTTTTTTATAGTTCATCTTTTATGATTTTTAACAGATTTTTCTATGTCTTATATCAACGTATTGCTAGTTTGAATTAATTAATAAATTATTTTTTTGTCAAAAAAAAAAAAAAGAATTTATCCTTTCTTGAAAATCTTATAGTACTCGAACTCGAACTTTAAAAATTGAGCTCAACACAGACTCATTTTAGACCTGATGAGACTGTCTTGCGTCCATGAAGTAAATTTTGACTCTTCAACTCCAAAATTAATAATTCTTGCATTCATATATTGATTACAATTTGACTTTTCATAAGGTTTCGTACATAATATTTTTGCTTATCTGCTAATCCACTTAAATCCATTGTTAGTGAACCTCTATTTAAAAGGCTGGAGAATAAGACGCCTTACTTCCAACTACGTGAAACAGACAAAATTGTATTGCATAATCCACAATATTTCTTGTCTTGGGTCCATGGGCGTAGCGGGATTTTCGGCCAACTGGGTCGAATTTTTTTTCATTTTGGCAAGACGAATATCGGACCGATATTTGACAAAAAAATAGAAAAATGAGGCAAATATGAAGGTTGTACTTTACAACAATTCTTTGCCGGTTTTTTATAATCGCCATTATGGTTTCTCTATAATGAACTTTTTGGATAAGTGACTTATCCAAAAATATATTCTAAATTAACCACCAAACAACTGTATTAACTTATTATTATGGAATAGACTTATATACAAAAAGTCGTTCGAAAAATACTTGCAAAAAAAACGGTTCATTATCAAGTTTGGAACATATATCTTTATACATATAATAAATAATACAATCATTTATCCACTAGTATACCTTAATCAAACTGTAATTCTTAATATTTTGAGTCAAGATAGTAAGATTTATTCGTTTTTAAATGTAACTCAATTTTTTTATATGAACTAGACCTTCGGTTGAATTTTCAATCTGGGTCCAACCAGTTTAACAAGGTCGTCCCGAGATCGAAAAGTGCGGTCCGCCGACCGCACTTTTCGTCTCATGGTAGCTTCGCCCAAGTTGGGTCCAAAAGGAAGAAATAAAAAAATAAATAAATAAGTTATAGGCTTTTTGGGAGGGTTAGTGGAATTGAGGATGATGCAATTCCTTAATATGGAGTGAAAAATACATAGACTTACTTTATGTGTATATATATGGCCAATATTATTGTAAAGCTATGTGCCTATGCAATAAAATGTCAAGTAAAGTGTACTTTGTCTTTTTTTGAATTTGTCTTGTATATCATCCTGTTTTAGTTTATTAAAGAAACATTACCATATCTTTTATGTATCAAATTATCATGTTAAGTGTTGAAATTTCGCATTACTGGTGCTTATTATAAGTCTCAATCCGAATCTTGTATTCCCTACTATATCTAATATTATGTTTTAACACATCAATAAATGTTATATGTACAATGATGACATTATTTTATGTACGTATGTGGTATTAAACTTGCTAAATACATCAAATCAAACACTGTAAAATGTAAAAAATTATCGACCCTTAGTGTATTATGTTATGCCATCAACTAAATATCAGAACAAATCAAAAAAAAGCAATCATTTTATCATGATCTTAAATTTTAAACCCACATTTTAACATGTATATGAGCTTTAATTAAGTAGTCGAAAATAATACCATCTTGTTGTGGTATGTCTTAAACCCTAAACCCACGATTAAAGGGGCTCGACACACCACATAGGAGCTTTCGCCTTTCAGTAATCGCAAAATAATTTCGTTTTAATGATACGTCTTAAAATATAAGCCTAATATTAAAGGGACCCTTCATATTTCGGAAGGTTAAATTGCAAATTTTCCAATTTTTTTGGCAACCAAATGACTAAAATCGATAGTCTTTTGAAATTACGAGATATTTTTGAAAATCGTGATTTCTGTTGAATCATTTTTACCCTATAGCTACAGGACTGAAATTGCAATTTATCCTATTTCAGAATTGTCATAATTTGGACTCTATTAGTACTTTTTACATAGACTAAATTCTTTTCGCATAGCCCAATTTCAATAAACAAAATATGTATTTATTTTTTATTTCATAACTCTTAACTAGAGCTGTAAAATGGGTCGATTAGGTCGGGCCACAAGGGCGGAGCCAGGAATAAAAATGGGGTGGGCCGATACACAAAAATTATATAAATTATAATTAAAAAATTCTAGTGTAAATTTATTTTAAAAAAAAATTGGTTGGGGGCACCCCCTCCGCCCATGTAGAGCATGTTGTCCCAATGTGCTAAAGAAAAATCAGGTCGGGCCAAAATTCTTCAGTCCGGTCCACGTTTTGAAATAGTCATAAAATGGCCAGTCCAACCGGATCGGGCCGACTTGACAGGCCAAGCGGGCTCGATCCGTTTCGGTCTATGAAATTTTAACTCAATCTCATCTTTTCATTAGGTCGGACTGGTTTAAACAACTAGACTCTCAACTACCACACTTAATCCCCGACAAATCTCTTGCTATTACCTTAATTTATTGGTGGAGTAAAGGTTTCTTTGTCTCATATGTATTTGTGGATCATTCATGATTCATCTTGCTTTTGTCCCGCTGACCAAGTGACCACGCCCAACTAAACAACAAAATAGTGACTGGATAATGAACTAAAAAACGGCAGCCTTACTGACAGTTGGTCAGACAAAAGATTGAGGCACCAACACTATTGCTCTTTATATGGGATGATGATCTGTTTTTTGAGGAAATTAAGACTAAACATATACATAAATTTGCATATCTTGTAAAGATGACAAAACAAACTTTTGATTTCTTGGACTTTTCTGCCTAGACGATTTTCCAATATGATCCATCTCTAAAATATTGCACATTGGATTTTAATTTGTCCTTAAGAAAGAAAAAAACAATGTCCCTTTCTGATCTTTCATAAAAGGGTTCTCCAATCCTAAAATCATATCATATCTCAATTTACAAGCATAACACATTGTTCCAACATAAACATAGTAAAATGGGAATTTCTGGTGTTATTACAAGAATTGTGTTACTTAGTATGATTATTTCATCTCTGTTTATGTCGAGTTCGGGTACACGTTTTCGTACTGGATTCTTGGCTGGACATGAACGTCCATCTGATGGCGCTCGTGTGATGCTCCGTAAAATGGGATTTGATGAGCCTAAGTTGGAATACTATCGAAGAAGGGCGATAATGTTGGATGCAGGGACGATGAGAGTCGCGCCTGGAGGGCCGGATCCTCAACATCATTCTAAATCACCAGCATTGTCTTAAGGAATATAATACAATGTCTGAAAAATTTCATTGATTTAGTCCTTATTGACTGTGAACAATATAATGTGTACTTGTTGGTTTGGTTTGAACCAAATGTAAGAAGTTTTGATGATTAGATGAAATTTAATTGTGTTGTCCTTCTATTAATTAAATCTTCATGCTGCTAAGAATTTTTGATAGAGTTGTCTGCTTTTTTGTCCTCCTTTCTTGGATTTGATCATATGTGCGTGCTGTTTATTCTGCTTGTTGTGGAAAAGAGTAAACTTGTCTAGGTGAGGTTCGGATGAGATCTTATATTTCAAAATGGCGTTTAACTTGAAATTCTGATGACGGGTGATTAGCACGTTTTTTTATACTGTTATCGCGTGTCTTATAAAAACCCATAATTTATGCTTGAAAAGTGATATGGTAATTTTTATACACATGACAATCGTTAAATGCGATAGAATAGGAGATGAAACACCATTTTGGAGCAATGTAAAATCTCAATCTGTTGGAATAGACCCATAATTTATGCTTGAAAATTGATGTGTTAATTTTTATACATATGACAATCGTTCGTGCGGTAGAATAGGAGATGAAACACCATTCCGAACAGAAGATCTCAACTGTTGAGATCTTCTATTCCAACAATTGAGTTTTATGTTCAAAAATGGTGTTTCATCTCCTATTTCACTACGAGATGATTAATAAGTGTATAAAAATTAGTATATTAACTTTCATATATATATATATATATGGGGGTTTTGTAAGGGTTATGATGTTATGTGGTTAGTACGTAGTTGGCCAATTTCAACAAATTAAATGAATGAAACTCATTTCATTACCATTGCAAATATATTACAGTAATTTGTGTACACTGGTTGGGGCAGGGGAACTCCACCAAAACTATCTAACATAGTTGCCAGAGCAACTCATTTTACCTATAACATTTTTTCAAAAAAAAAGGGTTATGAAAGAAACCACTTGTGATAACATTATAAAATTATCATAAAAACCAAGTGTGTTTAAAGTTCGGATCTCCCATGTTTGGGATCAACAAATGTGTTGTAAGGATGAATGACTTGTATTCGATCTCATACGAGTGTGTGTGTCCCTCCCAAATTCCCCCATTGTACTCAAAAAAGAAAAAAAGATCTCCCACATTTTCTAAAACAGTTTATAATAATATCTTATTTTGGAAACTTATAAATATTGCCAATTTTTTTCTGAAGGAATTAGCAAAACTTTTAGAGAGCTTGGGAAATTTTATAAAGTTCTAGTTATATATGCTTGGGAAATTGGAGGTCAAAAACTAGATTCTCACAATGTATGTAAGAGCATTGTTAAAATCAGAGCTCAAAATGGGCTTCATTGACCTTCACATTTGGGCCCAACTTCAAAGACCTTCTACTCATGGGCCTGATCCTAATTCAAACAATAAACGACCAAGTTGCTATTTCACTAACAGAAATACTTCATACAAAAGTGAGAAATGGACGGCCTTTTGACTCTTAACTAGTTACGCATACAAATCAAGATTTGTCGAATACCGTTTTATGTAATTATGGGAATACCGTTTTATGTAATTATAGGAATACCGTTTTATTGTAATTAAGTGTGGTACAAAAAAGAAATAATGAGTTTGAAATTATATTTGAATTGAGATTGACGACAACGAACTAATTTGATAGTTTTACACACAAATTGTTATTTTTAAACTAATGGAGACTGTGTTTATTAGGGAAAATGAAAAAATGATCACGTAACTTTAGGTATTAAGCAATTTTTAGGGATGGCAATGGGTCCGGTAAGACCCGGTTGAACCAGACCCGCCTCATTTGGGGCGGGTATGGGTCCAATAAATGGGTATGGGACGGATAATGGGTATTGAGTTTTAGACCCGAGCGAGTATGGGTCGGGTAACGTATGCATGTATGGGGACCCGACCCGGACCCACCCATATAATTTTTTTAGTTTTTTATTTTTATATAGAATGAATATATTGTATTATTCTTGTTCAAGAACTCTTGATTTATATATGTTGGTGTTTATTTCATAATTTATATAATATCTACAAAATTATATAAATAACATAAATTTTGAGTGTACTATTTTGAGTAAAAATCGTAAAAATTGGCTAAATATATGAAGTTGGCGGGTCTAATGGGTCTAACGGTACCGCAAGACACGGGTATGGGTCGGGTATGGGTCTGATGAGGCGGGGCGGGTATGGGTCTAGATGAGGCGGGGCGGGTATGGGTATTGTATTTTCTTGACCTGCCCGGGTCTTGGGTCCGACGGACCCGACCCATTGACATCCCTAGCAATTTTGGTCACGCCCTTATAAGTTTAAACTATTTTCTATTTTATTATTATACTTTGTAATAAATATTCTCATTTTTAAAATAATTTTTTAACATGTTTTTATAACTTTTGTATTTTTTATATTATTTCTATATATAAAGATTTTAATTTATCAAAATTAATAAATATATTCGTAAAGTATTTAATATTGATATATATATATGCTTTAATTTATTAATTTATTTGGATTTATATCATTTATATAAACTTACATTTTTAATATATTAATATTTCTTTCTTTTATTTTCATATTGTTTTTTCTTACCTTTTACTAGTCAAATAAAGTTACAGGACCCATTTTGCTCGGATTTTGACCAAGTTATTTGACTGGTATTCTTGTAATAAAATAGGTCCACCTCAGCAATAATACGGGTCGTGTGCCCTTCATATGCAAGTTAGCCTCCAGATTTTGGGACTCTAGTGAGAATAGGACCAAAGTCGTGACAAATATAATAGGACTCAATTCGCAAAATGCAATAACGAACATGACTAAAATTGCTTAGTACCTAAAGTTATAGGACCATTTTTGTATTTTCCCCGTATTTATTTAGGGGGGATTGACTTTCAAATAGATCAGGCAACAAAAAAAAAAAGAAATTTGAATCGAGTGACTTTGCTCCGATTGGAATAAAAGCAATTTATGCTGGTAATTGAAACTTTTTGGATTCTTTGATGTTTGGTCATATATACAGATAAAGAACTTTATTATCATTAATTTCATTAATCTAAAAAAGCATGAATATATATTCAATATACAAAAATGTATTATTCATTTGTAAATATTTATATATTATATTTGCATTTATTTGTTTTGTTTAGTTGCACAAACATAACTTTTTGTGCTTGAAACATTTTGTTTAAATGTGCTTAAAACTTACTATAATGGTTACTTTGAGGAACCAAAAATGATATCGTGCCACGACTTCTAAAACGTATATGCCTTGACATTTATTGAACACGTAAAATTGAAGGTAAATGAACGAGTAGTTTTTGGGGAAAAAAATAAAATGCAAAATACAATGACAATCCCAAACTTATCCAATATAGCATATACCTTCGAAACTTCTTAATGTAACGTTATCCATGAATAGGGATGCCAACGGGGCGGGTCTGTGATGGGTTTGGCCAATCCCGAGACCCGCCCCGCCAAAAGAAAATAAGACCAGGCACCACCCCGCCCCGCCTCGTATTAAACCCGCTACCCGGCGGATTGAACCCGTTAGACGGCGTACATATGAAAGTATGAAACTGCTATGCTATCAGAGTGATATTAGCTGCTGTTTTATTTCCTATTATATTTTCCTTATTTAATTTGATTGTTTTTTTTTGTTAGTCCACCTCACGCGGTGGCCAAGTCAAAAATGGGCAACAATTGTAGAAAACCGATTTTTTTGAAAAAAAGAAAAGAAAACTTGTCCAAATTGAACAAGTAATTTGGCTTCAAAAGTGACCAAAATGTTGAACAATTTTGTGAAGTTTTTGGTAGCATTATGTATCATTTGCCTATAAATAGGCATGCTTAGGCAAAGAAGAAATCACACGAAACAAGAAGCAATTTAACAATTGCTAGAAAGAGAAAAAATAGAGAGTAGAGAGATTCTATAAGTGTGTGTTTTTAGTGAAGAAAAGGAGAAAAATTAGTAGTAATTTTTCATTCTCGCAAAATAGCATTCCTATTTTCTCGGGTATTCCAAGTTGAGTAACTTGAGATAATTTGTGTATCCCCTATTTTTAGGGAGAAATATTGTAAGCTCTACTATACATTTAGTGGAGAATTTATCGGACTACGGTCTCGTGGTTTTTCCCGATTTGGGTTTTCCACGAAAAAATTCTTGTGTCCTATTTTTTATCGTCTTGCACTATTATTCTTGGTTTGGTTCCCATTTTTAATCCAAATTTGGGTGAGAAAAGATTTTACTATTTCCGTTGTCAGCTGTCATTTATTTTGACACTCTTTCCCAACAAGTGGTATCAGAGCCACGTTGTTGCGGATTAAAAAATGGAGGAATCGACATCTGTTGGTGGGATGTTCAAACTCAACGGATCCAACTATAATATTTGGAAACCAAGTATGTTGGATCTTCTCTACTGCAAGGATCTTTATTTGCCCTTGAAAGGTGATCTTGGCCAAACCAAAAGATACAAGTGATGACGAGTGGAAAATCCTACACAGAAAAACTGTAGGATATATCCGGCGTTTCCTTGAGCATAGCATTTTCCATCATTTTGCTAATGAGGAAAAGGCTGATGTTCTGTGGAAAAATATTGAAACCATGTTTGAGAGGAAAAATGCTCAAACAAAGCTTCTATTATCGGAAAAATTGTTCGGCTCAGATACACGGAAGGTGCAAACATGACGGAGCACCTAAATGCGTATCAGGGTCTGATAAATCAATCTACCACTATGAAAATATCCCTTGATGATGAAGTGATTGCTTTATTGCTGCTCAGCTCGTTACCTGACAGTTGGGGCACGCTTGTGGTGTCAGTCAGTAACTCAGCCCCGAATGGTGAACTGACTATGCAGATGGTCAAAGATTGTCTTCTTAATGAAGAGTCCGAGAAGAAATGAGTTAGAATATTCTTCTCGAGTCAAAAGTCTTAGTAGCTAAAATGACAAACGGGGAAGGAGCAAGTTTAGAGGTTCTCAAAATAAAAGAGACAAATCCAGGAGGTCCAAATCCAGGAAGGACTTCAAATGTCATTATTGTGGTGGTCCAAATCACTATGAGAGAGATTGTAGAAAGAAGAAAAGAGACCAAAAGAATGGAAATAATGAAAACAAAATCGATGACAAAGACATTCTGCCGCCGCATTGATGGTGATGTTGTCATCATTTGTGATGATGCTTGTATCGATTTTGCATGCCAAAGACGGACTGGATTATTGATTCAGAGCTACCTCATCGTGATATGTTCACATCATACATACACCGGTGGTAGCTTTGGCAAAGTCAGAATGGCCAACCATGGTGTGACGGAGGTCGTTGGCATAGGTAACATCATATTAAACACTGATACAGGAAGCAGGCTCGTGCTCAAGGATGTCAGACATATTCCTGACATTCGGCTAAATATTATTTCCACTGGCAAGCTTGACGATGCTGGCTATGACAATCACTTTGGTGAAGGAAAATGGAAGCTCACCAAAGGCTCTCTCATTGTCGCTAAGGGACGAAGCACTTCTCTGACCATGCAAGCCGATTATCTAATGGAGAGGTAAATGCAATTGATAAAAGTTCATCCATTGAGCTATGGCATAAAAGGCTCCTGACATCTAAGTCAGAAGGGCTTGGAAGTTTTGACCAGAAAGAAACTTCTCCCAGAGGTAACCAATATGCCCCTACAAACTTGTGTTGATTGTTTAATTGGAAAACAACACAGAGTTGCTTTCAAGAGTTTTTCACCTTCAAGAAAATCTCATCCACTAGATCCGTGCATACTTGATTTATGCTACATGAAAGATAGAAGTCTTGGTGGTGCAATATATTTTGTAACATTTATTGATGATTTAAGTAGAAAAGTCGGTGTTTTGCTTTGAAATCTAAAGATCAAGTTAAGGTATCTTTAAGAATTTTCAAGCAAGTGTTGAAAGAGAAACAGGAAAGAAGTCAAGCGAGTTCGTCGCGACAATGGTGGTGAATACCAGGGTCCATTTGAGCAACATTGCGGGGATCATGGAATCAAGCTTGAGAAGAGTGTTCCAAAACTCCTCAACATAATGGTGTAAAGAGAAAGGATGAACAGACAATTTGTGAACGAGTCAAATGTATGCTATCACATTCCAATCCGCCCAAATCCTTTTGGGGTGAAGCAATGAGGATCAGTTAATCTAATCAACCTTTCTCCATCGCTCCTCCTGGGTGGCGACATTCCGGATAGAGTTTGACCGATCGAAAAGATGTTTCCTACAAACACTTGAGAGTGTTTGGTCAAGGCGTTTGTGCACATTCCAAAAGATGAACGATCCAAGCTTGATGACAAGACCAAGTCATGCATCTTCTTGGGATATAGCCATGAACAATTCGCTCACAGTTATGGGATCCATCAAGAAGAAAGTTATCGAAGCGGGGATGTTGTATTCCTTGAGGATCGAGACAATTGAAGATGCCAAAGTTGAAAAATCAATCAAATAAATATGTTCCTCGATGACGTAGATCCGCTTTCTTCTCCTAGAAATAAGAATCACAGGGGAGGTGTGCAAGAGCAACACCATGATACAATCGGTGATGTCCCTCCGCCCACCACCGTAAGATGCGGCTAGAAGGTCCACTAGACAAAGACAATCTTCTACTGGATATAGCCCACATGAGTATGTAATACTCACAGACGGGAGAACCACGAGTTTTGCGAGGCCATATCACATGATCGAGGAAGGATATGTGGATAGAGGCCATGAAAGAAGAGTGAACTCTTTGCGGAAAATCACACATATGACCTGGTAAAGCTACCGAAAGGTAAACGTACTCTGAAAAATAAATGGGTGTACGGGTTGAAGATCAAGAGCAAAGCTTGCAACCAAGGTATAAAGCTAGGGTCGGTTGTGAAGGGTTTCATCGAGGAAGAAGGGTGTTGATTTTGAAGAAATTTTCTCACCATGGTGAATATGTCCTCAATCGAGTTGTTCTTGGGATAGCCGCCACTGGACCTGGAGATCGAACAACTTGATGTGAAGATCTGCATTTCTTCATGGAGATTTGAACGAAGAAATCTACATGGAGCAACCGGAAAGATTCAAAGTCAAAGGTAAGGAGAACTTAGTATGCGAGGTTGAAGAAGAAGAGCATGCGGCTTAAAACAAGCTCCAAGACAATGGTACAAGAAGTTTGACTCTTTCATGACGTGACCATGACTATAATAGGACAAGTTAAGATCCGATCACCGTGTATTCTTTAAGAAATTCGGTGATAATGATTTTATCATACTATTATTGTATGTGGATGATATCTTTGATTGTAGGTCATGATGCCACAAGATTGAGAAGGCGAAGAAAGAACTTGGCAAGTCTTTGCGATGAAAGACTTAGGACCGACTAAGCAAATTCTTGGGATGAAAATCTCAAGAGATAGGGCAAGAAGGAAGCTCGGTTATCTCAAGAAAAATACGTTGAGAAAGTTCTTGAGAGATTCAACATGAACAAGTCAAAACCAACCGATCGATCTACTCCACTTGCGGGCCACTTCAAGCTAAGCGCGGCGCAATGTCCCACAAGTGAGGAAGATAAAGCGAAATGCAAAAGGTACCATATGCTTACGCGATTGGCGCTTTGATGTATGCTATGGTATGTACTAGACCGATATTGCTCATGCGATTGGTGTTGTTAGCTTTTCTCTCTAATACAGGAAAGATCACCGTCCGCAGTGAAATGGATATTGAGGTACTTGAGAGGTACTTCTAAATATTGTCTAAAATTTGGTGATGACCAAACCTGCTTTGAAGCGGATTCACAGATGCGAGATATGGTCCGGTGATGTTGATTCCGGGAAGTCCACATCCTGATACCGATGAGATTTGCGGGGAGCTATCTCTTGGCAATCGAAACTTCAAAAATGCGTGGCATTATCCACAATGTGTGAGTACATTGCGGTAAAGGAAGCTTGCAAGGAGATGTTGTGGTTGAAGAAGTTTCTGCAGAATTAAATTTGAAGCAGAAAAAATACACGCTCTCTTGTGATAGTCGAGCGCAATCCACTTGAGTAAGAATTCTTCATTCCACTCAAAATCAAAACACATTGATGTGAGATACCATTGGATTCGAGACGTGCTTTATGAAAAGTTGATGCAACTTGAGAAAGTTCACACCGATGAAAATGGCGCCGATATCTTGACAAAGTCTTTACCAAGAGATAAGTTTGAAGCTTGCGAGGAAGCAAAGCGGGTTTAGTTAATTTCCCACATGAGGTGGAGGGGAGAATTGTTAGTCCACCTCATGTGGTGGCCAAGTCAAAAATGGGCAACAATTGTAGGCACCGATTTTTTGAAAAAGAAGGAAAGAAAACTTGTCCAAATTGAACAAGTAATTTGGCTTCAAAAGTGACCGAAAATGTTGAACAACTTTCTCAAGTTTTTGGCGCAAAGATTATGTATCCTTTGCCTATAAATAGGCATGCTTAGCAAAGAAGAAATCACACCAACAAGAAGCAATTTAACAATTGCTAGAAAGAGATAAAAATAGAGAGTAGAGAGATTTCTATAAGTGTGTGTTTTTGAGTGAATAAAGGGAGAAAAATTAGTAGTAATTTTTCATTCTCACCCAAAATAAAGCATTCCTATTTTCTCGGGTATTCCAAGTTGAGTAACTTGAGATAATTTGTGTATCCCCTATTTTTAGGGAGAAATATTGTAAGCCTCTACTATACATTTAGTGGAGAATTTATCCGGACTACGGTCTCGTGGTTTTTCCCGATTTGAGTTTTCCACAAAAAATTATTGTGTCCTATTTTTTATCGTCTTGCACTATTATTCTTGGTTTGGTTCCCATTTTTAATCCAAAATTTGGGTGGGAAAAGATTTTACTATTTTCATTTGTCTTAGGTGTCATTTATTTTGACACTCTTTCCCAACATTTTTGAGAATGTATATAATTTGATCTTGAATGGATAAATAGTAGTCAAAATTATGAAAACGTGAACCATTAAAACAAGCAGGCCCTAATAAAAAATCATTCTTTTAATTCTAATGTACTTCGTCTTCTTCACTTGTACATTATGTTTGTTCCCTTAATGACAAGAGAAAAGAAGCAACATATGGAAAAAGAAGAGAAAACTTAACTTTATAAAAGTACCCATCTCAACATTTAAACATCTCAACATTAAAAACTCTAATAAATATGCTAATCCAAATTACATACATCCACCACTGTATTACTGTAAATATGCGGGGTGAGTCCGGCGAGTCTAGCCAATGGCCCGTTATCCGCCCGGACCTGGCCAGTTTGGAAAATATAAACCCGTTACCCCCCAAACCCGGTGGGGGGGGGGGTTCTTGGTCTAGACGGGACGGGTTCATTGTGGGTCCGGTTTGAACCCGTCCCATTACCATCCCTATCCATAAATATATGGGTAGCGATTTTTGACACAACACGATCACGAAACGATACGAAAATAGCGAGTTAGTGGCACAATTTACACAATAACCTGATATTTGTATATTTTTATCGTGTATTATCGTGTAATATCGTGTAATTTGCTATCGTGTATTGACATGTAAATCATTTTCCTTTTTTTTGACTTATCGTGACGTGTCGTGTTGACCAAGAAACTCCGTGCTCGTGTCATGTCGTGAGCGATTCTTATCATGTTGTGTTTG
Source organism: Rehmannia glutinosa (assembly GCA_016081115.2). Lineage (NCBI taxonomy): Eukaryota > Viridiplantae > Streptophyta > Magnoliopsida > Lamiales > Orobanchaceae > Rehmannia > Rehmannia glutinosa. The sequence continues at coordinate 3,024,449 of CM071929.1, read as the reverse complement.
TGTTTGCTCTTATCCTATCGTGTCATTATCGTGTCAACGCCAAACACAACACGATAACACGATTTGACACTCTAACTTTGAATCAAATTCAATTTAATATTTTGAACAAAATTATCCTGCATAAAAAGGAATCTATATGAACTTTTACCACTATTTTGATACAGTGATGATCACGGAGCGAATCCAAAATTGAATCTATAATCTTGCTTGGATAGATCTAAGTTCATCTAAACAATTTTTCGGATGAGTAATGAGTGTTATCCTTTAAACTCGATAAAGGTTGTTCAATGCGAGAATAGGTCATATAGGACCCACCTCGGACCATCCTCGTTTATATAATATTATATATTATTAAATATGATTACTTAAATTGACCTAGAGAGCCCTAACTCATTTATGCCCTCTTTTCTTGTTTTCCAGATTTCATTTTCTAAATTATTTCCGCCGTCACTGTGTAGTCCCTCCAAACCACATGACTCTCAATGGCGCCAGTCGTCAACTTCGGCATCACTCAGTCACGATCTATTTTCTCTCTAGTTGGTCTTTTTATTCTCTTCGTAATCATCGCCTCATCGATCCTTTGGCTCCAGAAATACTACACAACTCATCGCACGATTGACGTTGCTTGGCCAGTACCCAATTGACGGTTATACCTCTCCCCTACTACTTTTATTTTGTTTGTTTATTTGAAAAATTAAAGAAATGTCTTATAATTTTTTGTTTGATTTCAATATTTAGCATTCACGAACTCAAAAATTGAATGGACAATTAAGTGTCATACCCTATTCAGTGGTGTGAATTCCATTTATGATCCAATTGTTGATTGGTGTTGGGGGATAACAATCTAAGTTTTTACCACCTCGACTTGGAATTTGTTAAAAAAACAAGGATTTGCTCGTCTAATGAAATGGATCTGCTCTATTTATGAGATCGACGGTGCAAACGTCGATCGATCTCGGTTCGCGTTTTCTTGGCAAGTCTCGAATTTAACTAAACTTGTTATAAAGTCGCGCAATCGCCATCTCTGTAGAGAAGTTAGCAAGATACTATATTTTTTTGGCCAAAAAGGGTTCACTCTCTTCTTTAAAATTTAACATTTGCTTATAGATTTATTTTGGATCCCGTTTCCATTCTTTCAAAACAAAATCATGTATTAGGTTCTTCAATATATGTTTCTTCAAATACATTATTTTCTAATAAATTATTGTAGTGATTCGTATCACCGGGTTCTCACCAGCTTAATACAATTCTTATAAAAGTTTTTTTTTTCTAAAACACTCAAAAACATATCCAAATATTCCAAACATGGAACACCATTCCCAAATAGTCTCTCTTCATGTAATTAAGTAAAGGCCACCTACATCTTTTTTTTCCGGCTAATGCCATAGACATAACTAAAAGGGAAAATAGTTTTTTCCGGTGATGTAATTTGGACTATTTAGAGATTTAATCCTCTAAGTAGCCATCTTTAAATTTTGGTCCAATATCTTTAAAAATATTGGACATTTAGTCCAATTTTTACCGGAATTGTATAATTTTACCGTAATTGCTAACTATGATTGGTGGGTGCTAACGTGTCTAAGAAGTTTAGGAATTTGGTGATTTGATCCAAAAATTGGTGTTATAGTGATTAAATAATAAATGACTCGTCTAATTTTTTTAGATGAGATGGTCATTCAATATGGTATGATGGTATCAGAGTCAGACCAAACAAGAGGTTTGGAGCTCAAACATCACCATCATCTATAAAAATGTTCCACGTGTTAGGCTTCTCACGTTTCTAACAACTTAAGCTTTTAGATGAGATGATCAATTGACAAATTGACATGTCAAATCACCAAAAATTGACACACAAAATTTAGGAATTTTATTGGTTTGATGTCAATTTTTTTGCTAAATCGCCAAAATTCCCAACTTTTACGACAAATTTGCTTCTAACCAATCATAATTAGTAATTTCCGAGAAAATTACACATTTTTTGTTAAAATTTGACTAAATATCTAAAATTTTAAAAGATATTTGACTAAAATTTAAAAGTGACTGCTTAAACTTCAAAATACTCCAAGAGTTACAATAGAAAAAAAATTATATTTCCCCTAACTAAAATATTCAAGCATGCTATGTTAGTACTTATAATACGCAGCCTTGTAAGATTTTGTTCCCAATACTTAAAAAGTTAAAACCCTCTGAAAAATAAAATAAAAAATAAAAAAGACAAAGAAAAAACACTAAAAAGGGCAGCGAATAGCAAACAGCATCAGCAGCACACGTGGTGCGAAATCTCACAACGCACGGATAGCGCGTGACGTACACGAGAAAATAAAAGAAGATTCTCTCACCTATAGTCCGCATTTCACCACGCACTTTCACGCGCCAGTGACGTGGCAGTCTATCACCGCCTTAGGATCAGCGCGTGTGATTAAAAGCAGCGTGCCCACCCCGACAATGATAATCCACAGAGCGTTTAGAGAGAAACAAAAGTAAATTTTTTTAGAGAGAGAAAGCGAGTGAAAGTTCGGATCCAAGAACAGAGCACGCCCCCCTCTTCTTCTTCTCCGTACCCTCAAACCCTAATTTTCTTTTTTTTTTTTTGCTTTTTTTTTTAAGCTTTGTCTTTTAATTAGTTGCTTAGAATCTTATCCGCTCTCCAGATCTTTGGTTTTTATATTTTTATTTTTATTTTTTCATTTTGGATTTTTTTTTGCTGTAATAGTCGGATCTGCGTATGTATCTGTAAGTATATAGTCTTCCTGGTTTAATCGGGTTAGGGTTTTTCGTTTCTTTCTTTTTTGGAACCGTGATTATCGAAATCGTTGGTTCTTGGATGTTTTGTTGTCAAATCTAGGAATTTTGAAACCCTAGATTTTTTAAGTCGGGTTATTTTAGGGTTCTTGGGGCCTGATTTGAAAGAAATTAGGGTTTATTTATTCACCCTTTCGTAATTACATGTATGGCTTCAGGGACTTTTGGGGATTCTTATGATGAATTGATTGCGGGCGCGAGGTGTCGTTCGACGGAAAACATCAAAGTCTATACGCGAAGACCCCGCAAAAAAACCCAAAAAACCTGTAATAATAACGACACCGCTACCACCACAGCCTCAATCGCCGAGAACCTATCCTCCGTCGTCCCTACCACCCCCACAAACCCCGACCCAAAACGCACTGATGCCGCTGCTGATGTTTCCACCGCCTCGCCCAACAATTGTGCCGCTGTCTCTCCTCCGCCCACCACCCCTGGCAGTCCTGCTACCACAACCACTCCCCACAGGACTGAGGGCGGCCAAGTTGTGCAAGATTCTCGGGATGCTGTAGTGACGAAGGATGTGGACTCCCATCAACAACAGTCTCACTCACGTGGGTCCACCGACAACGATGGTGATTCTTCTCTCCAGTCGCAGCATGCAGAAGAAAATTCTGACAATCGAGAACAAGAAGGCAGTGGCAGTGGCAGTCAAACCGCCGAGGTGCAGAATCTTGAGGATTCGCCATCGCCTAACATTAATGAGACCCAAAATCTGGAAAAATTAAACCCCCTTCAGAGTGCAATTGAGCCACTGCAGACAAGTGGGGTCACACCACAGAATATGAGAGAGTCATCACCATTGTCCCATGAAAAGGATATTCCAAATAGCCGAGAAGTTGCTGGAGCGCAGATGCCCATTGGAAACGAGGCAGAGGATAACGCCTCTGTGATGCCAGGGTCACCTCAAGTGCCCCAAGGTAACGGTCCAGTGAATGTCAATGGAGTTGTGAAGCCGCTGGTGATATCTAGTATTGATGATAGGATTAGATTTAATTTATGTAAAGCAACCCCAAAGAATGAGATTAAGGAGCTTAAAAAGAAGCTACAGGGCGAGCTTGGTCAGGTGAGCTGGCTTGTTAAACAGCTCGAAACCAAGGAGCTTCAGATTGCTTCATATAATACTCAGATTAGCAACAGTAACATTAGTAATAGCGGTAATTATATTATTGCTGATGGTGGGTATAGTCACCCTCAACCTCAGCAAGCCCGAAGCGATGTGGTGGACAGGAGGTTGTTGGTGAGAGTAAATTCAGAGGTGGGGCCAATAGGGCACCAGGAAACCAGACATGTGGGATTAGCGAGGATGAATTCTGATATGGGTGCAGCACGGAATCTAGAAACGAGGCCATATAGCAGGCAGCTCAGTGTTGCAGTAATGGAAAACAATTATGGGGCTAGTGAATTTGTCGAGAAGGAGAAACGGACACCAAAGGCAAATCAGTTTTACAGAAACTCAGAGTTTCTCTTGGGAAAGGACAGACTGCCTCCTGAAAGTAACAAGAGGTTGAAGACGAATAACGGGAGGAAACACAGTGGAGAATCAGAACACGGTTTTGGTTTTGGGTTTCATAAGAGCAAGAATCAGGTGTTTAAGAATTGTAGCAGCTTACTCCAGAAGTTGATGAAGCACAAGCATGGGTGGGTGTTTAATGAGCCAGTAAATGCCAAGGACCTTGGATTGGTTGATTACCATGATATCATTAAGCATCCTATGGATTTGGGTACGATTAAGACTAGGATGTCGCAAAATTGGTACAAAACCCCAAGGGATTTTGCAGAGGACGTGAGACTTGTTTTTCGCAATGCCATGACTTATAATCCAAAGGGGCAGGATGTCCACATTATGGCAGAACAATTATTGGAGATGTTTGAAGAGAGATGGGCTATTATAGAGGCCGAGTATAATTCTTATTGGAAATATCAAATGTATCAGGATGGAAGATTCCCCACCCCAACTTCTAGAAGGGGTCGCCCTCAATCTCACTTTGGCCCAGCTTCTGTCCTAGCCTCTGCTCCTGCTGCTGCTGCTCCTATATCTTTGTATGCACCTCCTGGCCCACAAATGAGGACTTTTGACAGGCCTGAGCCCATGACCACATCTATGGCCATTGATCCAAAAATTCATCGACCTCATGTTGGCCGGACTCCTGTCCCAAAAAACCTAAAGCAAAGGATCCCGATAAAAGGGACATGACTTACGAGGAGAAACAAAGACTTAGCACCAACCTTCAGGGCTTGCCTAATGAAAAGCTTGATGCTATTGTTCAAATCATTATTAAGAAGAGAAATACTGCACTTTCTCAGCATGATGATGAGATTGAGGTGGACATTGACCGCGTTGATACAGAAACTCTTTGGGAGCTCGATAGGTTTGTCACTAATTACAAAAAGGGCTTGAGCAAGAACAAAAGGAAAGCTGAACTTGCTCTTCAAAGGAGAACACTAGCTAATCAGAATGTTGCATTGACGGTAAGAGCTGGAAACTTCATATTTTCATTGCATAACATTTTGAATACTAAGGGAATACTATTGTTAAATTTTAATAAAATGCATAGATTTATATTCTCCACCATGTTGCCATGTTGCAGAACTCAGTTCCAGCTGTAGCACAGGTTCAGATTCAAAGTGGGGCAGGTATAAATTTACTCTATAATTCTGGTGTTCTATATTATTGTTCCTTGTGAACTTCAAATTTTATTAGAACACTCTGATCTGATATTTGATTTTCTTTCTTCTCCGTAGCATTTGAAAAGAGTACTGATCCACCTGCTGAAGGTGAGAAGCGGGGTATAATGGAAGTAGGTCCAGCAGTTCAAGCAGTTCCAGCAGTGATTCTGGATCATCTTCAAGCGGTAATTAATGATTATTTTCCTTCTTTGTTCACACTGTTTGACAATTTCCTTGCTTTACTCTGTTGACTTTTTACGTCTTATAAACGTGTGATTCTTTTCCTTTTCTGTTCACACTCTTTTGACAATTTCCCCTCGCTCGACACTGTTGATCCTTTTACGTCTGATAAACTTATGATTATTTTCTTTCATTGTTCACACTGTTTGGCAAATTCCCCTCAGCTTCATATTTTTTATCCTTTTACGTTTTATAGCTTATGTAAATCGCAGATTTCAGGCCTAGATGTGTTATTATGAGGTCCTTGGTCACGATTGTCACTGCCATTTGTCTATTTGTATTATATTGTTTAAGTTTTCTTCTTTTTTCATAACTCACAGATTCCGACAGCGACAGTTCCTCTGGAGATGGATCAGATGCAGGGCATTCACCTAGGTCGTAAATGCTAACGATGAAGGTATAGAAAAAATTTTTCGCTTTGATTGGGCTTTTTTCTGTATATTCATTTGTATGTTTGCCAAGTTCCGTGGTTCAGTTGCTTTCTCCTATCCACCGTTTGTCGTGCTAATTATCTTTTTTTTTTTTTTTTTTTTTTATATATATGAAATATTACAACAACTTGGTTTTCGTTGTCAATTGTTAAGTGGTTTTCTGATTGAAATCTGATGCATCTGATATGCATGCTAGATATGAATTATGATGTGAAGTTTGCTTGAATTTTATGAGAAATGGTTCACCTATTATTCTCTGTTTAAGGCACAATTGATGTGCTTCTTGTTTATAAGATGCCAAATAAGTTTCTTCAGTTGGAAGGATGTGATACTGAAAAAGCTTTGTGATTCCGTTTCAAACTGGCGTATCTGGTTACTATTTCACTCACTGGGTAGGCCCTAACCTAGATGAGGAAAAACAACCAAAAACAAAGCGATTTATCCAGGTGTACCAACTACAGTGTTGATTTTCCTTTTTGGACTTGATTGGAATAACGTTTTGTCAGTATATTATATGCTCTATTGGTGATGTCCTTCCAGTTCCAACACAAGTTAGCTTACAGGTCATCTTTCTTGAGTATGGTCACTGAAAACGCTCTTAAGTGACTCTCGGTTCCACTTTCCTCTGATTGCAGGAACTGGAATCATCTACTGAATATAAGCTTTATCCATTTGAAAAAAGGAAAAAATAATTGATAAAAGGAAAAATAATTGATAGAAGGAAAAACAATTATCAAACAGGTTTTAGCAGTTTGCAACTGGTTTCTCTTATTTCATTCTTTCTTTTTTTTTAGTTTTTTTTTTTGGCTTCTTAATTCTTATGGTTTATTGTTAGTAGAAGAATCACTGAAGTGTTGGCTTTTTATACCTAAGTGAAGAATAAAATGCCAAGTTTAATGACATATATCATAATGTTGCAGGACTCCTATCTGATGGGCCAACTCATTTTGATGAGTATCTCGATAATGCAAGCCTGCAAATGATGGTTTCATGACCTTCAGAGATGCTGAATGGCTATGGAAACGGGATGCGTTCCGTGATGTTTTAGGCATATGGCTCTCGAAAACTTTCGTTTTGCCATCATTTTAACTTTTGGAAGTCTATTATTGATGGTTGCTCTTGTTAAAAGAATGTGTAGTTTTGATCGGTTATGGTGATGGAGAATGTAGCAGATGTAAATTGCCATGATATTTACCGATTTCTAGTTATAAAAGGCTTGCGTTAGGATTTTTGTTCACCGTTTGACTAGTGACGAAGCCCCTATTGAATGGGCAAGTATGATGGATAGGGAGTAGCAAGTGTGTTTTGCACATGTATTAGTGTAGTGTGTATAGAGCTTTAAATCTAGGAGTGTCATCTAGATTTTGCTTTTTGCTTGTTAAAAAAGTTTTGGGTAAAGGCGTTTTGGATTTTAGTTGAGGAGATGGTAAATGGTGACTTGAAGTGTTTGGTTTCCTGATAATTATCAGTCTATCAGGGTTAAGTACCATGAAAATATTTTCAGGTTCAGCGTAAAAAAGGGTTCGCTATCTTTCAAAATTTTAAATATAACTATCTCACAAATTTCTCCTGCAGGAAAGTGAAGTATTTGTCAATCAAATACTAAATTGGTAATATCTTAGGCAGGTATTTGTAATTTTGGAGGATAACTGATTTTTTTATAATTAGGCTAAAATATGTGGTTTTTGTAATGTACTTCTAGCTACCAAGTTGCGTGATGCTGATTACTAAATCCCTTGGTTATGTGCGTGAAAGATTTAGGATGTAAAACTTCTCAAAAGATGGTCACGTTTCATTTTTCAACTAAAAAGGTTCAATGCACTACCACATGTCTGCTAGGGCCGGCGCTCAGAAGCACCGGCTTCAAGAAATTACTTGAATCTTACAAGGTGGGTTTCGTGTGTGTTACAGAACAACCTCCTGGATGATGTTTTGAAAATTTTTGCATGACCTGGAATTGTAACTTGATATAACAGATATAATAATGTTACAAACTTTATGAAACAGTAAAGCACAATCCTTATCAGTGACTTCAACTTGTACCACCTACTCATCGTGCTGCCACAGTGCCACCAGCAACCCAAAAGCTGCAACGATAAGATGATGCAGAGAATCCGACCAGGATACGACAAAATCAACAAGATAAATGAAACACACTCCAAGTGAAAAGATGTCAATGCCTTTCAATGAACTTCCTATAATTTGACACTTGAAAATACACCCTACATACTAAAGATAAATGAAACACCCCATTTATTAAACCATGTTAGAAGACTCTAGTCCAAAAAATCAAACATCCCAAGATCAAACCGAGCACATGGTTTGCAGGCAAATAACTTGATCGTGTTGTCCCATATTATTACATGTCATGTGTATTAACGCCAGTACATCATGAGGCAATATGCCACCACTCCCATAGCAAGAAACACTAACAGAGAATAAATACCAATATCAATGTAGGTGAGTGTTCAAAATTGTGATTGAGTCTTAGTAATGTAATGTAGTTCGGCTAGCAGCAATTTCAATTGCCATGGACGAATGCAATTCCCTTTTCAATTGAACTTTTCAACTCAGGTTTGAGGGCCTCCAGTCCTTGTTGCTCGTAATCAGATAGAGGTCCCAAACCCAGGACTTCCTCCACACCATTCTTCCCGAGTCTCACCTGTCAATGACGTAGAATGTACTGTTAGAATCTAGAAAGCATAATATTGTATCTAAGGACAATGCTGTCTCAGCCAAAATCGTGGTACATATGGTATTAGGTTACAATCAAGAGGTCTGTTGCTGTGAGAAGAGTTGAAGTTGTCCATGCAAAATATTTTTTACCAACCTTGGATGCGAAGAAAGGAAGCTCGGTTACAGTAGATTGCACGTACGAACATTCTACAACATCTGGGACCCCATTAAGTCCTTTTAAGCAAGCATCAGCAAATATAGCCCCTGCATAGCTGCACATTAAGTAGTGCAGTCAGATCAACTTAATGCAATCAACTTCCTGCCATGACAAGATCGTGAATTACAGCTTACAGAATATGCCAATATTCAGAAATGGATTCGCCACCAACCAGAGGAGAATCCTTAATTACGACTAAATCTCAAGTAATTTCAATTGATTAACGGAATTTTATGTAGTAATGGAATTAAGTTAATTTCAATTCTTTATCGAATAGATCCAAGTCCTACAACCTTTGAGGTTAAGGACTATGTTAAACAAATATTTGGTTAAGCCGGTAGATCGAAGCAATCATTAACATAAAAGATAAAATGGGCATGGGAAAAAATTGTTTCAAATTGCTAAACTTGTATTTGGAATTGCTAGTGTAAGAGACTTCAGAACTATGGCATCAATATACAACTTTCCAGAAGTTCTAGTAATAGAATGATCAGGCCTCAACTCTTTCAAGAGAAAACAACTTTCAACAACACTGATTACCAAAGAGAAGGCTAATAAGGGCTAGGCAGTAAGGATGAGATTGTGGCTCGAATTCAGAAACTTAAATGCTTCCGCATATTTCTAGTTGGAACTACAATCACCTATACTGAGTTCAACATAATATCATCCACCAAAAACTCTGTTGGAAAGTAAAAGAAGCACATAAAAGAAACCGCCCCCAAAAAAAAAATGAAGACGCTAGCAAGTAGAAGTCCATCACTTACGCCATAGAAAGTGTAGCTGAACCCTTTCCAGCCTTGGCTTCAACAACTTCTGTCCCACCATCTTGTGTTCTTTTTGTAAGAGCTTTAATCTCTTCATCTGACAGATTTGCTTGTGGCGAGGCCTATTAAGTAAAGTGTCAATTATACCACTGACAGAACAATTAATGCCGACATTTGAGAAAATCTTATGTAATGAGAAACAAGATGCTATACTTGTGAAAACAAGGGGAGAATGGTAACTCCAGCATGACCACCAATCACAGGTACATTGACATCTACAGAAGAGAAAGAAGTATTAATTTAAGGTAATGCACGAGTCTTAGAGATGTGAGATCATAATCTTAAGCTAGCAAGCTCTGTTCTTCAAGTAAAAGCACAGGCATACCGGCTACATTGACATTGGCCTTGCCAGCATAGAATGTCTTGGCCCTAACCACATCAAGAGTGGTCACACCAAACAGTCTCTTTTCGTCATAAACCCCATGGCTCTTGAAGACCTCAGCAGCGATCGGTACAGTTGAGTTTACAGGGTTGCTAATCATATTGACAAGAGCCTACATTTTGTGAAAAGTCCGGATCAATGATTTCACTCTAATTAGATACTCAATAGCAAGAGAGAGTCATGGCCAAAAATCAGCTTTAGAAAAAGCAAGTGTATGTAAAGAAGATAGTATGTTACATTGGGGCAGTACTTGGCAATAGCCTCACAAAGAGATTTGACAATGCCAGCATTGATCTTGAAGAGATCATCACGAGTCATGCCAGGCTTTCTGGGCACACACCAGCTGGAATGATGACAACATCTGAACCCTCCAAAGCCTGTCCTAGCTGTTCATCTGCTGCATAACCCTTCACCTGTACATACAAGCAAATACACGGTTTCAGATTTATCATCAGATAACTACATAGGGTATATTGAGAAAGAAAAAGAATATCAACTGAGACAGCAGCATAAATGCACTAAAAGCATAATAGCTCGAATGAATAAGATGCAAACTTCAATCACGTGTTGAGAAGCAAATAAAACATGATATACAAAAGAACTATAGAGAAATGGATGTATAATTTCCATTAATATACATGTGTACAATTATAGAGATGACTGTCAGCTACACTGCTTCTATTTAGCCAGAGAAAATGAAACGGAAGTGGGGGAATCTGCTTAGCCTCCAAGGGATCACCAATATAAAATAAGGAAATAACCTTTTTAATCTAGAAACCTGAGAAGCTGACATGTAGTTGAGCAAATCTTATAAGTTGTAACGAAGGAGAAGGAACATAATCAAAGACACAAGAAATCACAATTACAGGTCCAAACCCTAAAGGTGGGCCGTAGAATGCTCCAAAAACCTTAAACAAATACACAATATACAACGAGCAAACAAGCAAACCAAAAAATGGAGAAATAATTCAGAATTCAGACCAAAGGCGAGAGAGGAAAAACATAGGACCTCAGATCTGGTGTTAATGTGGCTGACATCAGCAGCAACACCGGGTGTGCCGGCGATATCGTAGAGAGCGAGCCTGGAGACAAGAGGATTCAACTTCATCAGAAGAGAGAGAGGTTGGCCGATCCCGCCGGCGGCTCCCAAAATGGCCACCTTCCGTTCCGGCGCCGACTCCGATGAGAAACCGCGGCTCGAAAAGAAAGTATTCGTGGCGGCGGATGAGGTGGTGCTCCTCCGGATAACAGATCTCAACATTGCCGCCTTCATTTTCACTCTGAACAATTGATCAAAGAGAGAAGGAAAAAGAAAATCCGCGGAAAAGAGTGTGCGAATGGGAATAAAATGAACAGTTGAGAAATAAAATAAAATATTTTTGGGGGTTTAAAAGAAAAATGGAGGTTTGTGAATTTCGAGGCGTCCGCCTATCTGATCTCTGACCTTTCTTTTTTTTTTTTCTTTGAAAAAAAATAATTCAGACTATCAATAAATAGATAGAAAACATAAACATATATGTTAAAAACCATAATAAATTAAACTAAGAAAAAATTCATAACATCTAAATTAATAATAAAGGTTTTAATAAAATCTACGATTTTAAAAATTTTACGGTGTCTAGAGTCCCCGTGATTCAAGATTGCAATCCTGAAAGGCACTAAATATGATTTATTATTTATGTCAGTCCCCGTAATATTCTTTTTGTTTAGTTTTAAAACCTAGTAATATAGGAAATTTGGATAAAAAAAAGCTTGTTCCTATTAAATTTTTTTATGTAATCTATAATTGCACCTATTTTATTTTTGATGTAGTTTATAATTGTATTTGTATTGTGAATATGTTTCTTGTGAGACGGTTGCACCGTACAATACAGAAATAAAAAATAATATTTTTTAATGTAAGCAGTAATATTTTTAGTGTAAAAACTAATGGATTGTTTGTATAACTAAAAAAATATATTCAGACATAGTATTATTTTTTACCCCAAAAGTATTACTTTTTATACATAAAAATTTAACTTTTTTCTCCGTCGTACACAAATTTTTGCCTTGTTTTGTGCACCCCTCGTAAAAAATTTATGGATCTGTCCCTGCATATTCAACTCTACTCCGATTTATTTGTTTATAATGGTCCTTATTTTCTATATATCGTGGTTATAGTATAGTATCATTGTTTCAAGTTAAAAATATACATCTTTAAAATAATGTAATTTAAAGAAAAAGTAAAACATGATAATATTTAATTTGCAAATATGTTTTTATTCTACTAATAAATATTCATTAATTATTAGTTTACAAACAATAAAATATAAAAATAAAAATAAAAATAGATTGTGGCACAGAACACGCCAACAATGTCCAAAGAGCTAGTTTCAATGCCAGCTGCCTGACATATTGATATTTGTATTCGGCGGTTCGGCAAATTTTGTTAAAATAAAAACTTATTTTAAATATAAATTAGGATGGTCATGTCTTTACGATTACGAACTTGAAAGAGTCCAGTGTTTTTTTTATAAGCTAATTCAAAAATAATTACCATAAATATATATGAAAATAGTAGTATTTCTTCTAGTACAATTTATGTGAATCGAAAAATCCGAATCGATAAAATTTGCAAAGTATGCAAAATAAAATTAGCTCGAATCGTGTTTTCAACACACTATCCTTAAAACAAATTGCCTCTTCTGGACGTCTGTTTCCCAGGATAAGACAAGAAAACCGAATTACCTATTCCGCGAACCAAAAATTATGCCCAAAATTATCACCAAAAATTACAAAAGCTTTAGGGGAGAGATGGAAATTTTGTGTTTGATTTGTTGTTTGTTTACAAATGGAAAATAACTCATATTTATAGGCAAAATTTTGCCTTTACTATTCATAAGGTCAAATTGGTCTTTACTATTTAAAAAGTTAAATAAGTAATTTTATTCAACTTGGACTCAAGTTGTTCATCAACTTGTCCAACAATCCCCCACATGAAGAAAATTACTAAGATACAAAGATTTGGTGATAAATTCCAACAAATGAATCTTGCATAGGATAGGTAGGTGTTACCCCTTCAACCTTCCCCTTGTGAAAGCATATTTACCTTACTAGCCGATCAAGAGACACGATGTCCTCAAATCGTTTCGCGCTTTTGTGTAAACGATGATATACTTCACACAAGATTCTTCCTAACATACTTCGCTTCTCATGTTTATGTTCATCCATGGCCCCGAACATACATCCGGTTCTCGCAAGAGGTTCTAAGAATCGAGCCTCACACAATTCTCTTCAAACGGACCCACTTCTCTCTCACATATGTGATTCTCATTTAAGATAGCCCGTACTACTACCTCGCCGACTTACCGATGCACAAGAATCATTAAAAGCCAAATTGCTTATCCTCTTCTCCACGGGCATCATTGTTAAGGAACGGACAAGGGATAACTCCCCACAAAGATCATAGAGTCTTTTTACAACTAGTTGTCCCTTTGAACCTGCATCTTGGGATCTCCATCAACTAGGTTGAGTTTCCATTGTATCAACTCATTTTTCTAGAGAGGCTTAAGTCCTATTCCTCTTAATGATTTCACAACTAGCTCCCGATTCAACCCTTTGGTTAATGAATCCGCTAAATTATCCTTTGACTTCACGTAGTCAATAGAGATAACACCAGATTGAGAGTAGTTGTCTAATGGTATCAGGTCTACGACGTATGTGTCTAGACTTACCATTGTACATATTGCTTCCTCGTGCCCTACCAATAGCAGATTGATTGTCACAATGTATACAAATTGTCGCACAAAGTTTAGGCCATTTTGGAATATCTTCTAAGAAATTTTGAAGCCATTCAACCTTCTTCACCACAATTGTCAGAGCAATAAACTCGGACTCCATAGTAGACCTAGCTATAATCATGCCTTAGAAGATTTCCATGATATTGTTGCACCTCCTAAAGTGAATACAAATCCACTTGTAGACTTAGAGTCTTTAATATCGATATCCAATTAGCATCGCTATATCCTTCAATAACAAGAGGATATCTTGTATAGTGCGAAAAAATCACGAGTATATCTTAAATACCTTAGTATTCTCACTATACCTTTCCGAAGGTCATGCCCTAGATTACTCGTGTATCTGCTCAATTTACTCACCGCATAGGCAATGTCCGGTCTTGTACAACTCATTAAGTACATTAAACTTCCTATGACTCGTGAGTATTCAACTTGAGACACAAACACCTCTATTCTTCGATAGATGTTTGCTTGTGTCTATCGGAGTTCTAGCTAATGACGTGTCATCCTTACTAAATTTTTCTAGAATCTTATCCACATAATGTGACCGATCAAGTGTTAGTCCATTTGAAGTTCTAGAAATCTTTATTCCGAGGATCACGTCATTAAACCCATATCTTTCATGTCAAACCTCGAGTTCAACATATCTTTAGTGGATTTAATTATTTTATCATTACTTCCAATGATAAGCATGTCGCCTACATAAAGACATAAAATGACAAAGTCATTTCGATCTCTTTAACATAGACACATTTATCACATTCATTTATTTTAAATCCACGTTCTCCCATGACATTATCGAATTTTTCATGCCATTGTTTCGATTACTGTTTCAAGCCATAAATGACTTGACCAATTTACAAATCTTGTTCTCTTGCCTAGGTGCGAGAGAATCCTCAGTTGTTCCATGTAAATCTCTTCTTCCAAATCTCCATTTAGAAAAGGTTTTTTACGTCCATTTGATGTACTTCAAGATTTCGCAACGCAAAGAATTGCAAGTACCAATCTAATGGAGGTTATTTTTGTAATCGAGTATACGTATCAAAGTAATCAAGGCCTTTTTTTTTGTCTATAACCTTTAATTACAAGTCTAGCCTTGTACTTATCAATTGTTCCATTTGCCTTCATTTTCTTCTTGAAAATCCATTTATAACCTAGTGGTTTACTTCCTTCGGAAGATCCACTAGTTCCCATGTATGGTTTTGCAAGATGGAATCAATTTCACTTTTTATGGCCTCTTTCCATAATGGTCCATCGTAAGAATTGATAACTTCTTTATAGCTTTGAGGTTCACTTTCCAAATGTAGGTTAGAAAATCTGGACCAAATGATTTTTCTATCGTGAGCTCGTTTGTTGCGTCTAAGTTCTATCTCTTCTTCTTTATTTCTCGCTTCTCTTGTTCTATCAATCATGTATCCGTTTAGAAGAGCTTTCTTCTTCTCGATCTGCACGAAATACATTTTCAAAGAACGAGACATTTCTTGATTCAATTATTGTGTTCTTGTGTATATCTTCAACTTTAGATTCATACACAAGAAACCGATAAGCAAAGATTGTTATGTGCATATCCAATAAATATGCAAATAACAGCTTTTTAGGACCTACCTTCACCTTCTTTGGTGTAGGTATAGCAACCTTAGCAAGACACCCCCACACTCGTAAATATTTGTAGGATGACATTCTTCCATGTCATAACTCGTAAGGGCTTTTGTCTAATTTCTTACTTTAGGTACCTTATTTAAAAGGTAATTAGTCACAAGACAACCTTCCCCACATGTTCTCGAAGCCGGAACTTAATAACATGATATTCATCATTTCTTTAAGTGTACGATTTTTCCGCTTCGCAATGCCATTCTGTTGAGGTGAATAAGGTCTTTGTCGTTTAGGTTTCGTCTAATTCCGTGTTGGGCGGAGAATTCAAGAAATGGTGATTCATATTCTCCTCCACGATCATTTCTTAAGACCTTAATTTTCTTGTTGAGTTGATTCTCAACTTCATTTTTATAGAGAATGAATTTTTCTATTGCTTCATCTTTACTTTTAAGAAGATACACATAACAATACTTTGTGTTATCATCAATAAAAGTAATGAAGTACTTTTTGCCACCACGTGTTTGTGTCGATTTTAAATCACATACATCAAAGTGTGAATTAAATCAAGTGGTTCATTATTTCTTTCAATATTTTTAAATGATGTCCTTGTTAACTTTGCATCAACACAAGTTTCACACTTGTGCTTGGAATCAATCCAAAATTAGTCTGATCACCCAAAATTTAGTTCAAAATACGAAATCAAACAATCCAAAATTAGTCTCGGTCAAAAATTTAGTTCAAAATACGGTCCAATCAATCCAAATTGCAATTTCCCTCCCGAAATAGCAGCGGTATTAATTAATATATTTGAACTAAACAACTAATCTAGAAGTTTAATTAACAAAACTGAAGTTTCAATATGTAATCCAAATATTTAAAACTAATTTGGAATGATCAAGAAGTGGGTTCAATTAGCATGTTTAATAAGAACCAATCTGCATAAGTTGGTACAATTTTTTTTAAATAAAAATTAACCTGTTAATCAACAAGTTTAGAGATAATATAAATTAATCTCAACAACAACAAAACTTGACAATATTGAAATCAAAAGTTTGATACCAACCGTACGTATTCAATTTGCAATTATCAATCAAAACATTTGTATTCTCGACCACAGTAACATAGTTTTGAAAAATTGCTAAAAAAAATTGTTGTTGATTACAACAAAACCAAATTAAAAGAAATTCAACATTAGCCGAGAATTTCAGACAGTACCAGAAGTTTAACAAGAATCTGTTTTAAGCTTGTATGAAAATAGTAGTATTTCTTCTAGTACAATTTATATGAATCGAAAACCCGAATCGATAAAATTTGCAAAGTATGCAAAATAAAATTAGCTCGAATCGTGTGTTCAACACACTATCCTTAAAATGCATTCGTCTCTTATTCTGACGCCTGTTTCCCGGGATAAGACGATAAAACCGGATTACCTATTCCGGTGAATCAAAATTATGCCCAAAAATTATCACCAAAAATTACAAAAGCTTTAGAGGAGAGATGGAAATTTTGTGTTTGATTTGTTTTGTGTTTACAAATGGAAAATAACCCATATTTATAGGCAAAATTTTGCCCTTTACTATTCATAAGGTCAAATTGGCCTTTACTATTTAAAAAGTTAAATAAGTAATTTTATTCAACTTGGACTCAAGTTGTTCATCAACTTGTCCAACAAAATATTTGAAAACTTATATAAAAAATTTTTAAAAAAAAAAAAAACATGTTTTGAACCCCAAGAATACTAATTCTAAAAGATTAGTTCATCAGCATATTCCCTTAAGATTTTGACACTATATTTTCACACCTTCTAACGTGTTTTTTCTCTTTTTAACTTTTAAGTACAAATCCTAAGAGATGACGGAGTTAGGTAGAAATCGAATGAGACACAGTTTGAGTTTTACAAATGTCTTATTACTAGGCTATCAATCGATTCCCTTTTTCTATGACTTTTCTTGTTCTCTATTTGTCGACTTTTAGCTATTTAAACTAGTGTTTTTAAAAATCGGACTAGTGAGCATACCGGTCATGCTAACAATTCACGATTTAATCAGTCAGAGTAATTCAACCGCCAATGAAACCGTTTTGATAAAAAATAATAATTAATTTTGATATATTGTATAAAATAATAATATAATATATCAATTATTATGTAATGTATTGTTTTAATGGAAAATAATATATAATATATAATATATTTTTATAATATATATAAACAAGTAACTAAAATAATATTTAACATAGCTCAAAATTCAAATAATCCTATAAATGTAGCAAAATACGAACTTTAAAACTAAAAAAATTAATATAAAAAAGCTACAGAATTAAAAATAAATAAAAAAATGGTTCTTACCAATTCAAACAATTTTTGGCTAGTTCAACCGTAAGAACGATTTTTTTGGGGGCTAATAAGACCGATCCGACCACATATTTTCGGTTCAATCGGTTTAACCGTCCAGTCTAGTCCGATTTTTAAATCACTTAGACTATTGCAAGTAATAAACTTGTCAAAGCGAACATGTCTAACATCATTTTATATAGAGGAAATAGAGTGGATTATATGAGAGCATTTTTTAGGATGTATTCGTAGGGACTATTCCCAGTCATTGATAATAATTAGTCAACAGTCCAATTTAATCTAAAAAATAATTGTTTATAGCTTAAATTATTAATAAAAATGATAAGTTTGTAAATTACTACACATACATAAAATTGGAACGGACAACAAATTATGAAAAAATCTTAATTGGTTTGATTTCATTATAGTCACATAAAATTCAAAAAAAAGGAACAAAAAGAATTGATCGTGTATTCAACTGTATCAGATTCTTCTTCTTCTTTTCTTCTTATTTTTTTTTAGTACAATTACAAAGTTCTGATAGGGGTGGGACGGGTGAGATTTGATCCCATATCAATAGTCTGATTTACAAATGCTCAAACCAACTGAGCTACAATCAATTCACATTCTTCTTCTTATTTGTTTAGATAAAAAGAACTATTTATTCATCTTATAAAAATTATTATATACCCAAACGACTCAATTCTTTGATTAACCACAAATTATAATTTAAGTAAAATAATGTTCACCCTTTGAAATGGTGTTGATATTATTTGAACCCGAGACATTGTTTTTTTGTTATCCCCTTCCCTCAACTCCTCCCCAGTCCCCAAGTCCCAACTGACTAAAAAGTAACTCAATACTTCTACTATATACTATAAATAATTAAGGGAAAAGGACATAAATACCCCATTTTCCATACCCAATCCCTGCACAATGTCCATTTTCCGATTTTGGACAAAAATACTATTTTCCGTTGAATTTGGACAAAAATGTTAGTCCAAGTGGCTACGATAATCTAGAGGGGGTGAATAGATTATCTCGTTTTTTCGAGATATTGCCCTCTTTTTTTTCGAATAATCAACCAAAGACGAAATGTAAATGCGGAAATAAAACAACACTCGTCGATTTAAAGAGGTTCAACCCACCTAGGGCCTAATCCTCTACCACCCCAAAGATATCCGGATGGATTTCAAAAGAAAAAGGATTTTATTAATTTACCAAAAATTAATACAACACCTTGAGGATTACCACAACCCTCTTACACCACCTTGAGGATTACCACAATCCTCTTACAACACCTTTGAAGATTACCACAACCTTCAAACACCTATCACCTAGATCACCCAGTGTATTCTTACCACAAGAATACTCATGAGGATGTCTTGTGTTGAATGATGACCAAAATCAAGATTACAACTCAATAATGATTGATACAATATGAGTACAAGTGTAATCAAGAATTGAAAGCCTAGACCTCAAATTTGTGCAAGTGAAAGTGCTAAGGCTAATACAACAAGATATATGAAAGTGTTTGCTTTGTTTGCTCTTTGCTTGTATAGAGTGTTGTATCTTGTTGCTTGAATGAAGCCTCTATTTATAGGAGAGGTCTTGACTTTGATTTCCGGACATTGGCTCCTCCTTGGGGAGTGATTTGCTGCAAAAGAAACCATTTAAAATCATCAATATAGTCATTAGAAATCAATCCCACAAAATAGGGAAAAGTCATCAAAACGCAACGGATAGTTTTTCATCAAACATGGGTTCGACCGGTCGCGCAGAGATAAGATTGAAATTGAATTCTCGCGACTTTTTACAGAGGGGACCGGTCGAAGGGGGTGCGACCGTCGCCTCCCGGACCGGACCGTTGCCGCGACGTTTTGCGTTTTACGAAACAGAGAAGTCGGAACAAAATCCAACTTGCGGTGCAGTCGCCCGCCGGTCGACGGCCGACCACACCGGCCGCCACCTCGGCCGACTGGCCGCCTCGCTTTTTTTTTTTTACGTCCCCATTTTCTGTTTCAAAACTCAACTCAGTACGGTTGCCCTATAGGGCGACCGGTCGAGCCTGAAACAAAAGTGTTGTCCAATTTTAAATCGAAAATAAACCCCAAGAAATACTCCAAAAATAGTAAAAACATTTTAGATCGATCGGAGGTATTGGGACAACATTTAGAGACATTGTTTTGGTATAAAAACTCATTTTAATAAAATCATCAAAATCATGATAAAAACATTTATCTAACAAACTCCCCTTTTGATGATTACAAACCAAAACAATTTACAAGAGGGACGATTTTGAAAACAAAACTATTTTCCGGTTTTAGAAAAACTATCCGTGTAATAACATTTTACAAAAAGCTCCCCTATCAATAAGCATATCAAAGAGAAGTATTGTATAAGCTAGAAGCACAAGCTTTTACAAAATAAACAACAACTTCATGAGCTAGAAGCTCCCCTCTCACAAATACTTAATATCCATGCAAACAAGTCCATAAAACAACCATTGGACTAAGTTTTCTTCACAACTTATGGCCTAAACGAGCCATAGCTTATAGCTTCTATATTGAGCTTTTATTAGCTTCTTTGAGCTAACGAGCCATTTTCCCGCTTTCTCCCCTTTGGAATCATCAAAAAGAATGTTAGGACAATAAAAACATCATACAAGTATATCAAAGTGTGCGAAATAGACGATTTATCAACCATTCGAGAAGATAAACTTATAATCCAAAAAAATGGGAGAAAAGTATCATTTGATATCCATAAGCACGTTTTAAGTGTCAAGACATGATCTCAATAAGTATATAAGACATATGAAAGCATAAGAGTCATGTAAAAGTCGAACAATTCATTGCGATAATTCATCGAACACCTTGTGGGTGTAAAATATAAAAGAGATTGTATAAAGCCCTTGTAAGAGATTCAAGCCAAAAATTTTCATCACCAAATCATACCAAACATCATACAATACAAAGATAATAACTAAGCTCATCATGATCACAAAATAATTTCATCAAGTAATATACAAGAAAGCCATAAACTCGAGGTTCAACCCATTTGAGCAAAAGGAATAGAATTCTTACCATTCGATCGGTAAAGATGAGTGATGATGATGATAAACAAGTCATATAAGGTGTATGATATGAATTGAATTCATGAAAACAAATTTTGAGTGAAATTTGTGTGAATTTGGCAAAGGGGACGAAAAATGGCCAAAAAGAGTGAAAATGACTAATGCTGAAGACAGAACAATTTTAAACCAAAAAATGGCTTAGGGCGACCGGTCGTGGTTGAGGGCGACCGGTCGACGTTGAGGGCGACCGGTTGCCCTCAACCTCTTCAAATTTCATTTGTTTTGCAAGTTTTCCAAAATCCGAATTTTCAACCAAAAATCCGATTTTTCGCCCCTAAGTTTTAAAAACGTGCAAAATACAAATGTAAATTTCATTCAATATGCATTATGCCTAACCGAGCTCGTATCGACGCAAAAGTCTCGGAAGTTAGCGGTTTTGTGAAAATATCCGCTAATTGATCTTGAGATGGAACAAAAGATATCTCAATTTTTCGTTTTGAGACACAATCCCTTAGAAAATGATGTCGAATCTCAATATGTTTAGTACGGTTGTGATGAACCGGATTTTGAGCAATATTTATAGCGGATATATTATCACAAAATATAGGAACATTTTCAAAAGAACATTTGTAATCCGCTAAGGTTTGTTTCATCCAAAGAAGTTGAGTACAACAAAAGGCGGCGGAAATATATTCGGCCGGCCGTTGAAAGTGAAACACAATTTTGTTTCTTTGAGAACCAAGAAACTAGGCAATCGCTTAAAAATTGACATGATCCGGAAGTACTTTTCCGATCATCAATATTTCCCGCATAGTCAATCACTATAACCTTTAAGAGAAAAATTTTCATTCTTTGGATAAAATAAACCATATTGAATGGTGCCTTTCAAATATCGAAAAATCCTTTTAACTAAGACTCATATGAGATTCTTTGGGATTGCTTTGAAAACGAGCACATAGGCATACGGCATGAAGAATGTCCGGTCTACTAGCGGTTAAATAAAGTAAACTACCAATCATACCTCGATACTTGGATTCATCAACCGACTTGCCTTTTTCATCTTTGTCAATTTTGACATTGGTTGCCATAGTCGAGATCGGTTCTTCCTTCTTCAATGCCGAACTTCTTCAAAAGTTCTTTTGTATACTTTGATTGCGAGATATAAATACCTTCTTGGCATTGCTTAATTTGAAGTCCAAGGAAGAAGTTTAGCTCCCCCATCATACTCATCTCGAATTCACCTTGCATTAACTTGGAGAATTTCTTGCACAAAGATTCATTAGTAGCACCAAAGATAATATCATCAACATAAATTTGCACAAGTAAACAATCTTGCCCTTTTTCAAAAACAAAGAGTGTAGTATCAACTTTACCTCTTGTAAAACCATTTTGCAAAAGAAAAGAGCTAAGTCTATCATACCATGCACGGGTGCTTTTTAAACCATACAAAGCCTTTTTAAGTTTATAAACATCATTAGGCCTAGAGAAATTTTCAAACCCCCTGAGGTTGTTTTACATAGACTTCTTCTTGAATAATACCATTTAAGAAAGCGGATTTAACATCCATTTGGTAAAGTTTGAAATTTTGAAACAAGAATAGGCAAGTAAGATACGAATAGCTTCTAAACGTGCTACGGTGCAAAAGTTTCATCATAGTCAATACCTTCTTCTCGACAATACCCTCGAGCTACTAACCTTGCCTTATTTCGAACAATGTTGCCTTGATCATCAAGTTTGTTCCTAATACCCATTTTGTACCAATAATTGTTTGAGATGGAGGACAAGGTACTAATTCCCATACATCATTTCTTTCAAATTGATTCAACTCTCTTGCATTTCCAAAAACCAATCTTCATCCTCAATAGCTTCCTTAGCATTTTTAGGCTCTTTTTGAGATATAAGAGCTTTCTCGGCAAAATTCCTTCGAGTCATTACTTTATCAAGGGGATCACCAATAATAAGATCTTTTGGGTGATCTCCTTAAATTTCAATGCTACGGGAAGATTCAAGTATCACCCCTATCTTCTTGAGGGACATTTGAACTTGAAGGTTGATCATTATGAGCATCACTTTGAACAATAAGGTTCAACAATATCCTCTTCATCACTATCGTCATTGGGTATTCTTTCAACACCCGAGGCTTCATTAAATTTGACATGAATAGATTCTTCAACAACCATGCTAGTCTTGTTGTAAACCCGATATGCTTTGCTCTTGGTTGAATACCCCATAAATATTCCTTCATCGGCCTTAGGATCAAGTTTGTCCAATTGATCCTTAGTATTTAAAATAAAGCACTTACATCCAAATATTTTGAAGTAACTAATATTTGGAGTTCTTCCTTTCCAAAGCTCATATGGAGTTTTATTCATTTTAGACGAATATAAACTCGATTAGTGACATAGCAAGCGGTACTTACGGCCGGCCCAAAAATATTTTGGAAGAGAGAATTCATTGAGCATGGACCACTCATTTCTTGTAGCGTCCGATTCTTCCTTTCGGCTACACCATTTTGTTGAGGTGTCCTTGAGCCGAAAAATTGTGCGTATATCCTTGGTTTCACAAAGACTCTAAACTCACCGTCAAATTCTCCGCCTCGATCACTTGAATAGTTTTAATAGTATCTTCCTTTTTCATTCTCAATGCGTCTACACAACTTAACAAACTCATTAACGGCATCGCTTTTATTTGCAAGAAAAAGAGCCCAAGTGTATCTAGAAAAATCATCGACAATAACGAAAGTGTAATGTTTTCCACTTAGACTAGCCGTACCAATATCCCCATACAAATCAAGGTGAAGCAATTGTAGGGGTTTGGTAGTGGAAATTTCATTTTTGGGCTTAAAACTACTCTTAACTAATTTGTTCTTTTGACAAGTGTCACATAAGCCAAGATTTTCAAAATTCAATTGGGTAGTCCTTTTACATGTTGGTTTTTGTAAATATTTTTCAAATTCTTGTATCCAACATGTCCGAGTCGCCTATGCCATAAACTCGTTAAATCATTATTGGCGACAAGACAAAGAAACATTTTGACTAACCAAATCACTAGTACAAATTTTGTAAAGATTTCCTTTTCTATTTGCTTCACAAATAATATTACCATTTTTAAGAATAAGGCATTTTTCTTTATTAAAAGAAACATCATAATTTGAATCACAAAGTTGGCTAACACTTATCAAATTAAACTTAAGCCCTTCTACTAAAAGAACATTACAAAGAGAGAAAGAAGAGTTACCAATTTCTCCATTTCCAAGAATTTTTCCTTTGCCATTGCCGAACATAACCATACCCTCTTCTTGGAGCTTGATGTTGGTAAAAGCTCTCTCCTCCCGGTCATATGGCGTGAACATCCGCCGTCCACGAGCCATTTCGAATCCTCCATGGTTGTTATAGCCCCTATTACCTACAAAATCATTTCTTTTAGGTACCCTATAATTTTGGGGTCCATGGGGTTAGTTTTGAGACCTTTGGGTCTCCAAATATAACTAGAGCTATTTCTCAATTTGCAATTATTAGCATAATGTCCAATTTTGCCACAATAAAAACAAGTAGGAGTATGAGAGCTACTAGCACGTATGAAAGTCGGACCTTGGTTATTTTTCTTAAAGACTTTTTGAAATGGTTTGTAACCAAGTCCTTGTTTTGAATGCTCACCTCTTTGTGCATCTAAAATTTTAGTAACCTTATCCGTACTTAAATTAAAACGATGCACATCCTTTTTCAAATTATCAATATCATTAGTGAGCATTTGTTTCTCGGTTTCAAGAGTTTGAATTTGAGTAAGGGTAATAGCATGAACATGATCAAGAGTCTCATAAGATGTAAATAATTTATCCTTTTCTATTTTAAGCTCTTTATGCTCCTTCTTTAAACTCTTGTATTTAACAATTAATTTTTGAAATTCATTTTGCAACTCATCAAAATCACATTGCAATTCATCAACTAAGGAGGAGGTAGATGAGTTAGAGCGCACCTCATTATTTTCATCGTCCATAGCCATAAGACCATGTTCGGTTTCACCTTCCTCGTCGGATGTCTCGAGTAGCTCATCCCAAGTTTTGACATCCGCATTTTTAGAGCCTTCTTTTCGGAAAAAGCTTCTTTTTCTTTTGTTCCTCCTCATTGAGTTTTGGGCACCTCGGCTATGAAGTGCCCGGGCTTTCCGCACTTAAAGCAAGCATTATCTCTTGGTTTTCTTGCTTTATTTTTATTCACAAATTTTGCAAATTTTCGAACAAGTGCGGTCGTCTCTCATCATCATCATCATTATCATAGTATGCATTATTAGAAGAGGAAACAAGACCTTTAGGAATATTTTGCATACCCGATTGATTGATGGTTGGTTTGGTATTTTTCCTCTCCTCGAGATAGACTTCATAGATGAGGAGGTTCCCGATGAGCTCGTCAAACTTGAGTGTCTCAAGATTTTGTGCTTCCGTGATTGCCGTCACCTTTTCGGACCATGAGCCGGGAAGAGCATTCAATACCTTAGTCACTTTGTCTTCTTCGGAGATGACTTTACCGAGGGCCACAAGAGGATTGACAATGTTGTCAAACCTTTCCACCATCTTGAGATGCTTTCACCATCATACATGTTAAAGTTTTCAAAGTCTTTAACAAGCATGGTCTTTCTAGCTTGCTTGACCTTCTTTGTCCCTTCATATATAGTCTCCAATTTTTCCCAAACCTCATGTGCCGACCTTATGCCTCGTATGCGATTATACTCGGTGGCGGTAAGTGAGCAATGCAAAATATTCAAGGCCTTACCGTTTAGAGAAAAGCCTTCTTATCATTTTCATCGAACTCCTTGAAAGGTTTAGGAGTCGAGGTGCCATCCTCCATTTTTTTCGTTGGTTGATCAACTCCTTCAATAACCACATTCCATATGTCAAATCCGCACCCTTGTAGAAAGCATTCCATACGGTCTTTCCAAAATGCGTAGTTGTTGCGTCGAACAATGGTGGCTTGTTGGTGGAGGCGCCGTGGTGAGATAAGCGTCATTCGTAGCCATGGATCTTTCCTCTTTACTCGAACGAGCTAGCCAAAGAGTTTGGCTTTGATACCACTTGTTAGTCCAAGTGGCTACGATAATCTAGAGGGGTGAATAGATTATCTCGTTTTTTCGATATTGCCCTCTTTTTTTTTCGAATAATCAACCAAAGACGAGAATGTAAATGCGGAAATAAAACAACACTCGTCGATTTAAAGAGGTTCAACCCACCTAGGGCCTAATCCTCTACCACCCCAAGATATCCTGGATGGATTTCAAAAGAAAAAGGATTTTATTAATTTACCAAAAATTAATACAACACCTTGAGGATTACCACAACCCTCTTACACCACCTCGAGGATTACCACAATCCTCTTACAACACCTTTGAAGATTACCACAACCTTCAAACACCTATCACCTAGATCATCCAAGTGTATTCTTACCACAAGAATACTCACAAGGATGTCTTGTGTTGAATGATGACCAAAATCAAGATTACAACTCAATAATGATTGATACAATATGAGTACAAGTGTAATCAAGAATTGAAAGCCTAGACCTCAAATTTGTGCAAGTGAAAGTGCTAAGGCTAATACAACAAGATATATGAAAGTGTTTGCTTTGTTTGCTCTTTGCTTGTATAGAGTGTTGTATCTTGTTGCTTGAATGAAGCCTCTATTTATAGGAGAGGTCTTGACTTTGATTTCCGTGACATTGGCTCCTCCTCGGGGAGTGATTTGCTGCAAAAGAAACCATTTAAAATCATCAATATAGTTGTTAGAAATCAATCCCACAAAATAGGGAAAAGCTCATGCAAAACGCAATAGCGGATAGTTTCTTTATTGTCAAACATGGGGTTCGACCGGTCACAGAGATAAGATTGAAATTGAATTCTCGAATTTTTACACGGGGGGACCGGTCGAAGGGGGTGCGACGGTCGCTCTCCCAGCTGACCGGTTGCCTTTGACGTTTTACGAAACAGAGAAGTCCGGAACAAAAATCCAACTTGCAGTGCAGGTCGCCACGGCCGACCGGCCGACCACACCGGCCGCCGCCCACCTGGTCGACCGCCGCCCCGCCTTTTTTTTCTTACGTCCCATTTTCTGTTTCAAAACTCAACTCGTGTACGGGTTGCCCTATAGGGCGACCGGTCGAGCCCGAAACAAAAGTGTTGTCCAATTTTAAATCGAAAATAAACCCCAAGAAATACTCCGAAAAATAGTAAAAACATTTTAGATCGATCGGAGGTATTGGGACAACATTTAGAGACATTGTTTTGGTATAAAACTCATTTTAATAAAATCATCAAAATCATGATAAAAACATTTATCTAACAAAAATACCCATTTTTCATTTGATTTTTGACAAAAATACCCATTTTCCTGATTTTTTGCGTTGGTTTCTTTTTGTTTCTTTGTTGTTCCAAACATGTTTGTTGTTTCTTTGTTGTTTCATACATGTTTCATTTATGTTTCTTATATGTTTCACTTAGCCAACTTTTCATTATATTCCACAGTTGCATGGTGAAAATCTCAGTTGTGGTATGCCACAATGGACAATGGGGAGAAAATAGAGAGTATTCCAACTTTGTTCTAGGGAGTTGGTGAATATTTCCGTTTACTTTAGCTTTAGGATAAAGATTTATGCTATCTGCAAACTTTTTTGAGTCTCTAATCAAATAAGTAAAGATCTTCCCCAGAGATGGATGTACAATACAGATTGATTTAATTTTTCAGATACACTAGTTTGTTATCATTTGTAACCCTGCTTATACTTTGCTCAATTGTGCTTATGGTCACTACATCTCACTACTTTCATTAATTTCATCAACATGTTGAGTTTATTCACGTGAAAACTAAAAAAACCCATGTAAATCGGGTTTTGCTTTCATCAGTTACTCATCATTTGGTTGACAATTACTCCCTGATTCTACGATATAAGATATATTTTTGTTAATTAAAAATATGTTTCTAATAATGTTTCTTTTCAATAATGTTTTTCAAAAGTTATAAAATAAGTTAATTAATGGAATTAATGGTTATAGGACTGAGTCTAAGATTGGATTGAGTTTAAATATGAGTTCTTAAAAGTTTGAACATTTCCGAGTTTCGAATGCATACAAGCTCACTCCAAAACACACGACTCATTAGACTGTGCTAATTTACTAGAAACTTTTATCACATGATCCCCTGTTTCACAATTGTTTCTTACATGTTTCATTTATGTTTCTTACATGTTTCAACTGATTACACCATCATTAAGAGTTACATATTAACAATTCTCTAAAATCATTAGGATGTCGTTGTCATCGTCATCACCATTTTGCAGCTTCAACTAGCATGATTGTGAAGCAGATGACTGAGCCTTGCTTGTTCATTCTCTATCTCGGACGCTTCGACGTCCATAGCCTTCCCAACAATAAAATGCTTGGCATAACAAGCAACAAAAAATCTCACATTCACTACAAAAAAAGTAAAAAAGATACACAATGGATAGATAATGCAACAAATCGAAAACAATAAAAAAAACAAAATAAATGGAAAATACATAAAAGAACAAAAGAAACATACAAGAAACAACTTCGAAACAACATCGAAACAAACGAAAAACTTCAAATCACAAAATAATAAAAGAACACAGAAAAAGCATGCATCAGCAACAACTTGAGAGTGCTATTTTTATAATCTTTTGCTCTAAAGATGACATTTTTCCAATTTTGCCTTGTGTAAATAATCGCAAATTACTATGGCGAGTGAATGACACAGTGCACAACTTGAGAGTGGTCATAATTTCTTGAAAAGATAATAATTCCCATTTTCTCCACAGACTCTCAAATTTCAAAACATATTAACAAGTACACACACGGTAAGCAGGGTTTTAGACTGCTTAAACAAGTGAGCAAAATATAATCCAAAAGTAGGGTTGTGCTCGGAGAATGAGAATTATCCGCAGCTTGCATTGATTCACCGTGTTTAGGGGACTGTTTTGGTAAAAATAGCTTTGATAACAAACATATGCACTGGAAGTTATCTAGCAGTTCATGCTTCCCACTTTCGTGTAAAAGTAAATTGCACTTGATAGACAGGCAATGACAACTGTCCAAATTGAGCAACAGATCAAATTCACAGTACCTATTTATCGTTAAGAAATGAATTAATTTATTTTTTTTGGGTGGGGGGGTATGCTAAAAGGAAAAAAGATGATGAAGAAACCCTAAAAAAAATCAATAAAAAACTGAAATTACACAGAATTGCAGCAATACCACGAAAAAAACGACATAATCGAATCAAATTAGAAAAAAAAACCACATTCGATGTTCAAGCTTTACTCGTCCACACATATAAAACACACAGTACACCCACAGATTAAGGCAGCTAAAAAAATTCATACCTTAAGAAATTATGGATTGTGTCTCAGATGGCTTTTCCCATATTTCAAGCCATGGAAATAGAGACTCGATATATCACAGGAGGACGGTGATGACAGAGGAGGAGAGTTTCATTTGGGGTGAAAGTTGAGGAGCGACTGATGGATTTTGAAACCAAAAGTAGGGTATTTTTGTCATGGGAAGGAGTGGATGGGGTATTTTTGTGATGGGTGTGTATTTTTGTTTTTTTTCTTCTAAAAATCAGGGTATTTTGTGGTATTTCCTCAATAATTAACTATGATAAACGAAAAAGCCCAATTAATCATATAATTAAATTACTTTGAGGCATTAAGTGACGAGTGAGGGGAAAATTGCAATTTTAGTCCCGTAACTATAGAGCAGTAGCAATTTGGTCCCGTTTAATATTTTTTTTTAGCAAAAACACCCTGTAGCTTCTTGACATTCTCAATTTCAGGACTCTGTTTTGCCGGAAAATTGAATTTTTGCCGGAAAATCAATTAATTGGGGATTTTGGGTTTCCTCTAGCCAAATTTGAACACACTAGATAGATCTAAATGACATGGCGCCTAAGTGGTCACAGGAAAATTGCAAAATTGGTCCTATAACTATAGCAATTTCGGTCCTATAAGTATTGAGTTTGCAAAATTGATCCTGTAAGTTTGATTGTTTTTGCAAAATTGGTCCTATATGTTTCATACCTAAGCAATTTTGGTCCTGTAAATTTCAAGTTGTTGCAAAATTGGTCCCCTGGTTTATTTAATATTTTCAAAATACCAAGAATACCCTTATACACATCAATGACTTATTTGACTAAGTATTTTGCTCAAAATGGTATCAGAGTCTAGGTTTATTAAGAACTTTTAGTTATATTTATTATATTTATGTAATTAACAATTGGTGAGGAGAATTTTCTCCGAGAAAATGGATCTGGACAATTGTCCAAGATGTCTACCTTATAGGACACAACGACAGATCAACGTACAAAATTGGGGGTACAGTTAACTGAAAAAATTCAACTATATTTTTTAGTAAAGAAAAAATTAATAATAAATCTGTACCTCTATTTTTACAAAAAGTAAAAATAGAATTAGAAAATTCAAATAAAACAATACAAATACTCACAATAAAATTTCAAAATTTAAAACATTAACTTAGCAACTTGAATAAATAAACCATGGCAAAAGTCAAAACCTACAAAACTAAAAATATCAAAAACAAAAATCTAATAATATCAATAATGTTACCAAAATTGTGTTTTGTTGTGTCTTGTTTTCTTAATTATTCTAATTATTTCTTTTATATATGTGTGTTAATTTTTCATGTACGGTTACATAATCAACTTTTACAAAATTTTAAAAAACATTTTGTACTATGACTTTAAATAATTAACAATATTTATATGCACATTTTTTTAAAAATCTATGGTACCCCAATTTCAAAAATCCTGGATCCGCTACTAATATGACATATCATCAAATTTGGACAGTGTATGCCCAAGAATACCACGACAAGATAACATATTGGAACAATCATATTAAAACCTCTGAATAGAGACTGGATTTAAGTAGGTATAACAATAACACGAACAAAATATGTGTCAGAAAATATGAATCTTTTATTCTATAAAATCTGGGTTTATCTAGATAAATTAGCTATGATGTGTTAATGACTAAAACTGTTAATGCTCGAAAGTCGTAGGACTAAAAATGCTATTTAGCCATAAGGGCAAAATTGCCCAGGACCAAAAATGCAACTTTAAAAGATAAAGGACTAGAATTGCAACTACCCCAAAGTTACAGGGCTAAAACTGCAATTTACCCAATTGATCATTGACTAAAAATATTTAATAAATGAAATATATATATTTTTAATTTAACTTGTTAGTATTTAAATAAGATATTAATAATTAAAAATAATTTATTTTTCAGGAAGTTCATCTTTTGATTTCAACCACCCCGGAAAAGCCTTTCGGGCCATCCGATTATGCATTCTCCACGACTGAAGTGCTTTTGCTTTCGAATCCGATTAAGGTGAAAGCGAGGTTCCAGGTGGATCATCCCTCACGCCTCGTCTCTTTTCCCATCTACCAGTGGTGAAATTACAGAAACCTTTTCTTTTTTTTATTCGGATCGGATTTATGTTGGCTTCGTTGGGAGGAAAGTGCCACTTGAATTGGGCATGGTCACTTAGGTGCCACGTAAATTAAATATATCCAACATGTACAAATTTGGCCAGAGAAAACCCAAAATCCCCAATTAATTTGATTTTCTGGCAAAAATTCAATTTTCCGGCAAAACAGAATCCTGAAATTGAGAATGTCAACAAGTTACGGGTGTTTTTGCCAAAAATATTGAATGGGACCAAATTGCTACTGCTCTATAGTTACGGGATCAAAATTGCAATTTTCCCGACGAATGAGTGTGTGTACTACTTGAAACTCTTCAATGCTCCTTTTTAGTGAAGTGGGTCAAAACTTTATTCGATATAAGATTATTCAATATATAAGCGAAGGTGAGAAAAAACATTGGTGTAAAGGAATCCATAAAGCTATGCAAAAGAGAATATACCTCATCACTACATTTATTTTCATTTTTTTTTTAAGAAAAACCAACGGCCAATACATTTCGCGCACTAAGAAAACACTCGAACTTGACGTAATAATATGCAAATTACCACATCAGTCAGGTAAATCGTACTAGACAAACTCTCTGTGACAAATTCGACCAAGTGATGCATGGAGACATTGTAATTCGAACTTGAGTCCTTCGGCCTCAAGAAACACCATACTGCATACAACACTAAGGGCATCACTACTTTTTTTCTCTTTTCTTGTATTGCATATTCATGTCTTCTGATCTGCGCTTTATTCCTTTCTATCTTCAATACTTTTTAGTATGAAAATTCCTGTCTATATGTTTATTATATTTTTCTTAATGTTCATATTTTTCCAGTATATATGATAAATTTTAGGCTTATGTTTAATGCAATTATGGAGGACATGTACTTATATGTTATTTTATCAATATAATTAAAAAATGTAAATTTAAAATGTTTTGCATTACACTAAAATTACATCCTCTGTTTTTCAAATTGAATGCTCTCATATATATATATATATATATATATATATATATTTAAAAGGGCGGACATTCACAATTACAGTCGAGTATTATCTTTCAAAATCATTTTTTTTTTGGAAAAAGAAAAAAAACACAGAATGGTTTGATATTCCCATATTTCCAAGCATTTTTTTATTATTTCTAATTTTCACTTATTTTCTTTCAAAATTCAAATAAAAAATTAAAAAACAAAGATATTTATAAGGATGAGCTAAAAAAATAAACAATACAAGTCCAAAATGAGTGATCATAACACATATAAATATAGATGAATCGAATCGAATCGAATTGATAACTATGCAAGCTCGTTTTTGAATTTCAATTTCCAAGGAAACATACAAAATTATATTTAATTTTAGTTTGATGTTAATCGAATTAAATTCAACGATCTTTATTTGAATCGAAAGTAAACATTTGATTGTTTCCACATATTTCTTATTACTAAATTATATAATTAAATTCCCTTCAAAAAAATATTAATTAAATTGAACACAAATTGAAATTGAATTTTTTTTATAATGTGTAATTTAATTTATTTTCCAATCTTAATTACAAAGCAGAGATTTTGAGAGGCGGACGCCTCGAGGGACCACTGTTGCTAAAACCCACCAATTTCACAAATTTTTATTTCTTCACTGTTCATTTTATTCTCTGAAATTTTCCTTCTCTCTACAGTCCCACACTCATACCAATTCTTCAGAGTGAAAAATGAAGGCGGCAATGTTGAGATCTGTTATCCGGAGGAGCACCACCTCATCCGCCGCCACGAAGACGTATTTGTCGAGCCGCGGCTTCTCATCGGAGTCGGCGCCGGAAAGGAAGGTGGCCATTTTGGGGGCCGCCGGCGGTATCGGCCAGCCGCTTTCTCTTCTGATGAAGTTGAATCCTCTTGTCTCCAGGCTTGCTCTCTACGATATCGCCGGCACCCCCGGTGTAGCTGCTGACGTCAGCCACATTAACACCAGATCTGAGGTTCTGTGATTTTCCTCGATTTGTTTTAGTCTGAATTGGGGATTCTTCCTCCATTTTTGTTTACTTAGTTGTTTATTGTTATTGGGGTACTTGTTTGAGGTTCTGGACCAATTATCCAGCTCTCGTTTGGGTTTGGATCTGTAACATATGTCTTAATTATATTCTCTCCACCATTTTTGTTAAGTCTGAGGCTTTGATTAGCTACATCTCAACTTCCACATTACTGGATTTAAGAGGTTCTCGTTTTTGTTCCGGATTTTGTGGACTAGAGCCTAATCAATGTTTGAGGAAGCTGGTTTATTTCTTTTTAATTTTCCGTCAGTAAATAGAAAGCAAAATTTCGTTGGTTCTCAACTCGAGATTGAATGATGAGGATTGTGTTGTGCTCATAAAGTTTGCATATTGATTCATACGAGCTATTGCGCTTTCAGTGCATTTCATATTTCCTGTTGTCTTCATTGATGTCCTTCTTTCTTTGTTTCTCACTTATCTGGTGCAGTTTCTGATGATATTACTGAAATTGTGTATTGGCTTGAATGTGCAGGTGAAGGGGTATGCAGCGGATGAGCAGCTAGGACAGGCTTTGGAGGGTTCAGATGTTGTCATAATCCCAGCTGGTGTGCCAAGAAAGCCTGGCATGACTCGTGATGATCTCTTCAAGATTAATGCTGGCATTGTCAAATCTCTTTGTGAGGCCATTGCCAAGTATTGCCCCAATGTAACATCCCTATCTTTCTTTATATAGTCTTACTTTTAATAGTACTGATTTTTTGCTTCGACTTTCTGTTACTGTCAAGTGTTAAGAGTAAAATTGTGATGTGAATTTTTCACAAAATTTAGGCTCTTGTCAATATGATTAGCAACCCTGTAAATTCAACCGTACCAATCGCTGCTGAGGTCTTCAAGAGCCATGGGGTTTATGACGAGAAGAGACTGTTTGGTGTGACCACTCTTGATGTGGTTAGGGCCAAGACATTCTATGCTGGCAAGGCCAATGTCAATGTAGCCGGTATGCCTACACTATGACTTACATAATAGTGCTTGCTTTAAGGTTATGATTTTACGTCTCTGAGGTCCATGAACTACCTAAAATAATTGCCTTTTTCTCTTTGGCAGATGTCAATGTACCAGTGATTGGTGGTCATGCTGGAGTCACCATTCTCCCATTGTTTTCACAAGTGCTGTATTTGTTTATCTGCTTTTATTGTGGCATCAATGGTATAGAAGATACTTATGTTGATTGTTTTACTACAGGCCTCACCAAGAGCAAACCTGTCCGATGAAGACATTAAAGCTCTTACGAAAAGAACACAAGATGGTGGGACAGAAGTTGTTGAAGCTAAGGCTGGAAAGGGTTCAGCTACACTTTCAATGGCGTAAGTGATAACTTCTACTTGCATTGCGTTGATTGTTTTTTGTGTTGGTACTTCCAGTAGAGTTCTGAGCTGGGACATGTTGGTGGATGATATTATGTTGAACAATGAATAAGGATTGGTTTTGGCTTTTCAATGTCACACGGATTATCTGATATGTATGGTCACCTTTGAGTTGGAGTTATAATATCATGATCCTTACTGTGTATACCTTGTTCTGGTGCGTGTGTGTCTTTATGGTGCAATTGGAGCCAGCATTTCTCCTTCATAATCAGTGTTTTTGAAAGTTGTTTCCATAGAAAAAAAAGTTGAGGCATAATCATTCTATTTACTGCTGGGTACTATCCCATAGTTTCTAGAATATTGCAAAGTGATCATATTTCTGAAATCTCTTATACAAGTGATGTCAAATCCAAAGTTTAGCAATCTTAATCAGTTTTCATTTTTTCCACGCTCTGCTTTTTTCTATACTGGTAAAAAATAAATGGTGCAACTAAATATTTGTTCAAGACTGTCCTTAAACCTAATTGTTAGTTGATCTATGCAATTAAATTATTTCTTACAGTAACTTGATCCCACTCTGTTAACCATGCAGCTATGCAGGGGCTATATTTGCTGATGCTTGCTTGAAAGGACTTAATGGGGTCCCAGATGTTGTGGAATGTTCATATGTGCAATCTACTGTGACTGAGCTGCCTTTCTTTGCATCCAAGGTGTGTTATAAATTTTTTGTGTGAGGACAACCTCAACCATCTCACTGCTACAGACACCCCTTGGTTTTTTGTGTAATTGCTATATGTACAAGTTTTTGGTTGAAAAACAACAGTGTCATTTTGATGCTGAGAAGGGCGTCTTAATCATATGTGAATAGGCTGCCCAACTGAGAAAGGCATCAGAACTTCAGGGTTAAAAGAGGCAATATCCCATGTTTGTTAACGCCCCTATCCCCACTCTCCAGAAGAATATAGAAACCCAAAATTGACCGTTTTGGTCCCTACCCTATTTCGCATTTTCTCGACTTTTGCATGTTCGGGAGGTACCTATATGTTGTTGCATGCATGCAAACAATCTTTAGTTTTCTGTGCATGTCATTAAAGTGATGTTATTAATAACATTAGTTTTATGATGGCATTAACAGGTGAGACTTGGGAAGAATGGTGTGGAGGAAGTCTTTGGTTTGGGTCCTCTGTCTGATTATGAGCAACAAGGACTCAAGCCCTCAAGCCTGAGTTGAAAAGTTCAATTGAAAAGGGAATTGCATTCGTCCATGGCAATTGAAGTTGTTGCTAGCGAACTACATTACATTTCGGGAACTTAGACCACAATTTTGCATGTTTTGCCTGTGTTTTATTATTCTCTGTTAGTGTTCCTTGCTAGGGAGTGGTGGCATCTTGCCTGGTGATTTACTAGGCTTAATTAATAGACATGATATCTAATAATGCACGACGACACAATCAAGTTGTTTGCCTGCAAACCGTGGGCTTGGCTGCCTCCGTGTTTTTTGAGATCTTAAGTTACTGACATGAGTGTTTCATGCGCAATGTGTTTCATAAATGCAGCGTGTTTCATTTGTTCTCACGGTTGTGTTAATTCCCCGACTGAAGCTACATCAAGTTATTTTAAATACACTTCATGAAAATTTTGTGCTTGTCACCATGTGAAAATGTACATTGTCGTTTGCACTTTTAATGGGAAAGCAATGGGGATGCACTGGTGGGCTTGGGATAGCTAAGGGGGATCCAATTTTGTACTTATCATCTCAATTTATGGACATTAGTGAAGTGACCAAGTAAATAAATATTAAAAGAAGTTTAATTTTATTTATCATCAATGTGTTGTGAGTTATTACCAAGTTTTTACGCCCTTCCAATGTGTTCAACTTCACAAAGAATTCCTTAAAGCTTGAGCACACATTCGCCACTTTCATTCAAGTTTAAACTAAACTCCCTTATAGTTTAATGTTTTAAATCTATCGCGAATTCCTTCTTAAATTCATTTTCTACAATAAACACAATCTAAGT
Source organism: Rehmannia glutinosa (assembly GCA_016081115.2). Classification (NCBI taxonomy): domain Eukaryota; kingdom Viridiplantae; phylum Streptophyta; class Magnoliopsida; order Lamiales; family Orobanchaceae; genus Rehmannia; species Rehmannia glutinosa. The sequence continues at coordinate 2,987,566 of CM071929.1, read as the reverse complement.
TTCCATTAAAAAGGTTAAAAAGTACTTACATGCATATCACATATTATAATATAATCACCTTTTTTCACTTTATCAAATCATCTCATATTGTACAATAAACAAAATCAGACACGAAATTATCAAATGTTTACATACGAAAAAATAACTAAGAAATAAACAATATAGACTAAATTTTTCCTCCGCACACAATAAAAACAAATATGTAGCATTTCTAAAGTATTTTATCTATTAACACACAAGTTTTATCAATACATAACATCAAATCTCCACATCTCTTTACACGTGAAGTTTCCACCACCACCATAGCCACAGGAGCAATCTCTCACTAAAAATCGGAGCCGTGAAGAATCAGTGACCACAGATGGCCACTACAACAGTGCTGTCCCAATCATCGACCGTCTTTGTCCCCTGAACCTACTTCTAAAATTCAACTCGAACTACTGGGGTTCACATTAAGCATGTGTTGGCTAGAAAGAAGACAATGAAGTAAAAATTGTCCAAATTCTATCCTCTCTCTCTTACAAATATACTTCCTGTTCATTTTTGGCATGTAATTGGCCTTAAGGTTGAAATTATATCCTATCTCAACTAGTCGTCAAAACACGGATCAAATGTTCAAAATGTATAAACCAAAGTTTTCACCACAAAACCAAACCAGTACCACAAGTAAGGTTACCATACACGAGGTAAGGCAAGACAAAGAAGACTAGCAGGGTCAGGATTTTGAAAGTTCATATGATGATTTCATGATAAACCAGATGCAATGAAGCGGCATACAAGCTTTAAAGTCAAGCACATGAATGGTCATAAAGAAAACTCCAAGCCAAGCAGAATGAAAAATTTCCATGTGTTGGTCTCTCACAGTACAAAATACAAGTAATTGCACCACATCCTGCATAAGATCCTGAGTGGAAAGCACTCAGTTGAACAACACCCAAGCACACAAAGCTTTCTTGTACTAAGCAAAATAAAATTAAAATCATGTTGCCTCGTCCAAGAAGCAAGAGAAATACTGTTACATGAATGACATTATAGATGTCATATAAAATAGCTTGCGTCAATCCCCAGCAAGTACAATTATGCAATCTGATAACACTTAAATGCCTATAAACCTTGAAATGGTATTTTAAATCCACTTAAATGAAATTCGACTCCAGTGAACTCCAAGACAAAGGCTAAATTGATACAAATACGAGCCTAAATTCCAACTCTAACAAAAGATTACATCATGCGGCTATAAAAGAGTTAAGTTGATGCCAATAATACATGACATCAAATAATTATATCAATAAAGTTATTTATGAGGTAAAGTTCACATAGATTATAGGTCGTGGTCTGTAAATTAGCACCTGAGTGCGCATTATTAATCAACACAAGTAGTGATATGTAGCACCCAAGTGCACGTTATAAACAACACAAGTAGTGATAGCACAAGCACAAGTGCACAACAGGTATCTGGTCCCTTTCCTACACTTTGTATTAGCATAGAAGTTTATATTTACTTTAATACTAAGTGCATAAGTATTAGCCCACACATCGTATCAAGTTGCAAAAACTAAACCATTTGAAGTAGCAGAGAATCATCAAAACCAATATATAAGTTCCCAATGGCAAGGGCTCCCCACAATGGTCTAGATTTCAAATGGTAAATATGTGGATCCCAAACATAAAAGTGCTTTGGCTCAGCTATCTCTTCAAGGCTAATGGAATCCCAATCCAGTAAATTATACAAAAAGTAGCCAGATCCTATGCTCGACTATGCTCCGTAAACCCATTTTAATTACCTTAAATTGATCTCATGCAAGGAAAGAATGCATTCTTTTCCAACTGGGTTTTCACATCATTTTTCGGGTTCTATTTTCAGGATTTAACGACGTGGGTAAGGTGTCCTTACCTTAACCACATATATGATGAAAAAACTGGTAGGGCGTACAGGAAAAGAAAACCTTCAGTTATCTACATGTTAGGTTGACGAGGAAATTGAGGACAATAAAAAGGATACCCATATCAGCATGCTCGCATATACAATAAAGGTAACATCGGCCAGGTATACAAAAGCACCAACAGGAAATACATGATGCGCTTTCAGAAGTGAGCTAAAACCAAGTTGCACAAATTTAATAGATTCCTGAAAGAAAATGTCTAAAGAACAGAATGCTTAGAAAGTAACACTCCTTAGATCATACAGAGAAAACCATTCAGCAAGTACATCAAATTGCATTTAGACTTCTTTCCAAAGAAAAAAACAAAAAACAAGTAATGAGCCAAGACCATAGAAGGACAGGGTCGTGTCGAGCATTATGATAGGTATTGAATTGTATATTAGTCACGAAAGACATTTACCATCAAAGAAAGAGATTCTCTATAAGGAAAAACCAAAATGGAGCATCAAAGTTCACGTCAACGTCAAATGTAATAAGAGAAAGCTTAGCCATTGGAGCTACAAGTTAAATAAGTACAAGACCTAAACCATGGGAAGTTGACTCTTTTGATGAGGAAAATATATTTTTGGTACATGAATTGTTGTCAAAGATCTTGGAACAACACAACACATATATTAAGTTATACAACTTAAAAATAATTGACACAAGAGTCATATTACAAGTCCCCCTTGTATATAAATAATCTAAAGGGCATTAACATAAGTAACAACTAATATAGCAAGTGGAATGACAAAAACAACCTGGATGCACCCAAAAGTTTTTCCAATTTGCACAAACGTAAGATGACCACTAAATTTAATCACAAGAGCCTACAAACACAAGTGTAGTTACAACGTTGTTGGAAAAAAGAGTAACAAATCTGTACACTTGTCAGAAAGCGTCTTACAGCATAGAGTTGGCACTCCAAATACCAATATTATTTTGCAAAAAGCTCCTTCTCAAGAACCACCTTCATTTCATTTGTCTTTACAAAATCAACAAGTCCAATGCACAGTAATTAATCATTTCAAAGCTTTCCTTTGGAAATTTATTACTTACAAGAACTAAAAGTTATCTTCCAATATACAAGGGATACTTGAAATTTTTGGAAAATCAGTGCAAATTTGGATGTATATTTGTTGTGCGAGAATGCATTTTTGAAAATAAGAATGAGAACGGGTGTTTCTGGAATTGAGAGAACAATTGAGATTGTGTTTGTATGACATGGCTTAAAGACCTTGTTCATACAAGTGCAAAAGAAAATGTATTTGGTTGGTGTGGCTTGTTTTGATTCTTCTCAAAATTCTGAAGACATGTCTCCATTCATTTCTAATTATGTAATGAGGGAATGGGATAATTTGCATTCAAGAGAATCTTTTAATGAATTAACGAATTTGGCCAACACAACCCAACAGTGACTCAAATCGGATATAAAAATCTAGCCCTTTCTGGATAGGTTTTATTGATCATGGGATTTGTTCAAGCCCAGAAAAAGTGATGTTGTGCGGTCTTTGAACCAAATTTTGTGGGAGAATTTCACAGAAACTCCTGCTCAGAAGCAAATCCTGTGTTAGGACAAAATGACACTATGAACTTATGTCACGTACTAAGTAATGTAGGAGACATGGGAAAATCTTTAAGATCGAAATAAGAACACACTTAAACAGCACCTTAATATTCAATTTTAAGAAGTTTCTCATCTCAAAGAGACAAGAGTATTAACTATTAGAACTTAATAGTGTTGATCAGCAAGCAGATTATTCTGACAAAGTATTACCACTGTTGGTCAGCAAGCACATTATTTTGAGAGAGTACTCAATGCATCTTAACAATCTCTACTATTCCAAATAGTTGGATCTAAAACTGAAAAGAGTTAACATAATAATGGAGTAAACAAATTGATGACTGTCAATTTTCGTTTCAGATCTCTTTAATTTATTATTCCATTTGGCCGTGGGCATCTAAACATTCAACCTTCACCACAACCCAGAAGAAAATAGACAAAAACAATAGTAAGAGGAAAGAGAGAAAAGAAAGGAACTATGAAGAATCTGGCTCTGGAGCATCAAAACCAAAGAAAAGAGATTACAAAAGAACTAGATACCCACAGAGATGCAACAAAGAAACTATATTGGCCAACATTACAGCAGTAGGCATACTGCAATAGCTTAATGAAGCTTTATAATACAGATATATGAAAACACAATATCACAATTATATTTACTAGAATAATTTACGAGAACACAATTACATTTATCGAATAGAGTTATAAGTTTGAACCAAAAACCTCAAATGCCAACACTAATGATAGGACTAGAACCCAGACATAGTTGTTAAGGGCGCATACACGATAAATTTGATTAAAACAGACTTCACGTGACCAAATTAAGTACCAAATCTCAAATTAAAACAGACAAGTTTTCAAAACAAGCATATTAGCATAAGTCAAGTATGATGAGTTGACTGCCCTTCAAGTTTGGTTAGAGGATGTCCAAGTATGAGAGAGTAATTGACGATTTTCTATAAAAACCCTAGCCCATTTTTTTGTTTCCTTTCTTCTGTTTGTTTCCAAACTACATTGCTTCTTTTTTTTTGTTTCTTTTGTTATCTTTCTGTCCCAGCATCCCCCACCCAAAAGAAAACAGTGAAAATCATGAGCCTTGGGCGAGGCGAGCTTTTAACAAATATGAACCCTGGACATCAAATCCATAGCATTTTGTCATTGGAGTTAATAATAAATATAAAAACACTATACAAAGCATCTTTTCGTCGAACCGACGAGGAAGAAAATATAAAAGCCAAGAAAACAAGCACCACCAAGCAAAAAAAAAATACTCCGTTAAAGCATTACACTCTAAAAATAGGCAGAGATAAAATTGTTTTCATACATGAAAAGACTGGGGGGCATGCAAGCTCCTCATACATTACAAACTACTTTTTACTAGGCCATTTCTAACCCCCAACCCCCTTTTGGCATTTTCCAGAAAAGTAGTCTAACTCGCTTTAATTATGAGCAATCAGAGAAGGTCACATCATAAGGCGTAGATGAAGTGAAGAAGAAGCCAAATACACAGCAAATCAAAATCATCAAGCCAGAGTTCACATTGCCTGCAAAATCACCAGGACCACTAAGGGTACTGCACGAACAACGGAACAAGCTTGTCATAAACCTGAATCAAACATCCATTCACAACTCAATATATCATTCAGTTCATTCCACATCCAAACAACAAGATTGACTTCAGAATAAGGAAACACATCCAACAAGAAACAAACATCTAAATAATTGCTAAGTACCAGCAAATGACAGGAAAAAGGTGGACTATGTTGGCCATTTAGCAGAATCGGATTAAGCACATGGAGACTCATAATCAACAACTAAAAAGGTTAATGGAATACATTAACAGGAAATGGTAGCCAAATAATAAATATTAAATAGACAGGCTGATATTTTAAAGGCAAGAATTTTCCATGGCAAACATTATGCTTGTACCATGCTTCAGGAGTTGAATGATTGCTAATGAATTCAGCAATACAAATCAGTGCCACAAGATAAACGGGTTATGTAATTCTTAAAATGAAAGATCGGATAAATGAACTTCCTCGTAAAATGCAGTAGTTGCAGCTGTATCCATGAAACCACTAGTAAGAATGAGTGTCTTATTTGTTTAAAATATGTACAGAGTTCCAAGCCTCGAGCTAGGATACAGTACAAAAATGACATGAATGTCACAAGTATGTATCCATTCACAACAGCTAGTCAGGAATTCAGTAGGAAATATTGTCCAGGCAAACCAAAGAAAAAAGCCTTTCTAAATACAATAACCACAAGCATCTTATAATATACACAACTAAATGCACAAAATATTTAAAACCTTCAGAAGAACATACACACCCACTCAAACACGATGAAAATATATGATTAGAAGGCAAACTAACAGCAGCATATGATTAAGAACTTATAAAACAGGCAAATGAATACACCTATCAAACAACTATCATCAAAAGAAGGAAAAATAATGCAGAAAAAAATACTGCAGAACAAACACACCAAGTAACATGTTAAAGGACCGCTTACCCATGAACAATGCAGTTCAATAAAGTATGTACACTACACATCCAGACCTTGGAAAAGCTCAATGATACTCATAAAAAATAATACTTGAGGCAACATCTAAAAAGATATAGAATTACCAAGAACAATCAATAATTTAAAAAGAAGACTACACCAAAGGTCACTGTGCAGTAACTCAAAGACAAATAAGCAACTCGCAGCATTCAAATATTATGCAACAAAGACTGCATGTCACGGGTCCGTACACTGTCAGTTCACTTCAATAAGTCCCAAATTAGGAAATCAAGAGTCTAAGGTATGAATTTTCCAGTGAACACCAAATAAACACAGAAAACAATAAATCATCCTCAAAAATCAATTTATTTTCAAGTTTTATTAGGTCAGACAACATCAACCTTGGCCAATCAATGATGCGCTTAGTTTTATCCAGAATATCAATGCTTATCAGGTCTACTCCAGCTTCTTCCATCCATTCAGCAGTCCGAAGAAAATTCTATGATTGAGACCCTATCCTATACCAACCAATAAATAGTGAGTCTGGTGCTAAACAACCCACTTGTAGAGACAAATGCTGAATTGCATCACCTATCCTAGTCACTGAATTTGAATTAATACATATAAAGAATCTGACATGTAATCCCAGTCAATAACTAGAATAGCAACCGTATAAACTTTACATGTGAAAGCAAATTTAGCATGCAAGTAAAGCTTCTACCAGAAATTGCAAAGAGAGAACAGAACTCTTCTCAGAGAAAATAGCAAGTAAATTTTACAGGCAAGTAAATTGCAATAGGACATTCCAGTTTTCCGATTTATAACACAGATTGCATTCCATATCCACAACTACTCTGATCCACAAGTCCTGCAAGTACATTATCAATACCAATGGAAGTAACAAGAGTTAATAAATTCACCTATGTCAGGTTGGCACAACAGAGAAGCATGCACAAAAGTAAACCAAACAAATTTTATTCTAGCGTAATGGGGATATTGCAAAGGCACCAAAATAACATAATCAAATGATATTCACATTGATATGCATCACACATGAATGAATCTGCTGATTCTAGATGCCCAAAGCTCAGAACTAAATGCATTCAAGTCCAATGTTGTAAAAAGCGCTAGGCGCTAGCTAGGCGGCAGGCTGGGGCCTAGCGCCTAGGCGGAGCCTAGGCGGGCTTAATCGGAAAAAAAATCGTAGGCGGACAAGGGGGGCCTAGCGCCTAGGCGGGGATTTTTACAACAGAGCATTCAACTAATACCCACTTTTGGAGAAAACACAGAAACTAAGAATGTCCTACAGAGAAGAATACCCACACTCTAGATGCCCAAAGCTCAGAACTAGAGGCATTCAGCCAAGAATAGATTTCACCAAATTAAACCATACAAAACCTCCATTAAGAATCTCAATGGAGCAATAACAATGAAGCTCTGAAACAACAAGCACATAAAGTCATGGCATGAGAATAATTGATAGCGCCGAGAATGAAACAAGGAGTTGCATTATGTGCAGGCACATCCAACAGAAGCAAGTTGATAAATGAAAGCTAAAGGAGTAGGTGAAAGGAAACTACCTCAGTAGTAAGGGGGCATCCTGGTAGGCTCCCCAGGTGGAACTCTAGGTGCTGAAAATGCTCCTGCTGGTTGATTATGCTGACCTTGATACCCACCAGATAAGCTATAATGTGCACCCGGATAATCTCCAGAACCCATCCCAGCTGAGCTAGGTGGCAAACCATACAAAGATGGCCCACGACCTGCAGCACCCATTGCACTGCCAGCAACACTAAATCCACCAGCAGTTCCACCACCAACACCACCCAATCCAGCTCCAACCCCAGCAAATCCACCACCAGCACCGCTAGCCAGCCCTGCCCCAGAAACCAAACCACTGCCAGCCCCACCCAATGCACCACCAGCACCACCCAATCCACCACCAGCAGGACCGCCCAATCCACCATACGCAGTTCCAATAGGCCCCCCAAAATGAGAACCACCAGCATATGGCCCACCAAACCCACCACTAACCCCTAAATTGGACCCTGCTGCTTGACTTCCGATGGCTGATAATCCTGGACCACCTACACCAGCACCTAAACCACCGGAAAAAACACCATAATGCCCAGCAATCCCACCAGGGCCACCATACTGCCCGACCGGCATAGTGGCCCCAATTCCGTCCCCATTCCCTTGATTACCTCCATGCACCCCCATGGGCCCCCCAGCTCCAACCCCAGGAGGCTTCCCTCTTTTCCCATCAACTGCAAGCTTACAATTTAATTGGTGGCCATCAATATTCTTTACCGGATCCACTAAAGAAGCCCTGGCGGCCTCAGCAGTCTTATAAACAAACAACGCAAACCCCTTCGACTTCCCTGTTGCCTTATCAAACCCCAACGGACCCTCCTCAATCTCCCCATACATAGAAAAATGCTGAAGAAGTCTCTCAGACGGCATATCATAAGGTACATTGGAGACATAAATTTTCCTCATTGACACATCCACCGGATTGTTCACTCCTCCAACACCACCACCCACCCCAGGCGCGCCACCACCTGAAATTCCGGCAGCAGCAAGCTGCGTCACCGTCATCCTACCATCAATTTTCTTACTCGGCTCCTTCAAAGCCATTATAGCACCATCAATGTGTTTGAAAGTGATAAATCCATACCCTTTCGACTTACCCGTGACTTTATCGAGGATGACTACGGCCTCGTCTAACTCTCCATAGGACGAGAAAAGCGCGCGAAGTTTATCTGTTGTGGTTTCCCAGCCGAGACCGCGAATGAAAAGCTTCCTCTGCGTGGCATCGCGGTCCGCAAATGAACGCACGGCGTCGAGGACGTCGGGGTGGCGCAGTAGCGCATTTTGGACAATTTCCAAAAGCTGATCGTGGCTGAAGGGCTCGACGATTTTGCGGGCATCGTCGAGTGTGAGCATGAGGGGATTGAAGGCGTCCGGTTCCGCCTTAACCATGCCGTTGTCGTCGATTTTGCGTTTTTTGATTGGGTCCATAATTTGGCAAAGTGAAACCCTAGAATGAAGAGTGTAAAACCCTAGTCGTGGGAAATTGGGTGTCAAGGGGAAAAGAGTTGAACGAGAAATGCGGATTTTAAAATTTGATTACCTCAATTGGGGCTTTTGAGATTGATCTGGATTGGGTATAAAAATGTACTGGATTTGTGTTGGTTTCCATAGATCAAACCTTAATCAAAAGGTAGGCTTTTTGGGCAGAGCCCATTAAGGAGAACATTGGAGTACAGTTGTAACTATGAACGGCAAATCGGCAATGGGATGGGTCGGGAAGGGTGGGTATTTAGGGACCCAGATCCGCCGTGTGTGGCGGGTGGATCCGTCCTGACTCAAATTAAATATAGAAAAATTAGAAACAAAAAAAAATTGTATTTATAAAATGTTTTTTTCACAAAAGTTGTTATATATCCAAAATATATTTAATGAAAATAATTTTGCTATGTAGGGCGAGGAGGGTATCCGCAGGGCGAAAGTGATACCCAAAAATGACCCGTTGTGGGTTATGTGGCGGGGTAACCCATACGGGTCGGGCCAGTGAGGGAAATCGCATGTTGGGGTAGCAACAAAAGATTTCGAATTTTTAAAAATAAATTTAAAAATAAAAAATTTATATAAGACGTCAAAATTCTATTTATATATTTCACAAATAGTCACTAATAGCGCAAACGAATCGAATCGAATCAAATTTGTACGAGCTTCAGTCAAGGTGAATACGGATCTAACTTAATATTTTTACACATATTATGTTTATATTGTTATTAATTGAGTCGAGAGTAAATGAAAATTTATGTTCAAACTTGGTTCATTATATTAACAAATCAAACTCAAATAACTTTTCAACGATCGGTCTTGAGGCGGTTATCAAATAGATTGGTTCAATTTTCACTATTGTTTCATTTAATATGTTGTTTTATTGCTTTATTTTTCGAAAGATGTTCATATTTTAATAAGATAAAGCATATTTAGTTCTTTTTCTATTTTATTCATTTCAAGTCTATATAAAAATTTACTAAATAATATATTTTTTATCAACAAATTTACAAAAATAGTAAATTTAATTAAGAATTTTGTATCAACATAATATCAAATCAGTTGCTGACTTCATTGATGATATTTTTAATATGTATTATGTGTTTTTTGTTTTGCCAAAAGTATCTCGAACAATAATCAATCTCAAAATTGTAATGGTTAACAAATTGATATGTTTGAATGGATCAATTATATTTTTTTAAAAACTTAGCACAATAATAAGAATAAAAATGTACCTCTCAGTGACAATAATTAAAAAAAAAAACTCTAATAAGAACTCAAAAATTCAAAATAATGAGATTATACAAATAAAAAAATTTCAACTATTACCGTAAGCAATATATTGTTGATACTTCTTTACTGAATTTATTTTATTGTTGATTCCAGATTTTGAGTTTGCTAATTTGCTCTTAATACTTGAGCACTATCGTTGTTATTGCTTGCATGACTAATTTCGTGACTCATGACTTTTAGTCAATTATGCTATTTTATATTTGATTACAACATGAATGATTTGGTGTAATTTTAAGATTTGGTAACCCCTTGCCATTTTTTTATTTACAAAAGAGGAGATAAAAAAGAATGTGGGTGGGAAATGAAGATTAAGATTTTAAAAAAAGAGAGGTGTATTTAGAGATTTTTGTGGGTATATTTAGAGATTTGAAATGTGCATTTATAAATTTGCTAGGGTCCAAAGGGTATTTTAATATTTTTAAATGATGGCATTTTTAGTAATTAACAAGATGGTGTATTGATAGATTTTGGCCAGGATTTATTTGATCTAATATTCGGATATTTGTATTCAAAATTATAATCTATATGTATTTTGAAAGATAATGTAGTTTCTTGATTCTTTTCAAATTTTGATTTACTACAAAATCATTAACATTTATTTATACAAAGACAACTCTCTAATCAATGCCTAGGATTTATTTGATCTAATAGTTACATTCCATTAACACCTCACCAGAATAGTCTAACAAAATATGTAATACTCTAAAATTTTCTACAACTTTTCTTCTCCAAAATTTCAGCAAAAACAATTAAATAATTTGTAAAAATAATCTTAAATATCCATAAAAAAAACAAATGTGTAGGCGCTAGCCTACACTTAATATTGTCAATACTTTCCAAAGAATCCGAATGTATTTAAAAATAATAATAAAAAACTTTTGAGTCGTTAATCCCATTCACGATCAATTTTGTTTTTTTAAATCTTTCCCAATCTATCACAATTGTGTAATAAAACCAATATTTACCTTTGAGTAATATATTAAAAATTATGGGCATTTTTTTTTTGTCAAACTAAAAAATAAAATAAAATTACGGCATTGTAATTAGGGGTGGCACTGGACGCTACACGACAACTCGATAGGACCCCGACCAAAGGTTACTAAGAAAAACCCGAATATGAGAAACCCAAACAAGAATGACACGATGTTAACAATTTATCTAAAATTTAATTAATTTTTGAGGTATTTTAAGTTTAAGCCGAAACCAAAAACGACCCCGATCCGATTATATAAATTTTTATTGCCTGGTGCATATCAACTGCACGCACCAATGAGTCAATGACCGCTCCCACAAACGCAATCTGCGATGCTCTCCTGTCCCTTGTAAGCTCTCCTACTCTCCGCCCCTTCTGCAATTTTCCTTTTTTCAAGTATATATATGTATATGCTCTCTTCAGAAGGCTAAAACTTTTGCTTGATATTTTCATATTGTGTTTAAAATGCTCGTTAATATTTCCCTAAGAGAGGGGGGCGATAAATCCCTTCTTGAGAATCTCGGAATTGCCTATATATATATTTTTTTATTTTTTTTTAGTGGGGTTGGCTATGGAATTTGGAGCTCCAAGCCTTGATTTTGATATAAAGTGAAAAATCTCGTAAATTAAACTGTTCTTTAGTTTTTTTTATACCGAGAGGTTTAATGAGGCCTCAGCTATCCCGTTTCACTTTCCTGTTCCTTATGGGTTGTCACTTGCCAGCATAAGATGGGATATGAAAAGAACTGGAGCCCTGTAGCTGTTCTTTCTTTCTTTCTTTCTTCTTCTTCTTCCTCTTCCTTTTTTTTTTTTTTTGATAATTAGACCTGCAGTTTTTAAGTTTTAACTAAGGCATTTAGTTTAAATTCTATTATGTTGGTGCTTGGAACAATTTTAAAGTTTGTGTGCTCTCATTTTATAGCCCTTTCTGCTGCTGGTGCCTTTACAGGAAACTGCATGGTTTGTGCCCTATCCTACGATTTACTAATAATAGGTTTACTACAATGTGTGTTTCATGATAAAATAACTAAATAAGAAGGTAGATAACAGATTAATGGCTCTTCTCTATAATGTCAAAAGATTGATGGTCTCTAATGGATCATTTCCAGGAAGTTGTCTGCTTCTCGACTACATATCAATTCCATGCCTAGAACTATTCTGCCCAATTTTGCTTATGTGATTGAGCACACAACGTATTCGACTTCTCGTGCTTCTCTTGTGAAGAATACATGCCCCTGTGTTGCCCTTGGCATTTTCAGTTCCTTTAAGGGTCCATACTCATGTAGAGCAATGGACAAGGGCATTTATTCAAGACGTACACCTCATGTTCTGGAATCTTGCAAAGGGGTGAAGTCTGATCTATCGGAGGAGCCGAATTTAACTGAAAAGATACAAGTAGATAGTCAATACCAGGAAAGTGTTGATATGGAGGATGATAAGGAAATTCAGAGAAGGATAAAAATTGGTCACAGAAATAAAGGGAAAGTGCCGTGGAATAAAGGACGAAAACACAGCGAAGGTAATTAGTTCTGGAGTAAACTCGTGTGAAAACTTATTTTTATAGGTTTTGCCAGGTCTAATCCCTCTGTAATGACTCATCCAGAGACTCGTGAGAGAATCAGACGCAGGACAAAAGAAGCCTTGAAAGATCCCAAGGTGAAGTCATGTAAGAACCGGTCTATTTGGATCAGATGTATCTTTCCGTTTCATGAAATGAGTAGTTTTAGAACACTTAATGTTTCTTTATTTCATGTTAAAAAAAGTAGTCTCAACCAATTTGAGATTTGTCCTTGGACTGCTTACTATTTGTGTTATTTCCTATTACCATTTTTGGAAATGATAATAGGCTGCTCTCATGTATGTTTTTTTTTTTTTTTAATTTTCCTGAAACTAAAAGGAAGTACTTCAAAAAAAATCACCGTCACTCTTCCATTTCTTGAGCCCAATTTGAATCCATAGTAAAATAGCTCTTGTTTTGTTCCTTCTCCTCTTTGATGTCATTGTTTCTGAATTTTTGCAGGTTAGAAAGAAGATGTCTGAAGCTCCTCGTGTTCTCAGGTAATTCCCTACTTCCTCTTTTCCATTTTTATCAGAAAATTCTTCACACCATGAAAATAGCATTCTCCTCTTGGCTGTTTGTGTGGTTAAAGTCTGAAGCCTGTATAGGTTTTGATGTGCACTTGGATGAGTACACTGTAGAATAAAATGTGTTGTCTTAACAAGGCTACGATATGAAAAATCAAACTCTTTGCTAGAAGATTAATTTAACAAATTTTAAACAGTTGTGACTTACCAGAACTAGGAACTACATGCCTGGATCCAACCTGATGTACAACACATCTTCCATAAGTTACCCGAAAATAAGTCTCTATTTTCAATGATTTCATCGGATGCACACATCGCTATAAATATTATGCTGTTGCCGATCAGAAAACATTATCTGAATAGTGGGTACGTCACGTAATAGGTTTTTGTTAGTTAGTGTATGCTTATTAACTTAACTAGGAGAAGGATCAGGGAGGGTGATCAATGAAGTAGGCTTAGATTAGATATTGCAAAGGGTTGTAATCACCCACGACAGTTTTGGGTCCATGGATGGTTTCTTGGGGAGGATGTCAAATTTTGATTTTTTGGAATAAAGAGTGTTTGGGGCGGGTCACAGGTCTTACTTAACCGGCCCGCATAATTACATAAGAACATCATATTAATTGATAATAATGTTTGTATATTTATATGATATGGAGATTGCTAAAATATGTATTCTTTCACATATGAAACATTATAACATAAATTAAAATAACAGCAAAACGTTTTAATAAGTGGTCTATGCATAAAACTGGACCTGATGAAAATACGGCACGTGAGTGAATTACCACCTAATTTTTATCCTAGTATTTATGGTTATTTTGCCTCATGATCATGAAAACTTTCATGGAGATAATTCTATATCCAAAAGTTGTCCGTTGCTGTGCATGCAAGATGAATCATACAGTTAATTGTTATCTCTCCTGAAACAGCTACAATGGCTCAGTAGTTAATCCAACATAGTCACCACTACTAACCCGTAAGCTGATTTTTTAAGCTAATTTAGAGTTGTAACTCTTGTTGCAGTGATCAGACCAAAGTAAAAATACGTGCGTCTCTCACAAGCCTGTGGGAAAAACGCCTAAAATGGAAAAGATCAAGGGAGAAATTCTTGCAATCATGGGCTGAAAGCATTGCAAAAGCTGCTAAGCTAGGAGGGAGTGATCAGCAAGAACTGGATTGGGATAGCTATGACAAACTTAAACGAGAAATAGCCCTCCAACAGATTCATCAGACTGCAGAAAAGCGGGCGAAAGAGATGGCACGTATCCGAGCGCAGAGAGCAGCAGAAGCAAAAGCAGAAAAGATGGCGAGGCTTGCTGAGAAAAGAAGAGAGCGGGAAGAAAATGCAAAAGCGAGGGGAGCATCTATTAGGAAGAGGAACAAAAAGTCGAAAGAAGAAAAAGAAAGGTTGGCTGAATTTCAGGAGGAAAAACTCAAGGAGAGACTAATGAAGGTAAATCGATTGATTTATCATTTGAATGTGGTATATTAATGTTAAATGAATTAGATATATCATAATTGCATCAATATCCGTGGTTCTTCTGCCCTTTTTTTGTTCATTTCTTTAGATTGAAGATGAGAATAGGTAGAGAGGGAGAAAAGGCCAGTGATTAGCGTTTTTTCTTAAGAATTTTAATCTAGAACTGAAATACAGGGTCAGGGGAAAAAGAATAGCTAAGATGTCCAAACTGGGTTTTTGGACAAAGTTCACATTGTGGATCTAATTCTAAAATCCATACAAGCATCATGTAAATAAGATATCTTACTGATGAACTGAAATATAAATTTGATAATCATATTGATAATTCTGTTTCGTTAAATTATTTTAATCTGGGTTTCAAGAATGAGGCAGTTAGATGATAACAGATAAAGATGAGGAGACAATATTTTGTGGAATAGGTGCAATAATTGTCAAAAATAGTGATTGAAGTAGTTTGAAGAGTTGGAGGGGTCAAAAGTGATGCAAAGTGCATTCTCTTAATCAGAAATAGTGTAAGAGAGCATAATGGAATATACTTGAACAGTATATTTATATATGGCCAATGAAAGAAAAGAAGATATACAAAACAGAAAGTTTGTCTGTGCCTATTGATAAACTGAATTATAATTTATAAATCAACTGCCAACTTTAGAATAATGCATACTAAATTCACGGAATGCAGATAATTCACTAGTCACTCACACTTAACGATAACGTGCTTGTTTAGGAACACTTTTGAAATGGACTTTTTTGGACCCAAAAGTCCATTTCAATAATAATTCATGTTTGGTGGTTAACTTAAAATGGACTTTTGGATAAGTCACTCCTCCAAAAAGTTCATTCTAGAAAAGTGAGAATGTGAGGCTTTTTGAAAAGTCCATTCTAAATAAGTCCATTTAGAAAATGGACCTTTCCACAAGTGATCCCAAACAAGTTGTTCTGCGTTTCACTTTTCTCTTAATATGACTTATTTTATACTTTTATTATTAAATTTATAATTAGAACATTAAAAAATGGGATAATTACAAAAACACCCCAGAAGTTTGGGCTAATTACAAAAAAATCTAGAGATGTTTCAAAATTACCAAGAGTTGCCTGAGGTTTGATTATGTCTCAAATTTAATGGGGTAATTGTAATATTTCTACAAATATCAGGGTTTTTTTTTGAATTTTTTTCCTTATGAATGAAAAAGATGTAAGCGGAATCAAACCTCAATTTTTTTTTTTTTATTTTCAAAAACCTCTTGATTTTTTTGTAATTAGCCCGAACCTCAGGGTTTTTTTATGTAATTATCCCTGAAAATTTTATATACTTATGCATAGGATATAAAAATTAATATATAGTATTCGTTGGTGTTCTATTCGTGGTGCTATCTTGCTTTTGCAATACTGTAGCCTCAAAGTGCTTTTTTGTTACTGTAATATCATATGTTTCGCTGACAGTTCTCACATTTTGGCCGTAAACAGATTCATAAAAAGAAATCTGCAATTAATCAAGTAAGCAATCAACATCAACGACCCTGGGAGAAATTTGACCTGGACTTTGCGAAGGGATTGCAAAAGGAAACTTCACTGGCCGATCAGATTCGTTTCGCTAAGAACAGAAGATCAGAACAGCTGCTCGACAAGCTCTAACGTGTAATCTTCATTTGTACATGAGAAAGAAGACTTGGATATTACGGATTTACTGTAGCATAAGTTGAACACGAGAATTTGCACGTAACCACTCCTTACCAAGATGAGAGTATTTGAAATGAAAAATCAGGATCGTGATTTTATACGCACCGCTTTCAGACACCTCAATGAAAAGTTGCTCAATTACCTGTAATTCCTTGTTCTTGCTGCTCAGCTTTTCTGCAGCTGTGAGGCTTGTAGCATGTAGATTATGTAACCGTTGATGAACCTTTGTCGAAACACTATTTTTTTTATTTGATTTGATGATTATGATGTATATTTCTAATGCTACACATTTCTGCCTGTAGATCCAACGTTGTTTCACCCTCCATCATTCCTGTTGTTTGGTTTCAATAGTCATTTCTAACTTCCAGTTATATCGATGGGCTGTGATGTATTGTTTCAAGAGAAAATCATGTACATGTAGATTGGATGTTTTCGTTTTGAAAGAAGGGATAATTACAAAAACTACCCATGAGATCTGGGTAATTACACACACACAAAAAAAAAAAAAAAAAAAAAAAAAAAAAAACAGATAAGTTTCAAAATTACAAAAAAGAATCTTGAAATTTGATTCTGCCAAAAAGTGTGAGGGATAATTGTGTTAGAAGATTTAGTGGGAATTATCTAATTAGTCAGATCATATTTAAGATTTAAAATTTAAAATGTATATAGCTAGTTATCTGTTCCAGACATCATTATCTTGTTTACATAGTTTATAAAAATCAGGATATGTGCCCAATTCACATAATTTTGATAATCAATACATGCAAAGTCTTTTCATTTCTTCTCTCTATTAGCTTTTAAATTGTAATATTTTTACAAATGTACATGCATATTTGAAATATTTTTGCTCAGGGGTAAAATGTAATACAACATCATATCTCAAGGAATTTTTATAATTTTCAAAAACCTTAAAGTTTCTTTTTGTAATTACCTCAAACCTCAAGGGCAGTTTTTATATCATCCTTGAAATAATAAATATTCATTCGCACAAAAAAAAAAGTGCTTTGAAAAATCTTTTATATTTAATTTTATTTTGGGAGAATGGAATTGGAAAGTGAACAATGATTGGTAGATGTCAACTAACAATAATAATCAATAACTGACATCGCTAACAGAAGACAGATAATTGCGAACCAGATCGCCAAAAAACACATATTAGCAACAGAATTCTCAAACCGAAAGACCCATATCATCTGCACATTAACTTGAGCTATGACTTATGAGCATATCAATAACCAACCAAAGTAGCAGTCATAACTCAACAGATTATCTTATGAAAAACAAAACCACAATAAAACTCCTACAATTATAGAGTTATACTCAATATACATCTCTTCCAGGAACATTCTGGTTCAGTGAAGGGTTTCCATAAGCACCCTGATTTTGTCCTTGATTTGGAGGATAGCTGTTCTGGTTTTGAACAGGAGGACTAGGTCCCATATTCGGACCAAAGTTGTTTGAATTCTGCCCAGGAGGACCATATCCCATATTATTAGGCCCAAAACCGCCAGAATTTTGTCCCGGACCAAATCCCCTATTCGGCGGCGCAAAGCTATTCGGACTCGGAGGCTGAGCCGAATCTCTACCAGGAACGTTTGGTGGGCCCTGATAAGGATTTCCACCGCCCATGTTAGGAGCATAGGCATTCTGGTTTTGGCCTTGACTGGGCCCCATGCCTGGAGCAAAGCCACCCGGATTAGGTCCCGGACCAGATTGATAGCCATTGTTTGGTCCAGGGCCATACTGATGGTTTGGTGCATTGTTGCTCGGTGGTGCTCTCATGTTGTTTGCGGGATAGTTCCCGGGGTTATTTGGAGGCGGCATCCCTCCTCCATAGCTAGGAGGGGCCCCCATGTTAGGAGCATTAGGTGGTGGCGGAGCTGGACCCCCCATGTTACCACCTGGCCCTCCATGGTTCGGATTATTCATTTCTCTTCTTCTCTCGAAATTCCTGGATCTGTCAAAGTTGCGTGGCCGGTCGTTGCGCCTGTTCCTCTCATTTGCACGAGCATTGTTTCTCACCCATTCCTCGTGATATTTGGGGTCATATGGAACGGCCTGCCCATTGATAAATGGCTCTCCTGTAATATGAGAGGAGAATATTAGACTTGAATATCACCACGTTCAGAGTGGATAACCCTTTACCTCAGGGCCATAAGCAAGATTTTCAATTAAATATTAGACAGTACAAATATAACAGTAAACGGCAAGGTCTAAGAATCTAAACTTAACATTATGGTGTATTCCTTCATATCTTTCTTTCCTGATTAACTCTAAACTATTGAACTAATACACTTTTACGGGCATACATGTTTAAAAAAAACACTTAAA
Organism: Rehmannia glutinosa; assembly: GCA_016081115.2. Lineage (NCBI taxonomy): Eukaryota > Viridiplantae > Streptophyta > Magnoliopsida > Lamiales > Orobanchaceae > Rehmannia > Rehmannia glutinosa. Next base: position 2,968,661 of record CM071929.1, on the reverse strand, counting down.
TGTAACCCCCTGTTTTAGTCACTTAATGGAACATAAAACCAAAAGATACCAGGGAAGATACTTTGAGAATACACCATCTAGTCGTTTCAATGACATTTCCAAAAGAATATGAATGGTAGGTTGTTCGATATAAACAACTGAAAAAACAAATCATAAGACCTTATGGAAAAATTCCTCCAACTCTATAGAAATTAGATACTTTCTTCCACTCAACAAAATATATCATGGAACTTCATAGTTCATACCTCCATAATCTTTATTCTTGACGTCCAAGTATGAATCGGGAAGCACCCATCGAACTTTTGGTAGTTCTGCACCATAAGTTGTTTAATCAAGTTCAAAAAATCCAAATATTCAAATTATTATCAGAAAGAAATAGTGAATAACTCAATTACCTTTTAACTTGTAAGAAAGCTCTTCCGAGACAAGGGCTCCAAAGGCAAAGTAATGCCTTGTGGAGACTGAATAGATCTTCATTCTCGCTTCTTCTTCACTGTATTTTTCAAAAGTATAATATCATAAAGAAGAAGAAAAAATAGCGCATTTCAAATCATAATTTATTTCACTTATAAACATAACTTCGCAATGAGAAACAGAAATGGCCTGACTAATATGATCATCAACCCATTAGCCAAGAAAGTAAAAAATAAACTGCATTAATCTTAGTATTTTGACAAACCACCATCTTCAAGCATTACAGTGGAAGTCAAGAACACATAACTTCGTCTACAAACAACCTTCATCTCAGCATTTACAATCCAACACCACTTTCCTTCAACAAAATATTAATATTTTGCATATCATAAGTTTCAGCTGCATACGACTAATAAATTCAGAACCATAAGCCTAGACTAGCTTTTCAGATTTCCTACTATCCAAGAGCAACCAAAAATAAAAGAGAAAAAAAACATGTAAATCAGTAAATTACGGTTAATTCTCAGCTCAAACACCAAAAAAAAAAGAACAAATTTCAGAGTTTACTATAATTAAACATAGACTGTAAGGAAACAAAAAAAGGGCCAAACCTCCCAACGACCATAGCCAGAGTTTTGATGTAACTATCAATGATCTCGTCTCTCGTGGGATCACCCTCCGGCTTCTCCATGACCACCAGCCAGTGCTCAAAGTCACATCCATCAAGCAAAATTGTCTCCTTCGGGGGACGGTTCGACCAGTTAGGGTTCGGATCACTCAGAGACGACGATGTCTGCCGAGTCGCGAACCCTCTGGTGGATATCGCCGGAGCAAGGCGGCGAAAATAGGATGCGGAAGCGGCGGCGACGAGAGGTCGGAGGCGGAATACAAAAGAAGAGTTGGGGAGAACGGCGGAGGAGGCGGTGGAGTAGGAGTGAGGGAGGACGGAGGTCAGGGGTTTAGTGGTTGAGAGAAGAACACGCGTGAGATATCGAGTCGCCATTTTCAGAGGACTGATAAACCCTAGAGTGCAAACTGCGCTGATAGAAATAAGGGGTTTTTGGGAACGAGGGAGGGGTGTATATATCCACACAGAAGAATGTGGAATTTGTAAAATGCCCTGAGCTCTGAAAAATACCATAAATATCCTTCTTCCAAATATTTCTTTTCTTTTTTTCTTTTCTAAAATGAACCGAGTTTCGATTCATTGGATAAGCGAAATTACAGCATCTCCAACACTCAATTCTATATTTTAATCTAAATTGGAATGATTTCATTTCTATTTTTTGTTATATTGAATTAATATATTTATTAATTAATAATATATCATATATATTTATATATTTTTATATTAATGTTTAATATTTAGTAACATAATTAAATATAAATATCATTTGCATTACTTTTTAAATTAATCAATTTGAAAAAATATATATGAATGTGTATTATGAATTCTCTCTTATTTTAAGTAATCTTGTTTATCAAAAAAATATTTTTAAATTTATTATGTAAATTCTGTTTTATATATATAAATATATAATTGAATAAAAATATAAAGTTTAATACTAAAATCTTACAAATATATGCATATTTAGTTTATTTTTGTTGCATATTTTCAAATATGTAATATCCTACATATATATGCATTGTTTCATAAGTATCCATGCAACGCTTTACAAGTATTTATACATCATTTCATAAGTATATATGCATCGTCTTATTCGTGAAAATTACAATTTTTTAAGAGTTGATGTTAATGGCTTAGTTTCGAGTTCTCCATCGATGTCTACACCATTGATGTTGTTGGGTAGAGTTTTTCTACGACTGATGATTCATCATGCATCATGATTCGAACATAAGCGTATTTTCTTCACTGTTTTATTTTTCACAGTTTGAGTTACGTGAGATGAGAGATGCATGAGAGAGAAAAGAGATTTGATTCCATTTTTGTAAATTCTACCTTGTTATGTTATTTTATCCTATTACCCTTCTGTTGATTAAATTAATATTTTAATATAATTTTTATCTATTAAATTACACCCATTGATTAATAGTGGGAGATGGTTGAGATTAATCCATTGTGTCTCACTTAAAGACCTGGTCTCACTTGATCCTCCCCTATATATAATTGGACAAAAATATAAAAATTAATACTAAAATCTTAATTTTAAAAATAACTTACTAATTAGGATTTTAATTTATACTTATTTTAATAAATTGATCAACGTACAAAAATGTAAACCACATTACTAATTATATAAATTAGATATTATAATTACATAAACAAAATAAAATGCCAAAAAAATATTTACCGTGGAACAGTGCACTGTTCATTCCCCTCTTTTGGCGTGAGATTTGAGGGTCTTTGGAGTAGATATTCTACTAGCCAAGTCGGGATGAGATCTCCTATTCCACTTTTTTATTCCACTCATATTCCATTGCATTGGATGAAATACACGTGTGCAAGATGATGTCACATGATATCACAACTATACACGTGTCTTTCATCCAACAAATGAAATATGGAGTGGAATAGAGAAAAGTGGAATAGGAAGATCATAATCGAGCCAAGTCCCCTATGAGTGGAATAGGAAAAGTGGAATAGGAGATCTCAACCCGATGCTCTTAGTATCCTGATATACCCTATTTTTCCTTCATAATTGAAAAAGAAAAATAAAAAGAAAAATGAAAAGAAATTTTTGGAAGAAAAATATTTTATAGATTTAAAACCGAATCAAAACCGTTTAACTAAAAAAAGGAACTAAACCATGGTTCGGTTTGGTTTTTCCATTTTGGGTCGGTTCTGTGCACCCCTATTCATACATATAATTGTTTTCAATACTGTACCTTCTTTCAACAGTTTCTCAGGGAAAAAAAAAAAAGCCAAAATAAATATCACGAATGCGCGCAAAAAATTAGTGATATTCATAATTTTAATCGGTCTCCTCCTACATTATGGTTAATTTGTATGAAGAAAGTGAGAGAAATGGAATAAAAACTATTTTCTCACCCAACACTCTGTATTTTTTCTAATTATATTAATTCCGAAGTATATTTTGGGCACAAAATCAATGAAGTCGTATCAAAACCATATGGGAATGCAAACAAACTCTCCCCCTTTTAAAAAGTAAACTAAACTGATAGAGAAAAAAAAACCCAACAAACCTTGTTCAATCATACAGAGAGATAATTTCATATTTGAATCTTGAACTTTCAAAATCTATAAAAGCAAACCATTAGGATTAACCTAGTAATACTTTTCAGTGAAGAAATCCGGATTCGAGTCTCTCCAATGACAAGACTGATTTTTTTAATTTAAAAAAAAAATCTATAAAGCCAATAATCTTGCACACCTATTATTACACAGCTCTTTCCCAATAACAGCCTTACCCCTACATTAACCAAAAGCCAGCATCTCCAAATAATTTACCTAACAAGTACAACAAAGTATTCAAGACAAACCATCAACAAGAATCATCACAAACACCATAAAACCCGATTACATGTTAGAACTATAGCGCAAGGGATGACGACGATGCAACACCCTTTGGAGCCATCTCCTACGCGGCTCGGGCGGCAAACAAATAAAACACTCTCTTTCCCCGGCATCCTGCAAAATCTCAACCGCGTCCAAATACATTTCGCTCGACTGAGGATATCCTCCATTTCGTTCAAACACTTGAGAGCCACTGATATCGAGTAATCGGGACCAGGACCAGGACTGGGACCACTAGCAGCAAGCGACCCCACGGGGATCCTGCCATTAGTGAGCTCTACAAGCTTAGCCACACAACTCCTAAATTCGTTCATCCACGCCTCTCCTCTAGGATGAGATTTTAACGCAGATTGCAGCGGAAGTTTTCTGGGTAATGGGGTTTGACCTATATAATCATCGCCGTTCGTTTTGAACGGCTGAGACTCGAGATTGGTTAGAGTTTCCGGCGCTAGTTCGACCTCGACGTCCATGCATCGTGGGGTGGAGGATTGGCCGGAACCTTGGTCGAATTTCCATGGTAGAAGGTTGTTTCTTTGCTCGGTGCCCCCTCTTAAATAACTCGAGATTGCCATTGTTTTATCCTTGTTGTTCTTGAAAACGGGACAAATCCCATCGGTTATGTGACGGAGAAGATGGGTCGTCCCGCTTCGGCTCGAACAAGTGAATAGCTTCTGACAGTGATTGCACTGACACTTGTCACATCGCCCATCCTCTTTCATGATTTTTGTGAAATGCTCCCAGACTTTAGATCTTAACTTCCCTTCTCGTTTTCGTTTGTCTCCCATGCTGGCTTCGGAGTGATAATTTATTTCCAGATCGGTATCGATATTTGCTTCTTCCATCTAAGAAGAAAATGAAAACACAGATCACTAAAATAACATGTTTGAATAAAATAACAACTGCATGAACATCTCCAGCCATAATCTTGGTTGTTCGTGATTTTATCAGTTTCAGAAACTTCTGAATTACTGGCAGTGTTCCAAAAAGCGCTAGTCGCTAGTCAGATGGCACACTAGGGCCTAGCGCCTAGGCAGAGCCTGGGCGAGGTTAGACGGGGCCTAATCGAAAGAATAACGTAGGCGGACAAGGGAGGTCTAACACTTAGGAGGGGACTAATCAGGGCTTAGAGGGGACTAATCAGGGCCAAGTGGAAATTTTCAGAAAAGTGATTACTGGATGTATGACTCAAATCAATGGGTTTATTAATGTTCTTTCAATGATTTTCCCAGTATTATATTAGTCTCTTATCTTTACCATTTGTTGTTTCAGATCCAACTTCATACTAGTATAAAGAACTTCATAAAAATCAGCAGCATAACGATATTCATCAGCAAAAACTCATTTCCTATAATCCCACAAAAACAAAAAAACAAAAAAAGTTACAACAAATTACTCAAAAGGAACTTCAACATGTTCATCATTTTCTAAGCACAAATTCAATCAGCGAATATTTATTCTCTCACTGCAGACATATATACTCAGTAAACACCCACAGAAAATAAAGGAAATTTCAGAAGAAAAAAAATTAAGACCAAATTAAACCACATCGACAGTAAACTACACAAATTCGAAATTCACATACACAAAAACTAAGATCACTTGGACTAAAAAGAACGAAAAGAATCAGTATTTACCTTGGAGGGGACTGGGGGAGCAGCAATTAGGGGATGAGCGAAGAAGGTCTGGAATTGAATTGAGAAAAGGCGAAATGAATTACAGTGCTGAAAACCCTAGCCGAAGAGAGCTGGATTTCTGCGTCGGGCCAATTTGGGTCGAGGATGGATGTAATGGGCCTGGATAATAATTCGGGCTTGAAATTCCGTTATAGTCGGCCCGATTCGGCCCAACTTATTTCTCTTTCTCTTTCTGCCCTTTTTACCTGCCATTTTAGGTGAACCTGCTTCCCATCAGCAATCCAGCTGGATTTGCAGCGAAATGTCGGGCCCCATATGTTTTCGGACCTTATATATAACACGGTCCATGGAGGGTGTATTAGTCATTTTCTAGCAGGAGATAGGTGATTTATTTTTTCTTTTTCTTTTGATTGGCTTATTTTATCTGACTAAAATTGTTATATTTTTATTATTTTCTTATTTTGATTTCATTTTTTTAAGGGTTCATTTGCTTTCTTTTAGACTAATATATAATTTGTGTCTATGACACAGACCTACTCGTTTATTATTTTTTTTTTTCATTTGTGTCATTTTTCTAATCATAATTTCACAATAAAACAAAAAAATTACATCAACTTATCAACTGTCATCGTTACATTTTCAGATCGCAAATATATTATTCAATCATTTTTACTTTTCTTATAATCAATTACATCGAATCTCCATTTTAATAAAAATCATCGTCACAGTCATCGTTGTATTTTCATCATGCATCAAACTACACTTTCAAAATTCATTTTGTTTTTGTCAAAAATAATTTTGTACACTGCTCTCTAACAATTAAAAAAAAAGGACAGGATGAAAGGTTAAATGAAAATATGGGAACAAGAGATGTTGCCTGATAACAAGTTTCCAATTTGTATAATTTGAATTATTTTCAGACATGGCTGAAAACAGACTACATTACCCGATACTCGGCTCAAAATCGAACATTAAAAAGTTTATTTCAGCTATATTCGTTACATAACCAAACGAACTTGAATACTTTTCTTCGTTCAATTAGATGCAAAACTCCGCTTAAGCTTGATTCGAAAATTGAAAAAATAATAAAATTGTATAACAATATCAATTTACTCAAATTCAATTCATGTCCGGTTTGGTGAATGCTCGTTCAGACTTGATTCGATTGATAATAAAACCAAACTTAAATTTTTGAATCTCGATGAAAATTCAAAATAAGTTCGATCAGTAGTATATTCGGATCGAGTTTAGACCGATCAAGAAAGGTTGAGCATCTCATTCAATGAAACATCTCAGCCATCATCTAAAACACTTTCATAAAGTCACCCGTCTCAAAAGCTACAGCCTGACATTAAAATTTGCTGTTACACAACGAACGAAACTCTAATATTGTCAATCAGTATTATATTCAGCTCTACTTGATTCGTTTAGACCGATCAAGAAAGGTTGAGCATCTCATTCAACGAAACATCTCAGCCGGCATCTAAAACACTTTCTCATCATACCTCATATGCCTCTCAAAAGCTACAGCCTGAATTAAAATTTGTTGTTACACAACGAACGAAACTCTAACATCCGATGATCGAACGAGCATAACGACAACTATTAGCTTTTTTGTTTGAAACTGACGACTATTAGACCAGATGGGAAATCATCGGTTCATGTTCTTTCTATACTCAGTTTCACTAGTGGTATTTTATACACAATTCAAGAGGATATATTTTCACAACCCTAAAACTTAATTAAAGCCATACCAAGGAATCAAGTGAATAGACGACAAAAAAAAAAAAAAAAATCTTCTTTTTCCCAATGTCACACGGCTCGATTCATCTACTTCGGTCATATATCGAAGTAAAACTCATGGTTGCATATGTCATGTTTGAGCTTTGAGACGACGAAGACTTATCTTGTTGTGTGCCCCACCCGGCTGACGATGAAGGTGGTGCATTACTCGAGCTCTTAAGTGTCAAAAGCTCCGTCAGCAGGCCCGGCTTTGATATCTGCATCTCATCCATGTCTACTTCGCCTTTCAACATTTTTGCAGCAATCGACATTGTCGGCCGGTTTTTGGGCATATCTTGGGTGCACAAAAGTCCAATCTTCAGATATCTGCAAGCCTCATCAGCATTGAAGTCCCCTTCGAGGGCTTTGTCCACCAACTGAATTAGCATGCCTTTCTCATACAGTGCCCATGCCTGGAAAACAGATTAATGAGGTACATTTACGTGGCGAATTTCGAATTTTCGAGTTGCGTTAGAGAATGTTTTATTCATCGAATAAGGAGATTCGGTTTAATTATATAAAAATTTAATTATCTTTCAAAATTACAAATACGCCTTTGATTTTTGTTTCTGTCTTACGAGCACATTGAAGGGGTATATGTTAAGTACATACAAACCTCAAATAGGTGTTTGTAAATTGTAATGCCTTAATGGGGTATTTGTAATTCTGAAAGATAACTAGATTTTTTTTTGTAATTAGACTAAAGTTTAGGGATAAGTTTTGTAATTTACCCTAAATGTTATAAAATGAGGTTTTTGAAAAACATTTCAAACACCCCCTTTACACTTGTAAAATATTATAGATATCCCCTTACATTTAAGGCATTCAAACCTCAGTATTTTTTATTTTTTTGTAATTTTGAAACTTCTCCGAGTTTTTTTTGTATTTATTCCAAACTTCAGGGGTAGTTTTTGTAACTATCCCCAACCATAACAAGCATAAACATCATATGAGTACATTATAAGATTTGACAAGAGCTGTTTTTCAAATGACCAAAACTGCAGATATATATGATCGACACGAGCACAAAATGATTATTTTCTACCGTTCTTGTATGCTGTCATGTAGTGTAAACAGTTCACTTGAACACGATCATGACAACTCGTATCACAAAACTTCAAATCAAGAGTTTTCATACCGTTTCAAGAAGATTTTGTTCATCAACCGGTAATCTCTTGTTTGTGTTGCATCTTCCACTGACAATTTCCAGCAGGAGAACACCAAAACTATATATATCTGCCTTGCGTGTCAGCTTTCCCCGAATCGCATACTCAGGAGCTAAATAACCACTGCAAAAGAAAAACACGGACTACTGATTATTATATGAAAAAATTAAAGAACAGTTGAAATTTTAAAAAACCACATCGAAACATCAACGAGATAATGGTTCAGAAACAAGATTACTTCTTCATTTGATATTTTCTAACCGACATTCTCTTATTTGTCTCTAATAAAAATTGCAGGTGAATGGAACTCTCTTGTTAATTAGAAATACTAGTCTTTATAATATCTCTCATTTTCCAAGATATCTTTCAGCACTACAGATACCCCCTTGACATATGTTTCAACTTTACAAATTGCATCTTCTCAAGGGTAATTTGTGAAATAAATACAAACCTCAAGGGGGTATTTGTAATATTACTTCAGTCTTCAGGGGGGTATTTGTAATTGTAAAAGATAACTGATTATATCAATAATTAAGCTAAACCTCAATGGTAGCCTTTGCACTATCCCTTAGATACATTAATCTTTATAATGTCTCTCATTTTCCCCATCCAAACGCCTCTTACGACTTCTAAAAAATAGCTAACAGAATACAATTATTCGTCCCTCGCCAAAATTCACCAAATATCAATTCCAGTACCACATAATTTTCCTGTTCCACAATCCTATTTGATGCATGTCACATGTACAAGATGACGTCATAATTGTACACGTGTCATTCAATCCAATGCAGTGGAATAGGAGATCTGGTCCCACATAAAGTAGAGTACGAGTTCACCAACTTACAAAGTTCCAGCAACACGCGTGCTAACATGAGTCATAGTGGCCGGGAAAAGCTTCGCCAGACCAAAATCCGAAATTTTTGGGGTGAAATCTTTGTCGAGGAGAATATTGCTCGCTTTAATATCTCTGTGAACAATATGAGGCTGGACTTCGTCGTGGAGGAACGCAAGCCCTTGTACCACCCCAATGCAAATTCGGGTCCGTATTTTCCAGCTAAACTTCAAATTACTGTGCCGTCCTACATTATGAGCTAATCAGCACCCTCCGGACAGATACGAATCGATTCGAAAGAATATTACATTTGGTTAAAGCTTACTGAGAAGAGTTTGAGCAAGGCTATTGTTTTCAAGATAGCTGTACACCAATATTCTCTGGTCTCCCTCCGTGCAACAACCGTACAACTTAACCAGGTTTTCGTGTTCCAGTCCTGATATCGCCACTATCTCGTTTAGGAATTCCCGCACACCTTGCTCTGACTGGGCAGAGAGAACCTTAATCGCTGCTAAAGTGCCGTCATTTAGCTTTCCCTACAAGTTTGAACGTAATATGACCAACAACGTACAAAACGAAATCAATTCCGAAAAATTAGGAGGTGAACAATTACCTTGTATACAGAACCGAATCCACCCGAACCAATCTTATTTGCCAGATTAAAATTTTCCGTTGCAATTTGTAATTCTTTGTAGCTATACAATTTAGCATTTGGAAGACTTGAAATTTCTGCATTCGGTTTGGATTTCATTAGAAATTCTTCGGAAGATATGATATGGTAATACTTAGTAGCAAATACCATAATCCTAATTCTCAAAAAAAAAAAAAAGGGACAACCCATAATACTACCCAAGAACAATATACTGGTTGAGGCCATGAATTGGAAAACATTTCAAAAAAAAATCATAACTGTGAGCAGATTTCACAACAATTATTCGAGTCGAAATTTCAAGAGTTTAGAGATCTACCTTGGTTGATATATACTGTTTCCTTGGATGGGGACGATATTTTCTGCCCAAAACAAACTGTGAAACAAGTCATTATGTCTATCCAACCTTCAATTCACATATATTTCCACCCTGTCAAATAATACATCCCGAAACACATGTTAATATATTTCACAAAATTTTGATCAGAGATAAAACAATCAAAAGAAGAAGAAAATTCGGCCCAACAATCGTTCCACCAAAACGAAAAAAATTCTGACTGCACTGACCGGAAATCTTGGCTACGCCCATGATATCCACATATAACAAAACCAGAAAGATGCAACTATAAAATGGAGCTCCAATCCTGCCAGTCAAATTACTATGATTTTCATCACAGGAAGTGGGATTTTAGGAAGACATTCAAGAAAATAATTGAAATATTGCAGACCCTTAAAACTTCAATAGAATTACCTAAAATACAATTCCATAAAGGCAAATTATACTAAACAAAAATACAAGAATGTATTAAGAAACACAATAACATCATATTGGAAATTCCATCAGAACTAAAACTTCTAAGCTTCTTATGAAATGAGAAAAGCCAAAATAAATAAAAAATAAAAAATGAGAGGAACACCCTTTATAAGAGGGTTCGAACCAGGTATCTTTCAGCTTCTTTGACATTTAATCCCTCCCCTCCAACCAGTACTCCCAATTTATTAAAAAAAAAAAAAAGTAAAACTAAGCTTCATCGTTAATCATTCTTCAAACAATTCATGTAAATAATGTTACCAATGGAAATAATTTGCAAAAATTGAAAATGCCCTAAGGTTAGCAACTACAACAAGAACAGAGCCATGTGAGCTGAAGCAAATAGATCAAGAATGGGTCAAGCCAGAATTAACATTATAGCACAAAGATTAATATTTTAAGAATACCCATTACTCAAAAGGGTTTAAAAGTAACATCTTTTCAACTCAAGAAACATGTATACCAAAAATCAGAACTTCAAGAAAAAGAAAATAAAAAACCCATTATGAATCATAAATGTACAGTTCGTCATGAAACAAAATTCTTGAAGAAAGTAACAGAAAAAATCTGACCTTGTGAGGCGTTGGAAAGGAGGGACTACAGAAGAAATATGTTCATTTTTTGGGATTCTGAGAAATGTTTCTGAAAATTTTACAAAAATGAGAAAGAAGAATGAAGTTGCATAGAAAGTCCACGGCTGGGAAAATAAAATCAGATGATGGGAACGTATTCATTTTTTTCTTTAACTGCGGTCAACTCAATAAATGTCAAACTTTTAATAAGCTTCTATGCCATTAAATTACAACTAGTAATCAAAGTTACTTAAAATTCGACCCCAAAAATAAATTATTAGGATTATTTAAAGTTAATGTATTAAGATTAAAAGAATTGTTTTATGTACTTTTTTGTATTCAATATAAAATGTCGTTTTTATTTAAATTCAACTCAAATTTATTTTAAATTAAAAAACGTTCAATTCAATTCAGGTGGCAAATTTAATTGCCTAGGACTAATTTACCTTGAGTTTTTTTTTTTTTTTTTTTTTGAGTCAAAATGAATATCCATTCATTAAATGTAAGAAACTTACATTCTGACATAACATCGCATGTAAAGCAATTGCAAGCCCACGATCATATACTATCTGGATATAAAAAAAACTTTAAATCTAAACAGATCTAATGAATCCGTAGAATCGAACTTGCATCATAGGCGCTGGACAAAACACGTACCAACGAACTTGATCTCGTTTTGTTACATAACATCGATTAAAAAGCACATCCCAGTCTTGACTCTCGAAGAAAGCCACACATGGGACAAATAATGTCACTTATTGGGACAAAAACCACCTAATGGGACAAGTAAAAACAACAACATATAAGATAGAAAAGCCAAAAACATAAAATTTGCCTCCCTCTCTCATCATATCCACGCCATAGTCCATCCCCACCAACACCACCTCCAAAACTCCTAAACCCGCAAGCCAAGCTCGGAAGAACCGAACCCACAAGAGGATGAGCGACCACCGGAAAGGAGGGACTAGTGACCAGAGACCATGGGGCTTTTGGTCTCCGACCATGGTGAAGAGGGGGCAAGGCTAAGAAGATATGTATGTGGAGAGAGAGATGAGGATGATGGGGGGCGGTTTGTTTGTTTAGGGTTTTGGGGGAGAGGTGAGAAGTAGAGAGAGAAAAATAGTTTGAATCGATTTCTTAATTTACCTTGAGTTTAAGTTCCACACAAAGTGCGGTTTTGTCCATTTTAAAGACGTTGGTTAATTAAATTAGTTCACTACTAGAATAACCTCAGTGTATTGCACGGGATTTGTCCAAAAATAAAATTTTGGTATCACAAATATATTTGTAATACAGTTAAACCTTTATAAATTAATAACCTTCGGGCTGCCAATATTTATTAATTTAGCGAGATATTAAATTAGCGAATTATTATTTTTGTCTGTTGTCGCCAAGTCGGGACCGACCAAAAGCATTATTTAAAGGAGGTTATTAATATTAAAAAGAGTGTCTGTAGTTATAGAAGATCTAAAATATTAAAAAAAAAAAAAAAGAGTGTTATACAAATAGTTCACATCAAATTCTGGAAACTTTTTTGTAAACTACATTATTTGTCAATTTCCAAGTGTATCCTCTTTGTCACAACAAAGAATTTTGGGAGATTTGAGGAATCGCCCCTCCATCTGGGAGTATTTTTTAATAATATCACCAAAGTATTAAAATTTGATTTATGCCCTTGCACCTCTATTGTCCACCTCACTGCCCACCAAATTCTGTTCGAAGAAAAAACTCGAATTCGCAAATTTTTTGCACATTTCAAGAACTATTACAACTATATACTCATTTTTTGTACTATATCTAACAATGTAATAAAATCATGGTCATGTTAGTTTTGATGGTGTTCATTATATTTAATCGAATTTGAGTTTAAATTTCATTTGAAAATAGTAAATTGGCCAAAATTTTAGGATTTTTAGAACAATTATAAATTGACATTGTTGGATATAGTATATAGAATGAGTATGTAGTTGTAATTGTTCTTGAAATATGCAAAAAAAAAATTGTGAATTCGATTTTTTTTCTTCAAACATAATTTGGTAGGCAGTAAGGTGGGCAATTAGGTGGGCAGTGCGGTGGGCAGTATTAGTCCAAGTGGCTACGATAATCTAGAGAGGGTGAATAGATTATGCCGATTTTTTAAATTTCGCCCTCTTTTTCGAATGAATAAGCAAAGACAAGAATGAAGATGTGGGAAAATAAACAACACACGTCGATTTATATAGGTTCAATCTACCAAAATTATTACAACTTCACCTTGAAGAGTACCACACTCTTCGTACAACACCGCTTTGAAGATTACCACAATCTTCTAGCTACGACACCTTGTGAAGATTACCAGAATCTTTCAACTTGAAGAGTACCAAACTCTCCAACACCTCGAAGATCACCAAACTTTTCCTCAAGAAGATTACCACAATCTTCTTACACCTAACACCTAAGATCACCCAAGTATGCTCTTACCACAAGAACACTCACAAGGATATCTTGTGTTTGAATGACGAACACAAATTCAAGATTACAACTCGATAAGGAAGTATACAACTTTGAAGTGCAAGTGTAATCAATAATCAAGCCTAGACCTCAAGATGTGAAAGTGAAATACTTAGGCTATAACAACAAGAATGTGAAATGAAAGAACAAATATTTGTTTGATATGTCTCTTGTTGTGTTGAAGTGTATTCTCTTTTGTTGTGTTGCCTCAAATATTCCTTTATTTATAGGAGAAGTCTTGGATTTGATTTCCAGACATACGCTCCTTTCTTGGAGATTGATATCTACAAAAAATTGCAATTAAAATCAAGATTATAGCTATTAGAAATCAACCCCACAAATTAAGAAAAAATTGTCTGCTTTCAATGAATAGATTTTGCTGTCAAAACGGTATGGCGACCGGTCGACCTATAATACAGAAAATAAAAGAAACAACAAAAATACCCTGTTGGATCGGTCAAAGGAATGCTCGACCGGTCGACCAGGGGTTCGACCAGTCGGCCCCCTCCTGGATCGATCTACCACCTTTGAAATTCCATTGCAGAGAGTTTTGTTCCATTTCTATGTTTTCCCAGATACCGGTTCGACCTCTTGTTCGAGCGGTCGACCTCCAGGGATTTTTCAAATGTCTCGTTTCTGTTTTGGAAATTATCTTTCAGACACAGGTTACCCTATAGGGCGATCGGTTGAACATGAGACATAAGTGTTGTCCAATTTTTGTCAAAAAAAAAACTTCAAGAAATACTACGAAAAAAAATTAGTGAAAATATTTTAAATCGATTGGGAGTATTTGGACAACATTTAGGAACATTATTTTGGTGTAAAAATATATTAAAACAAAATCATCAAAACCCTGATAAAAACATTTATCTAACAAACTCCCCTTTTTTATGATTACAAACCAAAACAATTTAAAGAGGTCGATTTTGAAAACAAAACAAATTTGCCGGTCAAAAATAACTATCCGTTTAAAGCAACAACTTTCCATGCATAATAGACACAAGGATGTGAGTAAAAATTTTCAAAACATTTTGAAAAAACTCCCCCTTTCAATATGCACAACAAGAATAGTATAGAAACAATCAAACAAAAGCTAAAAGCTCAGTTTTTACAATAGACACTTGAATATCATGAGCTTATAAGCTCACCCTGTCAAAAAAATATCATTATACATGTATATAAATGCATAATACATCCAAATGACTAATTAGCATTCGCAGCTTTTGGCTTTTACGAGCCATAACTTATAACTTTTTCTGCGAGCTTTTTCTAGCTTATTTGAGCTAATGAGCTTGTTTCGTGTTTCTCTCCCTTTGGAATCATCAAAAAAATGTTAGCACGATAAAAATATCATATATTCATATCAAAGTGCGCAATATTACCGATTTATCGAGCTTTTCGAACATTTAAACTTAAAATCCAAGGAAAAAAGGAAAAGTCGATCATTTGACTTGTAAGAGCTCATACGAGTAACAAAATATGATCTCTATAACTTATAAGACTTTTGAAATCGAGAGAATTATGTAATCAAATAAATCTTCATTGGGGCATTTTATCGAGCACTTGGTGTGCGTAGAATAAAATTGAAAATGTATATAATGCTTGTAAATGCAGTCATGCCCAAAAAATCATCACCAATCATAAATATACAAGCATAATCCATCATCATACATAATTCTCATTACAAATATACAATAATGCATCAAAATCCCAAAGTATAAGTACTTTCTCAAGGGTTCAACCCAATTGAGAGTAAAAAGAAATTAATCTTACCAATTAATCGGAGAAGTCGAGCTACAATGATGATAGACGAGCAATATGATATCCAAAATATAGAATTTACAAGAAATAAAACATTTAGAGTGAATTGTGTGTGAAATTTGCAAAGGCTTTCGAATTTGAGAGAAAATATCAAAAATGACAAAGAGTTGGACAAAAACCATTTTTATCTCTGAAGTGCTCTGGTCGACTGGTCAGGGGGGGTCGGTCCACGCACTAGATCGATCGGTCGACCTCTTGGTCATCCGATCCCTATAGCCAATTTTTGGTTCTGTCCGAATTTTGATCCAAAAATCTGATTTTTTACCCCTATGTTTTAAAAACGTACAAAATGCAAACATAGACCTCATTCAATATACATTATGCTTAAGCAAGCTCGAATTGAGGTAAAAGAGTCAGCGGTTAATGGTTTAAAAACAAATGTCCGCGAGTTAACCTGAGATGTAATTAAACATATTTCAAATTTCCGTTAAGAAACGCAATCCCAAAAAAATATCAAATCTCAATATGTTTAGTTCGGTTATGAAGAACCGTATTTTGAGAAATATTTATACCGGACTTGTTATCCCAAAAGAAATAGGAACAGTTTAAAATATTAGGTAAGACAATCCATAAGAAAGAGTGCCTTTCAAATATTGAAATATTCTTTTAATGGCACTTATATGAGATTCTTAGGGATTGTTTTGAAATTGAGCACATATGCATAAGGCATGAAGAATATCGAGTCTATAAGAGTAAGATAAGTTGATGAACATACCTCGATTTTGTTTGTCAATCAATATGACTTTCTCAACCTTGACAAAACATGATGTAGAAGACCGTTGATAAATCTAAGATCATTTTTTCTTTAATACCAAAATATTTCCTACAAAATCTTGACAAAACATCTTGCACAAGAGCATAGTAATATCAGATAATATAAACAATATTGATATAAACCATCATAGAATTTGGACAAACAGCACATACTATGCTTTTGAAGGAATAACCAAAAGTTTGATAAAACAAGTGCTAATTGAAAATCCATTCAATGTCTCTTTTGAAATTTGAAAATTCAAGAGTATAAAGTTGAGACCTTATTTTTTAAGAAACATTTTAGAAAAATAATTTTGACAACTAAGGCAAAAATAAAAACATGCATAATAACAAAACACTATGCAGGAGCATAAATCCTGATAAAAATATTTATCTAACAGGCAATAGAGGTGCAGGAGCATAAATCAAGTTTTAATATTTTAGGGGCACTTTTCAAAAATACCCCTAGAAGGAGGGCAATTCACCGAATTTCCCAAGAATTTCCAAACTCTTCCTGCTCGTAACTCTCGATATAGTCGCATAAAGTTGATTATTAGTTATTACTGAATACTAGTCTTTGCAGGTACAAACCAACACGAGAGAGTGTTTGACATTGACTCTTTTATAATCAAAGCAAACAATAACTTCTTTGAAATTTAAATGGCAATCTGCAATCTAAAGGGCTTATCTTTCAAAATAAAAAATATATTATTAATTTAAATGAGATATTATCTTCTATAAAAATTAAAAAAATATAGATTTTGAATTAATAGAGCTTTTGTCAATATAAATATGCAATGAGTCGAATGGATTGGCATCGACTTTTCCAAACTATTTGTGAGCTATGTACAAATTAGAGTTGGATTCTTTATATTCTTTTATTAAAAAAATATGAATGTCAATTTTTTTTATTTCTTGGCTGTTTTTTGCAGTTTATTTGATATGTATAATTTAAAAGATAACAATTCTGAAAGCTAACATTTAAAAGAAGTGTGAATATATTAATTGATTTTAAGATTATTTGTCGTTTAAATTTATTATCTTTCAAATTCAAAAATATATTATCATTTCACCTTTAGATTTGTACACATGGATAAATGTGAGGTAGTGTGGAATTGGGAGAATGAGGAGTTGACACATGTTCAAGATTAATGAGGTGATGACATGTGTCAATTTAATTTTTTCTTTTAGTATATAAAATTGATACTTTTTTTGGGTGTACTATTCTACCTCGCCTATTTGGCCCGAAAAGTCAGGTCGGGCGGATCAACTAGTACATTTTACATGTATTTCAAAGCATGGATCGAACTGTGCTCCAAAAATATCGACCCAGTAAATTTTTCTCTTTGGACTGGCGAGCCAGTACCTGACCGGCTCATTTGACAACTCTAGGGAGAACACATACATTCATCATGAAATCAAATCTAGGCCCATTACCTGAAAACACAAGCACTTATTACTGAAGCACAATATTGATCTCAGTTAATTAATTTATTGTTTATTGTTTGGGGCTAACAAATCTCAAATCAATCTCTGTGTCTGCGAGGTCAGCAATTGATACAGGAACCTGTTGCACAACATAAAAACGAGTAAGGATGATATAAAAAGATGCTATGCAAAATACTACATTTTGAGTAATTGGCCCATTAGCTTTCAAGAGTTTGGCCCAAATGCAGCCCAATAGCCTCCAAGCCCATTTCCTACACCCATTGAGATACCTGGGTTGTGAGTTCGGGTTGTGGTACCTGTTTAATAGTTCGCAGATCTTCTTGTGCAATCTGAGCCGTTGGATATTGCCTCTTGATCGTGGCCGTTCATCTGGACTATTAAAAGATTCTATCTGAACCCTAATTCTTATTTTGTTGCTTCTCACTCTCTCTCATCTCTCTCTCTCTCGCTCTATACTCTCTCGAATCTTCCTGGGTTTTCTTCTATGTGAAATCCGATCTCTCATCGGAGTTTCTGTGAAATCTTGAGTGTTTTGACATTCTTGAGTGTTTCTTCTTCTCTAGTTCACCTCCTTCGTGGATGAACTGGTTGGGGTCAAAACTAGGGTTTCTGGGAAGAACTAAGGTTTGGTGATTCGGGCTTTTTCTCGGGTCTCTGGGTGTGGATCTGGGTTTCTCTGTGAGGTTTAGGGCAAGGCTTTGTGGTCCGTCTCTGTCTTTGTGGTTCTGCGGATTTCTCTGGTGACTTACCATGGTGGTTTTTGGGAAAACTGGTCCTGAGCCGAAATCTATTCTATATTTCGGTTTTAGGGTTTTATCCCTCATATTACTTTGTGTTATTTTTCATCTTCTTTGTAATTTTTCCGTTTATCTCTTGTACTTTAATTTCTCGCAAAGTGTCAGAGTATAAACTTGTATAATAAAGCTTATTGAGTCGTAATTTATTATTTGGTACTTCGTATATCAATCTATTAAGGCGATAAATACCCAACAAGGTGGTATCGAGCACCTATCCGCTCGTGGTGGGTTGGTGCCTCTAGTTCTTGAGCTTCTTGGTGATCTGTTGGCTCCTTGGTGAATTTGGTTGTGGTGAGAACCCAGGACAAGCTCCTGGTTGTAAGATTCTCTATCCCCTTTCCCTCTCATTTACTTTCATCAAGATTAGTTTAGTGGACCCCAAGCATTAGCCTCTTGACCTTGTGCCTTGAGTGCGGTGGAATCCCGAGGTGCGAAGGGAATCCACCTAGTTTAATTTCATCTGTTGATTTTTGGTTTCTTGGACTCGTGTGGTCCATTATTTGCCCCTTATTTTCTTGTTGTCATTGGACTCGTGTGGTCCACCTACTTGTTGCTTTTTTGTTCTATTTTTGATAGTTGTGATACTTGTCTTGTCTTTGTATTCTTGTGATATCCTCTGTGGCTTTATCTTAATAATATGGCTGGTGCATCTGGTTATCATTTGGAACCCTTTAATGGGAAAAGACGTGAATTTTCTATTTGGCAACAAAAAATGAAGGGCATTTTGATTCAACAAAAATGTTTTAAAGCTGTTGAACAAAAGTATTCTGAAAAAGATCTTGTTGAGAGCAAGGTGAACTTGATGAGTTTGCATATTCATCCATTATCTTAAACCTCTCTGATTTTGTTTTAAGAAAAGTTGGCAAATTGTCAAATGCCAAGGAACTGTGGAACAAATTGGAAGAACTCTTTCAAAACTTCATTACCTTCCAAATTGTTCCTACTGGAAAAGTTTTTTAGATTCAAACTTGATTTGATAAAAGATATTGATGAAAACCTTGATGTTTTTACAAAATTGATACAAGATATCAAGTTGATTTGTAATAAAAACATTGATGATTATACCCCTATTGTGTTGCTTAATGCCATTCCCGATTCATATCTTTGGTGTGGAATCGCCATTAAGTATGATAGAGACTCTATTACCCTTGATATCTTTGTGATCAATGGTCTTAAGACTAAAGAACTAGATCTAAAAATATCCAAGGGGAATGAACAGCAGGGTCGGGGAAGGTTATGCATGTCGGGGTAGACCTCGAATAATAGGAGAAATGGGAATAACAATAATAACAAATCGGGCGGAAGAGAAGCAAAAGCGGTAGGTCTAATTCCGGACATAGGAATAACAGAAATGCTATAATTGTGGTGAGCATGGTTATTAAATCAAGGAGTGTACAAAACCCAGGAATAACCAGAATAATAATCAAAACAACAACGAGAACAATAAAAAACCAAACCAATGACTATGTGAACTTGACTACTTCTAATGATCATATGGGTGATGTGTTTATGGTGCATGAGTTGCACGACTCTGTGAATTTTGTGCCTTCAAATGCTTTCAAAGGAATATGAATGGCTAATTGACTCAAAGATGCACATTCCATATGACACCTTTTAAACATTTGTTTAACACTTATGTTTCAAAGGCAAAATGGATCTGTTTCCATGGCTAATGATAAGAAATGTCAAGTGATTGGTATTGCATCTTGTGTGCTTGAAACTTGATTCTGGTTTTGTTTTGACTCTGCATGATGTAAGACATGTTCCTGATCTGTCAAACAACTTGATTTCTGTGCTATGCTTGAGCATGATGGGTATGAGGAAGATGGGGTAAGGGTGTGATGAAAATCATGAAAGGTTCACTTATTATTGCTAAAGATGAAAAGAAAAGGAACTTGTATGTTTGTAATCTTTGAAATCCATTTCTTGCATGCAAAATTCTCGAACAATGTGAGTTCTATGACCAATGTGAACTCGTGAATGACAAAACCGAACTTTGGCATAAAAGGCTTGGTCATATAAGTTCTAAAGGTCTTGAATTGTTGCATAAAGAAGGTTGTTTTGGAAATGATAAACTTACCCGTGTTCCCTTCGTGACTCATGCATTTATGGTAAACAACAAAAGGGTCGACTTCCTTCTACTTCATCTTATCCAAAACAATCCACCGCTTCCGATATTCTTGAATACTTACATGCTGATGTTTGGAGCCCGCTAGTGTTCCTACTCATGGTGGGAACAATATTTTCTATCTGTGATTGATGATTTTTCAAGAAAAGTGTTTGTATTTCTTATGAAAAACAAGTCGATGTTTTTGAAAAACTTCAAAATTGGAAAATTTTGATGGAAAATCGACGGAAAGAAAATTAAGTATTTGAGAACTGATAATGGGTTGGAATTTTGCAACAAACTCATGGATCAACTTTGTGTTGGTTCGGGTATTGTAAGGCACAAATCAATGCTTTACACCCTCAAAGAAAATGGAGTTCTTGAGAGGATGAATAGAACTCTTTTGGAAAGGGTGAGAAGTATGTTAAGTACATCCGGACTTTCCAAAAGTTCAAGGTGAAGCCATTCATACAATTTGCTATGTGATAAATAGATCACCATCTGTGCCTTTGAAAGGAAAATACCCTAAACAAGTTTGGTCCGTAAACCCGTGGACTTTTCAAATTTAAATTTTTTTGTTTGTTTCACCTTTGTCCACCAAAAGGTTGACAAACTTGAACCAAGATCTTTAAAATGTATTTTTTTGGGATACCTTGATGGGGTTAAAGGGTACAGAGTATGGTCTAAATCTGAAAATGGCTTTAAAGTGTTAATAAACAGGGATGTGGTTTTTAATGAAAATGAGTTTCCCTGCCTTGAGGTTTCTAAAACTGCTCCTGAAACCCAAAACCCCACTACTCCTAATAAGGTGGAGCTTTCTAATGTGCCTGCTATTTCTGTGAATGATGATTCTGATATGATTGATGCTGAGCATGATCCTGTGAATGCTAATGATGTGCACAATGATATTGAGAATGACAATGCTGATTTGAATGACAATGTGCATGATGATTTTCCTCTTGTTGACACTGAATTGAATCATGAGCATCTTTGCCGAAAAATGATAACTTGAATGACTATGTGTTAACCGAGAGATAGAACTAGGAGGAACATTAGAATCATTAATAAGTTTGCTTTGATTTTCACTTAACTTCTTATGTGTTCTCTCGTGTTTGAATCAATTGAAAACTCTGAGCCTAAAACCTATTTTGATGTTGTGAACTCTGTGAATTACGTGAAATGGTGAGTGTCATGCAAGATGAGATGACTTCTTTGTATGTTAATAACACCCGGGAACTTGTCCCAAAATCATCAACCTGTTCTATTGTTGATTGTAAATGGTTGTTTAAAATCAAACAAGAAAATGAAGGTGTTAGATATAAAGCTAGATTAGTTGCAAAAAGTTTTAATCGGAAAGAAGGCATTGATTACACTGAGATTTTTGCACTGTTGTGAAGTTTGTTACGGTGAGAATTATGCTAGCTTTAGTGGCTCTGTTTGACTGGGAACTAAAGCAACTTGATGTTAAAACTGCTTTTCTACATGGTGATTTGGAGGAACAAATTTTTATGAAACAACCTGAAGGTTTTGAAGACAAATCCAAACCTAACCATGTGTGTTTATTGAAAAAGTCTTTGTATGGGTTAAAGCAATCACCTGACAGTGGAATAAAAAATTTGACGAAAGTCATGCTTGATTTGAAATGCAGCAGAAGCCATTTGATCATTATGTCGTATTTCAAACTTGATGCTAAGTATCTCCGTATTCTTGCCGATTTATGTTGATGATATGCTTTTTGATCCCCCATGCATTAAAATTTATTGACTATGTGAAAAACTCGCTTAAGTGCTAAATTTGACATGAAATTCTTGGGTGATGCTAAGAAAATACTTGGTATGAATATTGATAGGGATAGAAATAACTCGTGATTTATCTTCATCAATCTTCATATGTTGAGAAAGTGTTACAAAAATTCTCAATGAGTAATGCAAAATCTGTGAATGTCCCACTTCTTGCGCTCACTTTGTCTAAGTAGAGACAGTCCTAAAATCGATCTTGAAATATCTTCTATGCAAAACATTCCTTATGCTAATGCCATTGGATCTCGTATGTACTTAATGGTCGATCTTAGACCGGACATTGCCTATGTTGTTTCTTGCCTTAGTAGATTTATGTTTAATCCTGGTTTGGTGCATTGGAATGCTTTGAAGTGGTTATTGAGATATCTTAGACATTCAACTGATTATTGCCTTAAATTTTCTAAGTGTGAAAATGGTGTTGTTTTAAAAGGATTTGTGGATTCCAACTATGCAAATGATAAAGATAACAAAAAATCAACTACCTCTTATGTTTTCACTCTGTGTGGTTCTTGTATTAGTTGGAAATCCCGATTAACATATTGTGGCTCTGTCACTACTGAGAATCGAGAATATGTGGTTGTAACTGAAGCTTTAAAAGAAGCCTTATGGCTAAAAGGACTTGTTTCTGAAATTGGTTTTCTAAAACAAAATGTTGTTGTGTTTTCTGACTCCCAATCTGGTATTCAGCTTTGTAAGAACCCAGTTTTTCATGACAGAACAAAACATATTGATGTTAGATTTCATTTTATAAGGGATATTGTTTCTAAAGGTCTTATCTGTCTTGAAAAAGTGGCATCTCAATACAATCACTTGTTGATATGTGTACTAAGTGTCTACCCTTATCAAAGTTTAAAACTTGTTTAAAAATTCTCAATTTTGACAATCGGAGACTAGGTCGTCTCTTTGGTGATTACCTTGGGCTTGGAACTGCTTGTGTGTTTGCTTGTGAGTCCAAAACCAGTTGGACTAAAACTTGCTTATGTTTGTTTGAGTCGACGACACTTAAAACCACTTACTTAAGTGTTTCTTTGGTACTATAATGGGCTCGAGTGCTTATTATAGTAAAGTCCTACTTGGTTGTGTCTTTGGTAGGCACTCCGTGATGATGATGACCGGTTTAAATTTTCCCATTTGTCTAATGAAATCCAATGAGCCAAAGGTGGAGTTTGTTGAGTAATTGGCCCATTAGCTTTCAAGAGTTTGGCCCAAATGCGGCCAATAGCCTCCAAGTCCATTTCCTACACCCATTGAGATACCCGGGTTGTGAGTTCGGGTTGCGGTACCGTTTAATAGTTCGCAGATCTTCTTGTGCAATCCGAGTCGTTGGATATTGCCTCTCTTGATCATGGTCGTTCATCCGGACTATTAAAAGGTTCTATCCGAACCCTAATTCTCATTCTCTTTGCTTCTCACTCTCTCTCTCATCTCTCTCTCTCGCTCTATACTCTCTCGAATCTTCCTGGGTTTTCTTCTGCTGTGAAATCCGATCTCTCATCGGAGTTTCGTGAAATCTTGAGTGTTTTGACATCCTTGAGTGTTTCTTCTTCTCTAGTTCACCTCCTTCGTGGACGAACCGGTTGGGGTCAAAACTAGGGTTTACGAGAAGAACTAGGGTTTGGTGATTCGGGCTTTTTCTCGGGTCTCTGGGTGTGGATCCGGGTTTCTCTGTGAGGTTTAGGGCAAGGCTTTGTGGTTCTCGCGGTTTCTCTCGGTGACTTACCATGGTGGTTCTTTGGGAAAATCGGTCTGAGCCGAAATCTATTCTATATTTCGGTTTTAGGGTTTTATCCCTCATATTACTTTGTGTTATTTTTCATCTTCTTTGTAATTTTTCTGTTTATCTCTTGTACTTTAATTTCTGCAAAGTGTCTAGAGTATAAACTTGTATAATAGGCTTATTGAGTCGTAATTTGTTATTTGGTACTTCGTGTATCAATCTATTGAAATGAGATAGATATCCAACACTACAATATTAGAATGTGGCTTTTTTAAAGATCAATGTGAAGATTCACTTTGTTAGCATAGGATGATAATTGCAGCACGGATGCTTACTTCGTCCCAGTCCTGAGGCACAGAAAATGCATAGAAAAATCTTGTGAGGTGTTGGAAAGGAGGGATTACAGAAGAAATATGTTCATTTTTTTGGGATTCTGAGAAATATTTCTGAAAATTTTACAAAAATGAGAAAGAAGAATGAAGTTGTATAGAAAGTCCACGGCTGGGAAAATCAAATCAGATGATGGGAACGTATTATTTTTTTTTTAACTGCGGTCAACTCAATAAATGTCAAACTTTCAATAAGCTCTATGTCATTAAATTACAACTAGTAACAAAGTTACTTAAAATTCGACACCAAAAATAAATTATTAGAATTATTTAAAACTTAATGTATCAAGATAAAAAGTATTATTTTTGAGTAATTTTTGAATTCAATATAAAATACCATGTTTATTCAAATTTGACTCAAATTTATTTTAAATTGAAAAACGTTCAAATCAATTCAAGTGGCAAATATAATAGCCCAGGACTAATTTACCTCGAGTATAAGTTCCCCACAAAGTGCGGTTTTTTCATTTTAAAGTCGTAGTTGGTTAATTAAATTAGTTCATTACTAGTACACACAGAATTTGTCCAAAAATAAAATTTTAGTATCACAAATTTGTTTGTAATAGTCATGGAAGATCTAAAATACTATTTAAAAATATTAAAAAGAAGTTTAAAGTTTAGAAGAATATTATACAAATAGTTCACTTCAAATACTTGGAAAAAAGAAAATTGTAAACTATATTTGTTTGTTTATTTCCAAATGTGCGGTCTTTGTCACAACAAAGAATTTTCAAACTCTTTCTATTCTTAACTCTCGATATGGTCACATAAAGTTGCTTTATGGCCACATAAAGTTGACCATGACCAATCTGGGTCTTGGCGGTACAAACCAACATGGGAGAGTGTTTGACCTTGACTCTTATTTATAGTCATGGCAAAGCAAACAATATGTGGAAAATTGTCTTTTTGAGATTTAAATGGCAATATGCAATCAAGTGCTTATCTTTTAAATTAAAAGATACATTATTAATTCAAATGAGAAAATATATTCTTTGAAAAGATATAGATTTTGAACTAATAGAGTCTTTGTGAATAGAAATACGCAATGAGTTGAATGGATTATTATTGGCTTTTCCAAACTATTTGTGAGCTACGTACAAATAAGAGATAAGATTTTTTCTTTATATCATCGGTTATTAAAAAGATATGAATGTCAGTTTTTTTTCCTTGGTTGTTTTTTGCAGTTTATTTGATAAGTATAACTTAAAAGATAACAAATTTAGAAGATAACAATTTTTAAAGATAACAATTTTAAAAGGTAGTGTAAATAGAATCATTGATTTTTGAATTTTTTGTCGTTTAAATTTCTAATCTTTCAAATTCAAAAGTATATTATCAATTCACTTTTAAATTACACATAGGGATGCCACATGGACAAATATGAAGTAGTCATGTGGAATAGGGAGAATAATGAGTTGATACATGTTCAATATTAATGAGATGATGACATGTGTCAATTTTTTTTTTCTTTTTGTATATAAGGTTGATTTTTGTTTTTTCTTTTAGTATAGAGAATTGACACTTCTTTTAGGGGTAATGTTTGGTCTTGCCTATTTGGACCGAAAAGCCAGGTCAGGTTGATCAGGTGGTACATTTTACATGTATTTCAAAAGCATGGATCGAAATATGCTTCAAAAGTATCGACCAATGGATTTTTCTCTTTGACTTGTTTGCGTAGCAAAGACCGACCAACCCATTTGACAACTTTTGGGGAACACATGCATTAATCATGAAATTGAATCGGGCCCGATGCACTGAAAACACAAACACCTATTATCAAGACAATGTTCATCTCGATTAATTAATTTATTGTTTATTATTATAATTGTTGGTGTTTAATAGTTATATATAACTTCCTTCCAAAAAATTCGTTTATATATAACTAATTTCTCTACAAAATTGAAATTGTATAACAACTAATGTAAATTAAAAATAACTTGCAAAATTTATCACATCAATTTCCAAACCAAATGTCAAGTTTCAATTCTTGGATATCAAGACTTATTTTAAGTCATGAAGGAATTATAAGTAATTTTGACAATTTTTATATCTTGTGATTATACCAAATGTCAAATTGTAATTCGTGGAGATCAAGACTTATTTTTTAGAGGAAGGGATTATAAATAATTTTGACAATTTTCATATCTTCTGACTAAGTAGATAAATAAGCAAATAACAATCAAAGTTATAAATGATGAAACAAATCACGTCACTTAATCAAATATGTTTATCCAAATACCTCTATCGTATAAGTACAGATAAGGTCATTTGCAAGTTTAATGTAACATATGTTATGCCGTAATGTGACTTGACCATTAGGACCAACAAGCAAGTTTAATCTAGATCACATCAGTGTACATACCGTACATAACAAATTTAAAATTAATACATATAGAAAATATGTCTTCTTTTATGAAATATAGATTAACATGCCTGCTTTTTGTATATACTAGCCATTGATAGATCAACAACAACAAAATAATCTTCATTTTATTTATTTTTGCCATTAAAATCCAACAACAAAGCGTTAAACGAATATATATTGATCAATCTCGTTATCTATGGAGTGTGAAGGATATTGTCCAAAAATTTTAGGATAATACTTATCAATAGACACGATGAAATATGTTACAAGCAAATCATTATATATATCCCCGCGTTCTTTTGCTCTGTGTTAGCAACAACAACTAGGGTCGGCCCGACATCGGCGTAGCCGGGGCCAACCTCCAACTTAAATAAGCCCTGCCCCCATTTTTTTAAAAAAAAAAATTTATAGGTAAAAAATTTTTAAAATTTTTTTATTAAATATTTACATGGTTTTTTATGCATTTTTATCCTGTACACACCCCAATTTCGTGTATCGGCCCACCCCCATTTATTTCCATTCCAACATGCGCCATTCGCCAAAAATTTTAGGATAATACTGAGGATAGTCAATGGCGACTGTCTGCAGCCCCCGACTTTGAGTCTTTGAGGGACTCAGTTTCATATAAATCTTTATATATAAGTATACATATTTTATTAGATTGTTTTTATAGGGGCTTCCAATAATAAGAAAACGTATGTTTATTTTCAAGTTTTTATTAAATTGTTATATTATATTATTATATATCCAAAATGTATGCATATAGAACATTTATTTGTATTTTTTTCCTTTTTATAGTTGACTCATTTTTTCTTTTGGCCATTACCCCAAAAAGTCAGTCGGCCCCTTGACAAATGACAACAACCTCACGCGTTTTTTTAGCAGAAACAGTTCATGGAGACCATGATTTGTTTGGCTCTATTGCTCTAAATATTTAATGCTAATCTGTCCTTCCTCGTTCAAACTTCAAATAATATAACTTCCAAAGGAAAACCATCTCATAGGCACGTTATTAAAAGAAGGTGAAACTGGTGGGAATATAAATTAAGTCGAGCTTTGATGTATATGGTGTTGGGAATTTATTATTGTGACGTATTATATTCCAGAGAAAATTCAGATCCAGAAAAACAAAATGCAGAAATTTTAGACCTAGACTAGAATTCGACGCTATGTATTTAAGACAGATTGTCCCATTGTGGTGCCCACGGTTGAATAGCAAATATCTCCCAAGATATAACGGTCTCCTCTTACTATAGTAGCACTCCAAACAACAAGAGACGATGGACTTCGAATGATTTACACTCTTTTCTTTTTTACCGAAAAATTTTGACAAAAAATTTGTTTATATATATAACTGAAACAACACAACTGTTCGAACAGACATGTCCATTTATTCGAACAAACACGTCCATTGGTTTCAAACAAAACAACACATTATTCGAATAAAACTTTTTCAATCCAAATAGTTTCAAGTGAATAGTCACACCTTTTGGCGATAGTTTCTCATTCACCGGTAACTATCATATTTCCAACTTATGGTCTATGTATTTTTTTACTAAATAATCTTTAATCTTTTCATTTAAACATGGAACTTGAATTACTCCCTCCGTCCCAATAAAATAGCCAAATAAAGTATTTCACATATATTAAGAAAATATAATAAATGTAATTGAGGTCGTAATCTTTTTCCATATAAATCTGTTAAGACTTATTTGGACCCATGTTTAACTAAATTCTCCTTTTAATTCTCCTAATATCCAAGTCCTTCACCAAGTTCCTTACTCAATTTTAAATCTCTCCGCCTAAAACATAAGCATTTTTCTAATGTTAACTCCAACACCTATCATGCTCATGTAGTTTCCCCGACCACACAAGATAGATTTACAAAAAGATTTGGTTATAAATCCACAACAGTAATCCCAAATCCGACATTCCATAATATTCAGAATTCGTCTCAAAAGTTACTACTAACCTTTGGCAGGATACCATAATATGGGATAATTACCAAAAAAAAAAAAAAAACAAAGGTTTGGGCTAATTACAAATAACCAAAAGGCTTTTGAAAAATTACAAAAAACCCCTTGAGGTTTGATTGTGTATTAAATTTAATGAGGTTACTGTATGTAAAGGGTGCTTTGAAATTTATATTTTGCATATGAAGGGGAAAAATATAAGACGGATCAAACCTAAAGTTTTTTTTTTTGTAATTTCCAAAAATCTCTGGGTTTTTTTTATAATTAACCCGAACCTTAGGGGGTATTTTGTAATTATCCCTTAATCTATCCAATCTTAATTGCTCGACAACGCATAATAAAGAGAGCCTCCCAACAAAATCTAGCTCCATGCTTCTACATTTCTTGCTTTCAAACCACTGTAGAAGCTAAATGACTATAATCAGAAATGCCAAAAACAC
The DNA here is from genome assembly GCA_016081115.2 of Rehmannia glutinosa. Taxonomy (NCBI): domain Eukaryota; kingdom Viridiplantae; phylum Streptophyta; class Magnoliopsida; order Lamiales; family Orobanchaceae; genus Rehmannia; species Rehmannia glutinosa. The sequence continues at coordinate 2,939,205 of CM071929.1, read as the reverse complement.
CATAAACAGTACTATAACTTCCATTCTTGACAAGAAAAGCGTACCTTGCCGTGCAATCACATTTTTATGCCATGTTTCTCAGATGCGAATACAAATTTGAAAACGTGATCCTCAGCAACTTTGAATCCTCTTTGAAGGGATTAATATGTCCTTCTACATTATGATGAAATTACTCTATATTTAACCAAGAATTATTAGGGCCGACACATGACAAGAGGCTACGATAGATTTCCCATGCAGGGTACATACCAAATCCCACTCCAGATCTATTGGTAAATCATAGCACAAGATATTATTACATGGGTGTGCCAGGCAAGATCAATAAAATTGCTCTTAACATGTTTCCAGTAATATAAACATAGCCGATGCGTGAAATGCATTACAAACCACATATCTTATAACCTCTACGGATGTACGAAAAGCATGGTCTTAGCAAGCTCAAGCGCTTTCTGTCGTCCGAAAAACTTTTCGGCTATTACCAAGGAAAACTCCATGGTAGTTCCTGGCCCTCTACTGGTGACGAGATTGCCATCTACAACGACACGGCTCTCTGCTTCACTCTGGTCAGAGAGTTTGTTGCACATAGCAGGAAACGCAGTAGCCTTCTTACCCTGTGAGATCAAGATTAAGAGAGTGTTTGCAAATAGCAGCTATAAGCTGAAAAACAATAGACTTAAGAAGAGCCAAGTACGGAATTAGCAAGACCAATTCAAATCCACATCACCATTCAAAGCTCCCAAGACAAAACAAGCTACAACAAAGAGAAAATACGCAACAAGCTTTAAAAAAGGCAGTTCTAAAATAAGCTTGGATAAAATGACAAAAACACCCCTTCTTAACAGGGCAATATTATATTTTTCAAAGTGGGTATTCAAGGAGAGAGATGGCATTTTTGGAATATGAAAAAAAATATGAGGATAAGAATGTCAGAAAGAACTTCATCCTATTTATAAAAACACCAAAAACACTTTTGCAAAATCAAACAACTTTTTAAATTTTGATTATATGCAGCAGAAGCAAAAGCAAAAGCTAACATTTGCAAACACTAAAAGTGATTTTTTTAATTTTTTTTTCTTTGCTAAAAGCTGACAATCCAAGCCAATACTACAGATTTTCAAAAGTAACAAATATTCTGACTGAAAAAAATTTCCGAACTGCACAATGGAATGCCACCAATTCAAGAACAGTAAATGCTTAATAGATCTTAACGTGCAACCTGTGTGCAAAATAATGCTGTATGTTTTGGCCAATCCAAGCCTTGTTCACTGTGCAATTTTATTATTGCACAATCTTCATCAATTCGTCAAATTAAAATTAATGCAAAAAGCATATAATACCTTCAGCAAACCGTGGGGCTCAAGGACTAAAGCTGGGGATGCACATATTGCTCCGTAAAATTTATTTGATTCTCTTTGTTTCTTCAGCATATTCACTAGCTTCTGTGAGTTTGCAAAGGCTTGAGCACCACCAAGTCCACCCTGCTCGCATAGCAAGTTATTGTCGCTCAAACTATGACATTTTATTAAACACAAACGAAAGAAACTTCAGTACAGTGGCCTCTTACTGGTAAAACAATCAGGTCGTACGAACGATTGATGACTTCATCTAGGAGAACATCGGCAACAAGCTTAACATTCCTAGAAGCCAGAATCTCAAGTTTATCTTCAACAGATGCCACTACTACTTCAGCTTTTGCTCTACGGAGTACATCGATTATGATAACAGCCTCCATCTCCTCAGTTCCATTAGCAATGGGTACAAGAATCTGACAAGAAGGGAAGCTGGGAAATTATGATTGGAAAATACTTCACCTGCCAGGTTTTATTCATGCATATCATAGCCAAGGTCAGGTTGTTTTCTTATAGTTTGTTTACATGCAGCCTCTTAAGTTAACCCAAGTTTGTCTCCCCTTAGCTGCTAACAGTAATTAGAAGAAAGCAGAAGGCTTATATATTCACAACCAAAGAAAACCATGTGGTAATTTATAAAATAAATAGGACTATTAACGTGCCACCACAGCTCACAATAAACTATATTGAACGTGTGTTAGCTGGACTCACAATCAAATATGCGCCTATTGCACATGCTCATCTAGATTTCTGTAATGAACTGGTGCAAAACCCCAAGAAAAGAGACATAAGAAACCTACAAAATTCCCTCAATAAAAAGAACATATAAAATAATGCAACAATGATCAGACAATGAAAAATACATTCTCATCAACCTGAGGAGAACTATCAAAAGTCCACTTGACTTGGTTTAGCTCGGTGAAAGTATACTCATCCCCATGATTCGATCGCATGACCTGCATAAAAAGATTAGGTGTAAAAAATTACCAAAAAACATAAATGGCATGAAAGGGGAAAAAGTGGTGCACACGCACACCGCACAGTGACATACTATACGAGCAAGAGTCAATTATTTTATAAGTCAAGAACTGAAATGCAAAAATGAGTAGTAAACATGGTCACACGATACTCAAATATCACCCATATTGAGCTTTCGAGTAAACACATATAAGATTGCAACTCCTGGACTTGAAGTTCCCATACTTTCAGCGTTGAAGCAATACCTCAGTTACTCCCACTCCGCCAAGGTTCCTTACACCCTCAAAGAGGCATAGTTATTCATTCCACCTTGCAATCCAATCCCCAGAACAGCAAAAGACATCTCACTAACTAGGTTAACGCCATCACATGATTTTCGTTAGTCACGCCTGAATAGCTATATTCCAAATTCGAGATGCAGATATGTAGTGCCCAAAACCAAGCTAAATTAGCAAAATATAGATATGCTTTGACCACGCCACAACGTACTCAGCTTACTATACCAGCAAGGGCATCAAATTGTGCTTTGTTTTTACAGGGGCACCTGATTTGTCTCTTTTAGACACTTTTGTTTATTAGATAGCCCCGTGCAGTATTCTTGACTTTGTTTCATAAATCAATTTAAAACTTTTTGGGTCTCCTACTTGAACTTTCAAAGCCCAGAAAAGGAAATGGACTTAGACCTTCGGCAAATATGGATTCAGGGCATCCCAAAGTGCCATAAAAGAAAGCTTCAAACAGCAGGAATCAGTTGGAACGAGCAAAGAGAAATGGAGGATCCATAGGTTAAAGGACTTTTCAGGGTTCAAAACAAGAGATAAGAAATAACAAATTAAAGTCCAAAGTTGGCGGGACATAAGGAATCAGAGATCATCAATATAAAAGCGCACCAAGGACCAAAGCTGAGAAACCCAACAACAATTCTAAGCATTTCTTATCTTCGAATCTTCAGTCGTGTCAATGTTCTCACTGGTATTGATATTCTGTTGTTGAATATTCTTAACGTACTCTATTTCATATTTTCAACAATGAAATCTTTTTGGTTTTATCCATCTCAGCTGATCAATAGTTCAATTTACAGTTTCTCTGTGCTTTAGATTATTCCATAATATTCAGTAAGAATAGCACACTAAAATGTAAAGTCTTAGTGGTCTTGAGATAGATAAGTTTCAGTTGCTTCCATCGAATCATTTATTGGATATATTTAGTTGATTTAAAAAATTGCATTAAATTAGTGATTGTTGGATGCCATTGTCCGCATTCAAACCTGTAGTTCATTTGGCAGCAAATAATATTGTTAACACGTTACCATACAGTGGTGGTAGTATTAATCAAAAAGGTAACCTCTCTTATCTGTCATTATCATATGTCACGGCACTAGAAATAAGGATAGTGGAAATACCAGAGGTCCAGAAACCTCATCAGCCTTTTCTTTTCCATACAGCAATTCAACCAGAGCAACAGCATACTCCATTGCTGTTCCAGGTCCACGACTTGTCACTACTTTGCCATCCTGCTGCACTCTGGATTCAACAGCAGATGTGGAGGATGATAACTGCTCCATAAATGATGGGTAGCAAGTTGCCTGAGATTAAAACAGTGTCATTCAGTAGAACTCCAATGTTAATCAGAAAGTTCTGTTGACAAAACTTTTAAGTAAAACAGATGATATGTAGAGCTAATATTTTTAGTTTTGCTGATAAAACTCTTATAGTAAAACACCAGAAAATTAAGTAGAGCTAAAAAACTTTCTCACCTTCAAACCCTTTAACAGGCCCCATGACCCAAGTGCAACAGCAGGAGCAGCACAAATTGCAGCATATGGCCGGTCATCTGCAGCTTGCTTTTTCACCATTCTTTCCAATGTTGTGCAATCCTTTAAAGTGGCTGCACCAGGCATTCCTCCCTTACCATACACAAAATTCAATAAATGATTGAATTTAGTTAGAAGGATATAACTACATATACAAGTTTTTAATAGAGGATATCTTAATTCTCCTTGGTAACCTAGGATTTGAGAACTCCTTGGTATATCATTTGAGTATTGATCAGCTTTTTAATATAATTATCACAGCACATATTCCTCAGTAAAACTGTCTACTCACAAAAAATTAACAAGTATGGCACAGTCAACAGAGTAAAAGACAATATCCTATTGACACTGAAATGGAAAAAACATTATGAAGACCGAACGTTCATCCATTATCATAAAAGAAGAGCTAAATAACACCCAAAAAGGTGCAATAAAGCATTTAGCTCGCAACATCAAGGAATTCGACATCAAATAGGACGTGAATTATAGACCAGCTAATGAACCAACCCGACAGCACAATACATTTCCAAAAAAAAAGCAGCAGACATAAACCAGTAATTCAATGAAGTACAAACACAATAGCAAGAAGCAATGATTTTTCGCAAAACAAAACGAATAACTTACGGGAAGAGAGATGAGATCAAAAACAGTATCACCGCAGTCAGAAATAAGAGCATCAGCAACGATTTTGACCCCGTGGCAGGCGTCGACGCGAAGCTGCTTCTCCACCGACGCCACCGTCACATCGGCGCCGGCTCTCCGCAGCACATCTATCGTTATAACCGCTTCCAGCGGCTCCGTGCCATTCGCCACCGGCACCAAAACCTAGACGTTGCAACACGACAATATTCAGTGAATAATTAGCTTATTTGACTTTGAAATGTGCTTTTCCTCCCAATCACATATTTCGAGCAATGGCGATAGTTGCGTACCTTTTTAGCAGCGGAAGCCATGATTGAAGGTGCGAAGGGATGGTTTCTGCGAGGAATGGAGAGTGCGTGAAAGTGTGAGAAGTGAAGGGGCCGTTTGGCTAGAGGAGATAAATAGTGACTGAGACTGAGAGGGGTGAGGTGGCGTAATTGTAGTGCCGCCATTTATACTTGACTTTCTCAAACAGTTGAGTCGAAGCCTCTGGAGATAAACAAATATGTTTGGCCCAGGGTCATGAGGAAAATAGATTGAATTTCTCTGATAATATGTAAAATTTATTGAAATTGTCTTATAGAATAATTCATAATCACAAAACTATATATCAGACATCTAATTGATATCATTTATGAGACGGATCATATATTTAAATAGTAATTCGAGTCAAGCTCACACTCATAAAAAAAAAATCTATATTTTTTGTATTTTAAGATCTGTCTCATAAATTTAAATCTATGAGACGGTTTCACATAAAACCTCATCGATTGTGGGAGACTTATGGAGGGAGGTAATTGCATCAAATTTGGACCATTTTGAGTTTTCGATCAATTTTTTACTTCAAGTGCTTCTCTTGCTATACAAGAATGTACATTGAAGCTTACATCTAAAACGCGTGAATCCATAAGCCGGTTTTCTCTCATCTTTCGAGAGTCAGTTTTCTTTCTCTCTTCATTCGAGAGTTCTAGTTTGGGATTTTCGTATACTGTTTTTTCCTGGTTTCTATAATTTTATTATGGAAAACAATTTAGCAAATTTATCTTTACATGAGGAAGAAGATGAAGGTTTTGTGTTAGATGAAGAGGGAGAAGAAGAGCAATGCGATTCAGAATTCCAACTTTGTCTCCTCGGGCATTTTCACACTGATAAAATTATTAATGTGCATATTATGAAGAATCGAATGGCAAATGTTTGGAGGCCTGAAGGGGATCAATATTCGGGAGATTGGATCCCAATGTTTTCTCTTCCTGGTTACATATAGTGAAATTGATGTTAACGGGGTATGGGATAGTGGTCCGTGGTTTTTTGATAATCACCTTTTGGTTTTACATCGAGTGGCAGCGGGGGATGTGCTATCAGCAGTGCCTCTTTTCTTTGTCCCATTTTGGATTCAAATCCATGATTTACCTGTTGGATATATGCGGGAAAGTGTGGGTAAACAGTTGGGAAATTTCGTCAGCACGTTCCTTGAGTATGATGCGAAAAATAATTCATCCATATGGCGGTCATATATGCGTGTCAAAGTTCTGCTGGATGTACGAGTTTCGTTGAAGAGATTTAAGAACATTAAGACTCAGTCAGGGGATTGGACGGTAGTGAAGTTCAAATTTGAAAAGTCAAATTTTTTGTTACATTTGTGGAATGAGGTGAAAGGTTTTGCTCAAGGAGGTTTACTGCGAAAATGAAGGAGAGATTCCGATGGTTTGGGGAGTATGGTTGCGGGCTCCGAATAGAAGGTTTGCCAATTTGGAAGGAGAAAAATGGTTGCGGGAGGATGATGTGCGAGGCGGTAATTACTATTATGGTATGTCGGAATCTGAAATGCCGGAATCCTCCTCCATGGATGGCGTTGGAAGGAAAAAAAACTCCATCAAAGGAAATGATGTTACCCAAAAATCAGGAAGTTGCGGATTTGTCGGGAGCAGTTACACGTGAGGAAGTTACTAATTCAATGATAAAGGGGGTAACTGTAAAGCTTGATAACAGTTACAAAATTCATAATTCGGATGACAAGGAGGAAGAGTTATTGGGCCTTGACTCTACTGAAGAAAAAAAAAAGAAGAAGAGGATCGGATGGAGGGGTGGCCCAAAGTTGCATTGTTCGGAAAGAAAAAAATTAGGCGACAGATTTTTCGGTTAGGCCTGATTTAAGAGATGTGTCTAATCTTTTAGTGGCGAGTTCTGGGCTCCAGACCCCGCCGAGCCCAATGATCGTTTTGAGTTGGAATTGTCAGGGATTGGGCCAACCCCTGGCAATTCCTACTACCCGTGAGCTTGTTCGAGCTCACAGATCTGATGTTATTTTTCTGTTTGAAACATTGTCGCACGCGAATAAATTAGAAGAAGTTAGACGTAGTATTAAATTTGATTGTTGTTTTTCTGTTGATCATTTGGGTAGGAGTGGAGGTATTGGGATATTATGGAGAAATAGTAGTTCTATTAATATTACAGTTTTTTCTAAAAACCATATTGACACTACAGTTAATGAAGAATCTGGAATTAAATGGAGGCTCACTGGTTTTTATGGATGTCTGAAAACAGCAAGGCGAAAAGAGTCTTGGGATTTACTAAGACATCTTAAATCATTGCCAATTGATCCATGGTGTTGTATAGGTGACTACAATAATATGTTACAGTCGGATGATAAAAAAGGGGCGTCATGAACATCTGAATTGGCTTTTTCGGGGTTTTAGAGAAGCTGTGATGGATTGTGATTTACATGATCTTCCTATGCATGGTTATCCGTATACTTGGTCTCCAGGTAAAGGTGGATTGAATGCGGTGGAAGAGTGTATTAATCGTGCCATGGTTAATACAGAATGGAGTGAGATATTTTCTACGGTTGTCTTAAGCAATTCGGTTGCAGCCATCTCTGATCATTCTCCGTTAGGGCTTGATACTTGTGTGCTCCCTCGTCAGAAAAATCTGCGGAAATTTAGATTTGAAAATTGTTGGTTGCGAGAAGAAGGGTTGGGGGAAATAGTGCGAGAGGTTTGGACGATAACAATGGGGAGGCCAATCCAAAATCGGTAAATATCAACAGCTGAAAGTTTGCAATTTTGGGGGATGAGCATCAGTTTATTAAAGATGTAATGAGAAGCTTGATGCTCTACGGGGAAAGGATGGAGAGGAGGATACATGTCGTTTTAATGTGGTTAAAAAGAGATTGATGATACAAGAAGAGCGGTATTGGAAACAAAGAGCCAAAATCCATTGGTTAAAATATCATGCGAATGCTCGAATGAGTAAAAATTGGATTTCCATGCTTCAAGATTCGAATGGTATTTGGTGTGATCAGCAGGAAGGAATCTGTAGCATTGTGAAGAGATACTACACTAATATTTTTGCGCAGAATTATTTTCGGTTGGGGACGATAATTGATGTTGTTCATTGTTGCGTTTCAGCGGAGCAAAATTGAGAACTGATTTCTGAATTTTCCCTGGCCGAGTTTACTAGGGCGGTGAAACAGATGTATCCGGACAAGTCTCCCAGGCCTGATGGTTTTAATCCAGGCTTTTTTCAAAAATTATGGCCTTTGATTGGAGATGAGGTGCTTAAAGCTTGTACAACTTGGCTTCAGAATGGATCTTTCCCCGAGGGGATTAACAATACTAATATTGTTTTAATCCCGAAATCTAATGAGCCGTGTAGTTTGAAGGATTGGAGGCCAATTTCTTTGAGCAATGTTATTTATAAGATTCTGGTGAAGGTGTTGGCTAATAGAATCAAAAAAGTAATTTTGGGACTGATTTCTTTAAATCAGTCGGTGTTTGTGCCTAGAAGATCGATAATCGATAATGTGCAAATAGCCTTCGAGACAATTCATAGTATGAAGAGAAAGGTGAAAGGTAAAAGTGGAGATGTGACCTTAAATATTGACATCAGTAAAGCGCACGATAGTATCAATTGGAGTTTTTTGGAAGCTATGATGATTAAATTGGGTTTTGATAGAAGATGGGTGAATTGGATTATAATGTGCATGACATCGGTTCGATATACTTTTGGTGTTGATGGTGTTGGCCCAATTATTCCGGAACGTGGCCTAAGACAAGGTGATCCTTTATTGCCCTATCTTTTTATTTCATGTGCGGAAGGTCTTTCATTTTTAATAAAAGATGCGGAATCTAAGGGTTGGATACATGGAGTGCGAGTTTGTAGACGTGTCTCGCCTATATCGCACTTATTTTTGCGGATGATAGCCTTTTTTTTCCGAGTTTCCATTGATGAATGTGATTATCTAAAAAATATGTTGGATGAGTATAAACTGGCTTCTGGCCAATGTGTTAATTTTGATAAATCTGGGATTTTATTTAGTTCGAATGTTCCCCAACAGACTAAGGATTCTTTGTGTCTTAGTTTGTGTGTGAGCTAGAGTTTAAACACTGGTAGATATTTTGGGTTGCCCTCTTTAATTGGAAGAATGAAAAAAGAAGTTTTTCGACATATACGAGATAAGATGTGGAGTTATATTCAAAGGTGGCGAGGACATAGGCTTTCTAGAGGAGGTAAGGAGGTGTTAGTTAAAGCTGTGGCTCAGGCTGTACCTACCTACGTGATGAGTACGTTCCTACTTCCAACATCCTTATTGGAGGAGCTTGAGAAGATGCTGAATTCTTTTTGGTGGGGGAATGGCAAGGATATTTCTAAAGGTATTAAGTGGATGAAATGGGATAATATGTGTCTTCATAAAGAAGAAGGGGGATTGGGTTTCAGATATTTATTTTGTTTTAATATGGCTTTGTTGGGTAAACAAGGTTGGAAATTTATTTGAGAACCAGATGCGCTAGTTACAAAGGTCTTCAAAGCTAAATATTTCCCAAATGGGGATTTCCTTGATTCTAATTTAGGTTCTTGTCCTAGCTTTATTTGGAGAATCATTTGGAGTTCTATTGTTGTGCTTAAAAAAGGGGTGAGATGGAGAATTGGTGATGGTTCTCATATTAAAGTGTGGGGGCAACCTTGGTTAAGGGACGATTCCAACTTCTTTGCTACAACTCCGCTCCAACTGGGTTTGAGCTCCCTTAAAGTGAATGATTTGTTAATCCCAGGCTGTCAAAGTTGGGATACTGCTTTTGTGGATGAGATTTTTAACAACATGGATGCACAAATGATTAAAAATTTGCTTTTATCTCGAGCTGGGACTGTGGATAAGAGGGTATGACATTTCTCTAAAAAATGGCCAGTATTTGGTGAAGAGTGGGTATCATGTTGCTTTTAATGAAGGTGTGGTCAACAGAGATGGTCGATGCAGGATGTGGAAAAAGCTATGGAAATTGATGATTCCTCCAAAAGTTAAGGATTTTATTTGGAGGATGTGTAAAGATTGCCTCCCAACCAGAAGTAATTTATATAGAAACATATTGATGTGGAATGTACTTGTGTGCTATGTAATGGGGATTTTGAAACAAGTTGGCACATTTTCTTACAATGCAACTTCAGTAATGCATGTTGGGAGAAAGCTGGATTGAAAGAACTAAAGGATAATTGGAGTGCGGATGCTGAATCACTAAAGGAGTTTGTGTGTAATGTGCTTAGCTTTCATGATCAATGGAGGGTTGCAAAATCTCTTATGCTGATGTGGACCTTATGGAAGGAAATGAATGTTGAATTATGGAGCAAATCACATAACTCTGTTGATGGTGTTGTTCGAGTCGCGACCTCCTTGCTTACAGACTGGTGCTCAATTCATAATGCAGCTGAATCAGTTTCTTTTGACAGCAGAGGTGGACAACAAAGAGACGTTTGGAACAGACCTCAATTCCCAGCTTTTAAATGCAATGTAGATGCTTCTCTCTCAATGCATGATAATGCTACTAGTATTGCAATGGTTGTAAGGGATGATTGTTAAGTTGGTTTTTATACCAATGTATTGAGTATTCTAGACTAGGATTTTGCTGGGTTTTCAAGTATTTTAGCGTCGTTTGAGTCGAGTTTGTGTCATTAGTTGTCGTTTGAGAGTCGGGACAGGTCTTGGATGCCAAAATTGATTAAAAACGATGAAAACGTGTTTGGACGGTGAAGATCGCATTTTAGAAGTGGAAAAACGGAAAAATATTGAGTAAGATCGAGCGCCGCAGCGGCTGAAAACCCCAGCGCCCAAATTGGGGTCGAAATTAGTACAAATGCACAGGAAAGGGCTGCGCTGCAATCAAGCTCAAGGGCTGCGCGCCAATTAGCGGCGTTCAGTCCAAGGAGTGCTGCTGCTGCTGGAAGGAAGGCTGCGGAACTCACATACAACAAATAGACGACGAGAGTATCGGTAGCGCTACAAGCGCACACCATCTTAGCTGCTGCCGCAACGCGCGTCCGAAGCAGGTCAATACACAGCGGCTGCAGCTAGACCATTCAAGACTGCAAAAGACGCTCGACAAAACTGAACGTTGGGCCTTTTATTTCGTGGGCTTTTTGGACGGAATTTTTAGGGTTTCAAGCCTATAAATAGAACAAGGGACGTACAAACAAGGGGTGGGACATTTTGGAGAGCACAAGGGATGATTTTGAGCAAGGAGAAAGAGTTCGGGACGATATTCGAAGGCATCTACCTTCTGGAAATAGAGAAGATTCATTCCTTAATCATTCCAAATTATTTTTCTAGCATCTTTGTTGAACCCTATCGATGTATAATTATTTCTTCATGGGTTTTTGTACATCTATTATGAGCTAAACCTATTTTTCTAGGGGATTGATGTAACTTACGTTTGAATCTATGTTTTGATTTCGGTTTATGAAAATCGCATGTTTATTAATCTATTTGTCTTTGTTTGATTTGATTGCATCTGGATTATCTGATCAATAATTTAGATTGTTTGGCGTGTTTGATTTGACACTCGAGAGAGGTAATTGAACGCCTGGCCATAGAATAGCACAACCTAGGGTTTCATAGAACCGAGAGGTTTATGAATCTTTTGAAGCCTGTGATAGAATATTCATTGAGCGTATTAGGGTTTAATTTATGATTTTTATAGAGATATCGAAATCGAAATTGGAACCTGAATCACTTGGCACTCGAGAGAGGAAGTGATAAACGGTAGGAATATTGGCTTATAGATTGATAATTTGTGATTAATAAACTGGATTGAGAACATAGGGGATAACTAGGTGAAATCAACCCTCTAGAATTCATCTTATACGTGTTTGATAATTTGTCTGAACCAATTCTTAGTTTAATTTTAGTTTAATAAATCTTCATCTCTTTCCGATTTCTAGATAGAATTAAGCTATTTTAATTATAGTACTTAGTATAAAGTTCGATAACAATCCCTGTGGAGACGATAACCCTACTTTCAAAACCTATACTAAAACTTGACACCGTACGCTTGCGGTAAGAAAATCGCGATCAATGATAATGGTGAATTTGTTGTTGCTAGATCAGTCGTGTTTCCAGATTTATACTCAGTTCGGGAAGCAGAAGCTATAGGTGTTCGGGAGGCGTTGTTTGTCTTGGACAAAAAGCTTGGGCTTTCAATTTATGATTGTGGAGACAGATACTAAGTATATGGTGGACGGTTTGGTTAGTACAAGATGGAGATTTCTGAATACGACAGTATCCTGAAGGAATGTCATTTGTTACTTCAAAGTGAACCTGCCTTTTTGGTACTTTTGTTCGTAGAAATGACAATAAGGTTGCTCATGCACTAGCAAAGGAAGCTTTTTCTTTTGATAGTTCATCAGTGTGGAGTTTTCCACCCCTTTGTATTGTGAATTTTATCATTAACGATTTGTGTTATTAATATAATTTCCCTTTTTACTTCAAAAAAAAAAAAAAAGAATGTACATTGAAAACAAGAATTTAGACCGTCAAGTAAAGTTGGCAATCAGGTGAAATTGTATGAGCTATAAATTAGAGGAAAGCTTGCTATTAAAAAATCTAACACTGTCTAATTGTCTTCGTGTATCTAGTTGGAAGTAAAGCTGGTTGGGTTGGGGCAATTTGGTGGTGGCCCGCGGACCAAAGAATAAAACCAAGTCAAGCCAGTCCGACACTCAAGATATTTCTCTAACCTATATAGTGTAATTTGTGTCGCACTGACCTCGTCGTCGAGCCTGCTAGGCCGACCCAAATAGGCCTAGTCCTTTTCGGCCTTCAAATTTAGGGCCTAGTTTACCCTTATCACCAAGCCGCTCAGGGCGGACCTAAATTGTTAGCTCTAGTTGGAAGGGCTACGTTTTCCCTTGAAGAAGTTAGGCCATTGCCAACTCAAATTCCATTTTACCGCAACTTTTGTACTAAAAAGGTGCAATTTCTACACGAAACTTAGAATCCATCTCCAACTCGTCTATTTCAAATATAGGGATGGCAATGGGGCGGGACGGGTCGCCCCGTGTTGATTTTTTTTACTTTTTTTTATCTTATATTTTATATTATTCATAATTTTTTAATATTATTTTTTATATTATAAATACATATTATTTATAAAAATTGTCATAATATATGTTAAATGTAATATTATATACATAAAACTATATTATTTGATATAATATACATGTAAAACATATATTAAATATATTAAAAAAATAGCACGGGCCGGGGCGGATACCCACGGGATGAAAGTGATACTCTGACCCGCCCCGCCACGGGTCAGAGCGGGCCATTTTGCCATTCCTATTCAAATATGCACCAAAAGGAATATTCAAACCTTGTTATTTCTATACAAAAGTTATTTTCTTAAAAAAACAAATATTTATTATAAATACTTATTTAGTTAATTAAACAATATACCTTATTATCATTACCTAATATATACTACATCAAACAATACACGTTAAAATTAAATAATTAATAACAATATTTAGTAGAAAAAGTAAGTTTAACAAGACTAATATAATAATTAATAACAATGATTCAGAACTCAAATGAGCTATATTTAGTCAAATGGGGGTCAAAGTTGTGATTGCATACCAACATATTTTTAGGTTATTCCACTAGAAAGTTTATTTATCACAACATGCGATTATCTATGTTTTTTTTAGAAAAATAATATTCACTCATTTTCACTTTTTTCTCCCGCAAATCACATCTAATATTCTAAAATTTTTCCAACAAAACTCATCAAGTAGCTAATCATTATTGCACATTTTATCACGAAATTTACTATTAGTCCACTCACATATTTCTGGTCATTAATCGTTCATAATCATTATTTTACTATTTCTATATCAAATCACTTTTATACTCACAATTTCATATCATATTTAACCTCATTCTCGAAATTAATCATTATTTTCATGATGGTGTAAAAAAGTCAAAATTCATGATTCTTTTTTTAAAAAAAATATTGCTATTTTATATAACCTAAAACTAAAATTCAAAATAAAAGAATATCCAATTTCACCCTAAATCTCTACTCCCTTATCCAATTTGCTTGATGGCAAATTGCTGTGCAAGTTTAAGAAGGAAGTTGTCTTCAAGAAAGAAACACATTAGTACAATAGATCACAGATAATATTCTTTCTTCCATAAGCAGAAATAAGTATAACTTTCCCCATCGCAAACAACTTAATTTATTGGGTAAAGAAATATATTTTCAATGATCAATATGTGAAAGTTAAATAATTTTCAACAATTATTGAAGTTCCATCATTTATTAAAGAACGTAATTTTTCAGAACATTATGATCAATTGATCATATATGTAACAGATCATGTAACAATTATACCGAATAACTTTAGTTCACAAAAATGTTTTTAATTATTTTTATTTTTTATTTTATGTCCCTAAAATCAACCACACAAGAGAAGACATATGGATTAGTAATTACTACTACGACATAATAAGGCCTTGTTTGTTTATGTTTTAGATTCTATTTCCATTTCCAACTATTCATAAAAATAAAACCATGTTGTTTGTTTAAAATTTCCAATAAAAATCATCATTTTCACTTTCCACTTTTCAATAAAACATCATCTCAAACCTACAATTTCAATTCTCAACCCTATACACTAACATCATTTATCAATCACTATTCTTATTTTTTTAATCCAATTATATATATGGGACCATCCATTAAAAACTTTATCTACTTAAAATACTACTATATATATCTAATGAGACCCACTGTAATCTTACAAATATAATATTATTTATTCAATTAAAATATTCAACCACTATCAACTTTTCAAATTATTATATACATAAAATATTATTTCAAAACTACTTAACCAAACATAATCTCATTTCCAAACCTACATAAAACTCATTTTCATTCACTCATCCAAACACAATTTTTTAACAAAACCAATAAATTAAAATTTATTTTCCAACACTAAACTAAATTTAAATCCATTTAAAACATAACCATTTATTCCCATGTGATTCTATGATGCTGACATCATAACACAGTTGTACGACAATATTTTTCCTAATGAATCAAAATATTAGACAACTAATTAAGTAGTAAAATAGACAATTATAAGAGATCAATAAACCAAATAACTTAATCAACATCATAAAGTTGTATTACAAGTTATAGTTGATGGACTTTGATGGCGGAGAGGGGGAACCTGCCCCACCCCTAATTTTTAAAAAAAGAATTATGTAAGATTTTTTTAAAAAAATTATTTTAGTTATAATATGTATAATTTATCTTTTTAATTTTTTATTCAGCCACCACTTTTCATATCATCATCCCAATATTTTTTTAGAAAAGAAATTGTAATTCAACAATTATGGCATTTTTTATTAGAGATGGAGTATCTATTAAATATCTATATATTTATTATTTAGTGTATTATCAGTCTAATAAAATATTTGAATCATTGAATGTAGCACTTGAAAGACCACTTTCATCATCAAAGAGGTGCAAAAAGAAAGACCACGCTATTATGTATTTCTAAAAATAGCAAAATACGTAAAAATGCTGAGATTTTATCATTTTGAAACACCTCAAAAGAAAATTAATGGAGGGAGCTTTAAAAAAATTGAAAAGAAAAATTACTATTAATAAAAGAAAAGGACAAAAGAGGTTAGAGAGTGAGGGCAGCTTGGGGTTGGTTCATGCTTGACAACTGTAGTGATTTTGGAGCACTATGCGGCCATCCCAAAGCCCTTTCTTTACCCCTCCTCAGTGTTTTTCTCACACATTTGCGTGTTTGTGCGTGTGAAAAAGAGTGTGGAAGACACACCGAGCTGGACCTTCTTTCTTCTTTGCGGTTCTATGTGGATTTTCTCATTATCCTAAACATTCAACAAGCCCCCAATTTGAGATTCAGATGAACCCTAATTTTATTGCGGCAGATGCAAATGTAGAGGTGAATTTTTCTTTTTCAGTTCCTTGAATTTGTGACACCTTTTTTTAGTGTTTCTTTCTGGAACGTAGCAAGTGAAGCTGGAAATTTTAGTGCAGATTTATGTTTTTTTTTTCCTGTTTCATTTGTGGGTTTTGATTCGGAATGTGGGGGCTCTGAGGTGGGATTTGCTCAATTTTGGAATTTTCTTGTGTATAACGGGAAATGAGTTTATAGTGATTTCATGGGTTTTTGTTTTTGTGTCTATCTTCGGTTTATGTTTGTAATTTAACCTTGTAGTTGAATGCATAATCTCGCTGATGCATGCAAGGAATTTATTTTTCATAGATAACTGAAGGAAATTAGTATGATTCAGCTTGAGAAGCTATAAATTTTATGTTCTGGCAATTTCCATTACGCTGTTGTGATTTGATCGTCATTGCGTGGTTTATGCTTCCCAGCAATCAGCATGTGGGGTTTCGAGCAATGGCCTGTTGCTTTGCATGCCAACTTTTATAACTTCATCAGTTTATGTGCATTTATTATTCGAATTTTATTGTTAAAATGTTCTACTTTTGTAGATTCCGGATGAATCCTCTTCTGTCTGTATTGCTGCCGACTTTAGGTGTTTTTCACTTGCTTAAAAATAACAAAGAAAGCACATTGTAGACTAGACTGTTGTAAAGATTCACATATTTGTCATTTAAACATGGATTTATGTTTTTCTTTTCTTGCATTTTTGGTAATATTTTGGCTACTAATGAAAAATGGAAGTCTTCCTTGATTATGATGTCTTAATTTGGAATTCTATTTCTCCCAGTGGTGTTGCAAAGATTACTTTTCCAGTGGGTTCATTGTGGAAGTGTTAAACATAAAAATAAATAAAAAATGAAATGATATTTAGTAATTCATTTACATTAAAATTAAGCATGAATTATATGTGCACTTATAACTTTTAGTACGTCTGCATGGATAGGAACCATCATTCCCAAAGAAGTGTATTATGGTCAAACTATTACTAACACTGACATACATCATTAATAATGGTAAATAAAAAGTCAATTGTGACGTAAGAAAAAATTATACTAAAACAGTTCAGCAGTAACATATCAACACAAACATATGAATTATCAAAGGGTTATGTTACAAGACAATGTATTTTCGTTGTCCTTGACCGGATGGACTTCTGCTCCTCTTCTGTGTGTCACAGCAGAAATGCGCTCGAAAATGGTTATTAACTTTCAAAAAGTACACGGACTTCTTATAATGACTGTAGAGACTGAAAAGGTAAAGTTGCATGCTTGCATAACATTCTCTTACCTTTATTCTCTTCTAAATTTTCATGCAAGTCAATAGAAGTGCACACTTCAATGAAGGGGTATGGTATTTGCTGTGACCGAACAAGAAATTATTTTTCCATGTGAATTTGTAGATCTTTTGAACACAAAAACTTATATCGTACCAAAAGGAGAAGAAATATCAAATAGCATAACTCCAGAAGAGTAATTGTTCGCATTACTTAATCCACATTGTGTGTGTGTGTGTGTGTGAGGGAGAGAGAAAAAAGAGTACTTTTACTGTTATTGTGAATCCTTCAAATAAGTTCATTCACAACAATCAACATTTAAACCAAAAAGAAAAAAGAAAAGAAAAGAAGCATCCGATGACGTAACTCCAGAGTAGTGAGTTCATTTTGTCCAAATAGAGAGGAAGAGAGAGAGAAAGGTGGGTGCGGTGGGGTGTGTCTACTTTTATTGTGAATTCTCCAAATAGATTCGTTATGATCTTACCAACTTTTTGGCCCTAGTAGGCCTATCTTTTTTCGTGAGCACTTAAGGTGGGGTCAAAAGCATCAGTTTTTGATATTCTTATAGTCCCATTTCGTACATTTATATGCCGCGTAAGATTCTTGTCCTTTAGTGTAATCATGTGATCCCACTGGAGCACAACTAGCTTCTTGGCTGTCGCATACTTTCCATTGGTGGCAGCGACCTGGCCGCTAAGTTTTCTGTACTGGTTTGCTTCATATGTTAATTTTCTAGTTTTGGACACTTTGGAATCATTTGGGCTTTCAGTGATCTGTTAAGTCACCTTTTCCTGTCGCATTAAAAGCTTTCGGCAGGAGTTGTTGGTGTCGCCTTTTTTCTGATGTGAATTATCCAGAATTCCATTTATGAGAATGATGTCATTTAACTGACTCTTGGGAAGAAGAAAATGCAGCTAGACAATTTTTGTGATTGAATAATCTTGGATCGTTAATCTCATCCTTCATATTTTCTTATCACTTATGTTTCACTCTGTTCCACAATTTTATGATAATTAAGGAAGATGCAAAATTTTTTAGATTTTGGCTGCAATTATCTTGGTGTTTATATGCATTAAATATACATAATCTTACTTTATTCGCATTATAAGGGTGTAAATTCATTTTGCAGTGAAGCAGCAGTTCTTTGTCAATAACATTTTGTTATTGGAAATTGAAAATGAGAGAGAGAAGATAATGGTGGAATCCCCAACAATGTTATTCAGCAGAGAATTTGAGGATTTGCATGATGATGGTTTTGAGGGATCTACGGATGAGCAAAGAATTTTCAGTGAGATATTCTTTGGAAGTGATGGTAGTAGGGAAAAAGAATTTATTGTTTCTGAAGCTACAGTTGTATATTGTGAACATATTAAGCAAACAGACATGTCTCTTTGCTCAAACAGTGGAAAGTCATCATTAACCAGTCAAGATGATTACATAAAACAGGAGTTTGCAGGCAGACATCTGTTAGAATATCCCTCTGTAGACATCTCATCATCAATAAAAAGTAACAACGAGGTCATGTTGTCATTTGGAGATCTGCCAGATTGGAAACCTGATTTAGGGGATACCTCATTTCCGTCAGCTCCCTCAGAAAGAGGTATTTCAGGTATTTCCCAAGAAGACACTGGTTCTGCTTGTCACAGTTTAACATATCGTGTTGTTGAATCATCTGGCCAGGGTGTTACATCTGGTAGCTATACTTTGAAACCCCTTGTCCATCTGGACAAAAGATGTGAAATTAGTGGTAGAGGTAGCCCTAAGAATAGAGTATCTTGCTTAGATCAAAATGATCAGAAGGAAGCTGCAAATAGAGCAGTTACTTCACCTATTTCTCAAGAGAGCTATGCAAGCAGGCTCCTAGTTCTTGATCCACCTGTCTCTGTTGCAAATAAATTGGGAACTAATCGGCCAACTAAGCCTAAATGGAAGGATTCCTGCTTTCTGGAGCTGGATGAAGATGAATTAGCAATGCCAAAGGACATAAAAAATGATCCCCGCCCTCTTCTTCGGTATCACATCAACCGCTTACTTAGAGCAGCCGGATGGCTGATTGGGAGGCGTAAAAGGAACAGTAAATATAATGGGATTGGAGAATATGTTTATAAGTCTCCAGGAGGAAGACCAATTCGTGAATTTCATAGGGCATGGTGTATGTGCGGTGGGAGTTTGTTGACTGATGCCACTTCTATAATGCAGAGAAGTGATTGTATGCAGTGGGCTGATATGACTGAATTGTGGACGGACCTATCTCGTACAGTTAAAGAGATTGAAGATAAACTTAATCTTTTAGAAAATACTTCTGATATGGCTAAATTGTGGTGCCTTCTGGATCCTTTTGCAAATGTGGTTTTCATTGAGAAGACAATTCGCTTGCTGAAAGAAGGAATTACAGTTAAAGCAAAGAGAAGTTTAGTGATTCCACCAGATGTGGGGTCTGCTGCCAAATTCCAGAAAATCTCCAGATCAGAAAAAAGCCGCCTTAGCCCAAGGCCCCTGCAAGATTGCGGATATGATGGCGTTAATCAGATTGGTGTACGTCTGTTTGATGTCCCAATCAGTTCAGGAGCACCTCAATTGCGTGGAGGACCTGAGACTGTATTCCCCCATCAAGATTGTAGTACAAGTTCCCCAAGTTTTGACCAAACTAAAAATGAGGAAGAAGGTGGTTTTGACCACATCAGGAAAGCTCACAAAAAATCTCGAAAAATATCTGAAATGAAACTGACTGGAAATCATTTTGATGAAAAATGCCACTACCCTGTAGGCGAAACACGCAGCGCTCCATATGGATCTAAGAAATCAAAGACATGCGGCCTTAACGACGACGATCTGTTAATTTCCGCCATTATAAAAACGAAAACATGCAGAGCCACCAACAAATGGTCCACCCGCAAGCCCAAACCTCAGAGGAAACGCAGGACTCCAAAAGGCAGCTGCAGGTTGCTTCCAAGGAGCCTTAAGAAGGGTGAAAAGCATATCATGGAAGGAAACTGGTATGCCGTTGGATCAAGAACAGTGTTATCATGGTTAATTCACTCTGGTGTTGTTTCTCTAAATGAAGTAATCCAGTACCGGAATCTAAAAGATGATGCTGTGATAAAAGATGGTTTAGTTACCAGGGATGGAATATTATGCACATGTTGCAATAAGGTGCTTTCCGTCTCGGAGTTTAAGAGTCATGCCGGTTTCAGCTTAAATCGTCCTTGTGTGAATCTTTTCATGGAGTCGGGTAAGCCATTTACCTTATGCCAACTTGAGGCATGGTCGGCTGAATACAAGGCAAGAAAAGTAGCCCCTCAAATTGATCAAGTTGATGAAATCGATCAAAATGATGATAGTTGTGGGCGTTGTGGTGATGTTGGTGAATTGATATGTTGCGATAACTGTCCATCAGCATTTCATCAGGCATGCCTATTTGAACAGGTTTGTCTTCAATTTTTTCACTTACTTAATATAATGGATGTCTTGTCATTTATTTTCTAATCCTGTTGGGATTCTGTTTTCTAGTATGATTTTGTCACTTTAATTAGTTAAAAATTGCTATTAATTTCTCGTGGGACTCCGATAATTCCATACTTACACTCCTTAGGTGATAGAGAGCATCTTGACATTTTCAAGGTTGACTCTAGTTACACTATTGGTCTCATGCCAAGATTAGACAGGATCATAAGGTTAGTGATGAACACGAGGAAGAGGGATTTCTTTGCCCAAGTCACGTAAATGGAATATTCACGAGTTCTCATAATATCCAGATGACCAGATCTGTTTTTGTTTACTCAAACAGGAGATTTATTGACTTTATTTATCTTATATATTTAATTTCTTTTGTTAAATTGTAGTTTCTTTCATGCACTACGTTGAACATTTGGTAATTTGTTTATGAGTTGTGGTTCCTCTTTGTCCCACACTTGATGTTTGTTAGTTATTTCTATCTGTTGCGTTTAACTTTTCTCTTCAATACTTGCCATTCCAATTCAAAAGGAATGGGAAGTTTAATGCAATCTGCATTATCCATCCTTTCAACACCCAAACTCAGCCTACCCTAGGGAAAGAAAGACAAAACAATAAGTTATCAAGGTATAAATTTAATAATGATAAGCGATGCTTGGAATCTTTGCATCTCTGCAGCTCTATAGCTTTGAAATTTGTGCATGTTTGGAGGATTCTTTAAATGTTATGTAAGAAAAGCGAACCTTTTTGAAAAGTTCTTGAAATAAAGATGTTTGCCAAGTCTGGAGTCATTCACTAGTTATCCTTCTAATTCTGCTGGGAGTTTAATATGACAATAATACACTAACCCCCATGCTTTCTAAGATGAATTTGTAATTATGCCAATCTTTTTATGGAATGTCCTATATACCTGTTATGTCGGTAATTACTCTTAATTGAATCCTTCGGTGATATACTTTTGAAGCGCTTCTCATGTAGTAGCTTTGAAGAGTTTATCCAAAATGGAGTTTGCTATAAAGCAAGTGCTTTCTATTTTCTGAAACTCGTTTCTTGTCTCTCAACATTTTTGCTGTCAAATAATGCTTCCAGTGGACATTAAATCTGCACCATTTTGGATGATGAAATTCAAGCTACTTAACTTGATATGGAAGTTCTGTGCAAGGAAAATAAAAAAGAAAAGGATTTGCATATTCTGCAGGTTGGGGGTCCAAAAATAGAGGCATTGGGCTGTTTTACCAGTTTTAGCCCTAATATAGATAAGTTAACCCTCTTTTGGTTTTGTGATAGGTGGATTATATTCACATCATGGTCGTTTCTCAAATTTTTTGGTATAGTTGGATTTTCCTTGCGACTCTTGATGTTGGCCTTCTTGGTAATAGAAGTAGTCTGAGAAGTGAGAATGTACAATTGTGCGTTCCCCACTAATCCTGAAGTGGAATGGCTGATTCGTGTGTATGTCACATTATAACAGCACATATTTCTTGCTTTTCTTCAGGAGCTGCCTGAAGGAAATTGGTATTGCCCGCAATGTCGTTGCCAAATTTGTGGAGATGCAGTCAATGATAAAGAAACTTCACAATTGCATGAGGCTCTTAAATGCTCTCAGTGCGAGCATAAATGTAATTTTCCTCTGAATTTGTTGTAAGTTATTTTTGTTAGATTAGCCTAAGTAGGTTTAACCAATTTAACTTCTGATTTTTCCTTGGAAGTTTGATCAACGGTTGAGAAAATCGCATACATCTTTAATTAAATGTGTTTCTACATTGCTTATTACACTCTTTTTGTTGGGTGCTATATTTCTCTTTCTTGCACGTGCGTATAGATCCTCAATTTTAGGGTTTTTCTCTATTTGTTTTTCATTATATCCAGAGAGCCTAATAGCTAAATACCTGCAAACAGATCATGAAACATGCATGCAGCAGAAGGATATGAAAGTTGGATTCGCCTCAGACATCTGGTTTTGTGGAGATAGCTGTCACAAGGTAACAATATGCGTCCGCTAATCATAGTCTGGTCATAGGCGCAATCCCTTTATGTATTGATTATTGAACCCACTTTGCTGCAGATGCTAAGTGATCCTTTTGCTTCAAAGAAAGACAAAGCAAAAAATAAAACATACCTTGTTCAGAAAAACAGCTTACTTCTACTGCCTGTAAAATATTAGATATAGCTTCTTCACAATTTTTGTTCCCCTTCTCCTCTATTTCGAGAGTGAGCCAGCCATTCTTTATTTCTTTAACTATTTTACCAAAACAGTAGTCACAAGTTACGCATACATGTAAACAATGAATAATGAAATCCGTGTATTAAATGGATTGTTGGTGCTGTCACTTTGTACCATCCAGTTCTTGCTTGACCCTTTATGGTTGATGAAATTGTGATTCTCTATCCATCTTTGTAGCACCAGAGTTTGTTTGGAGACAATTGTATTTAACATAAATTTTAGTTTGTTTTACTTTTTTGTTCTCATATACCCTGGGTATCCATCTATTCATTTAATAGTGGCAATAGTTTAGATCCCATATAATGTTTAATCATATAAAACGAAAAAAAAAAAAAAAATAGTAAATCTGCAATAAAAACTACAGTTAGTTAGCCTGACTCCTTTCGCCTAATCATCAGGTGATTAATTATTATAGTCAACAAAAGAAATTGATGGCCTGTCTCCACCAGTCCAATAATACCTTCATGCTTGTATATAGGGTTGTAAATGAACCAAGCCGCTCGTGAGCTATTTGGAGGTCGACTCGATAAAAGCTCGTTTGAGCTCGTTTAATGAGGCTCGTTAAGATAAATGAACCCAACCCAAGCGTAAAGACATTCGGCTCGTTGGCTAGCTCATATAATTTAAATTAATAGTTTGGCTTTAATTTTAATTTTTATACGGTTACTTATTAAAAAAAAATATTAATAAACTTATTTCTCTATTCAATTAATAAAACATTTTGGAGTTCCGTTTATTGAAGAAAGAAGCATTCTTCACTTATACATTAAAATTCGTGCATGGCAATTGCGCATCGCATAATCTTTGTGGTACTCAGTGCAGGTTTACACCGGTCTTCAGTCACGCATTGGGTTGAAAAATCTTATCTCTGATGGCTTCTCTTGGACTCTTCTACGGTGCATTCCCGGTGATCAAAAGGTTCATTCTGCACAGCGTGTTGTTGCGCTGAAGGCAGAATGCAACTCAAAGTTGGCTGTTGCGATCACAATTATGCAGGAATGCTTTCTTCCAATGGTGGACATGAAAACAGGGATTGACATGATACCTCAAGTAATGTATAACTGGGGGTAAGTACTATTAATGGGCATGCGCTTGTTTTTGCAAATACACGCTCCTTGATTTTACTTTTTCTCCCATTACTTGGACTTGCTTAGGCCATCCATTTTTATTCGATATGAATCTACGAGACAGCAATTGGACGTAACTTTTTGGAATTCTGAAGATTCCAAACTTAGTTTTGGCTGGTTCTTCTCAGGGCGTTCAAGCTTAGCTGCATTAATGTGCTTGAAAATGAATGTCTAATTCGGCCTTTTGCTTTTTGTTCAATTGTAATTTTGTTAGTTTTTGGTGTTCACTTTCCTATCAAACTAGAAAAAGCTATGTTCATTCATTTGTTTTGGATGAGAAAACTTGTACCATGACATTCAGTGTCATTTTTTTACAGTATATTCAATTGATTGGATATATATAAACTCAAATACCTGTCTCAATGGCTTTGCATCAAGGTAAGAATGTATGCTCTAGCAGCTTGCTTTGGGCACTGTCCAAATATACTGGCATCATCATGTGTCTGAATGTGGAATCTCCATTCTTGGTCAGTGACTGAAGTATGAGTCAGTGGTTTTACAGTTGCTATGCTGCCATCTTCCTTTTGAAGATTTTGCTTTGTGCTTGGCCGGTAAACAGCATTTCAACAACTTTACTCTGTTACATCTTCCTTTTAAAATTTTTGAAGAGTTTAAAGCAGTTTATGAGTTTTATTATGTAACTGTTTTGCTGGTCTAGTCTACCACTATGTCCATGACAGCGCTGGTAATCTATTTAATTTTACAGTAGAAATGCCCGATTTTTAGGATGTGATGCTATTAGGAACCTGTATGCTTGAATTATTCAGACCAGACTGTGATACTCTGCTATGCTGTTACCTTTCTTTCGGTTGTTACTGATACCAATCTGACTTTAAAAAAAATTGCCGTCGTTTCCGCTATACGTGTTGAGAACCTATGTTAGTAATGAAGATTTGAACTGAAAACTATGATCCCTTGCTTCTTTCAGATCACAATTTGCACGTCTGAACTATAATGGCTTTTACACAGTGGTTTTGGAGAAAGATGATGTTGTCCTGTCTGTAGCATCCATCAGGTGAAACCTCTATCTGGATTCTTTGTGGATTTATTACATCTAAAAGTTTAGCTAGGAGACATGTTGTGTTTTCATGTCTGACAAGTGACATCACATAATTGCTGGTGCTGCTTCATTTATTTTGAAGGATTTCAGACTGTTAAGTTGTTAAAACTGGTTATTCATGTGATCAAAAAGATCTGTATTCTTGGTGATTTCGTGTCATTCTGTTGGATTCCTTTCAAAATGATAGTCTTTCAATTACCTTTTAGCTGCAGTGTTGGCTTATTATATCGCCAGTCAGTTGCTAAGTCGGATATTTTTACATTATTGCCACAATCATGTCCGATTTTTACTCATGCAGGTCATGTAGGCATTTTTGCTGCCTTCTTACTGTTGAATTCCTTTATTACTACATTGCCTGATGCTAACTTCAAGCCAAAAGTTGCAAGCACCTGATACTTCATTAGTTATTACTGTTAAATTTCATGATTCTCCAATGAGCGTTTTCTACAGAGAAAACAATGCTCTGGAGTTGCAAGACGCAAATTGTCCTTGTGAAGTTCTGATTTTAAAGGGCCTTGCTAAAATTGATATGTTGACGCCCTTTTGCAATTTATATAGCATTTAAATTTCCCGTTAAGGAAAATATTACATACAAGTCATAATAGCGCTACATGTATTATTTTCTCGTAATTATTACTCAATAGTCCGTTGGGAAACCACGTAATAGTTCTTCAAATTTGTCTTCTTTGTTACTTGCCTAGTCATGTGCTGACTAATACTTTTTTTTTTGCTGAAACTATGAAATCCAGTTGCTATTCTAATACAAGCTTTGACCTTGATGTAGAATCCATGGGGTGACAGTTGCAGAGTTGCCTTTAATTGCCACTTGCAGCAAAAATCGCTCGCCAAGGAATGTGCCGCGCCTTATCAATTCTGTTGAAGAGGTAACTTATTCGTATTTTACATTATGTTCGTAATAAATTACATCTAGACGGGATTAAGATATCCATGGAGTTAACTGCCAATATCTCATACACATTATGTTTCTTCGTAATATGGTATTTGATGAAAATGGGTTCAAGAACTTTCCCAGATGTTGAATGATTGTACTATATGTTCACATGCTTGTACGTGTGTACTTCCTTGTGCATGTGTGTGGGTGAAGAAAGCAGATTTCAAATCTGTATTCTGAACTTGGCACGTTTTCATGTTTAACAAATGCAAACAAATTCTTTCTAGATTGTGAATTTTTTTGGCCTCTAATTGACTTACTTTTGTCAATTGTGGATTTAGATGCTAAAAGCTATGAAGGTTGAGAAGCTCGTTATATCTGCAATTCCGACTTTAGTGGAGACATGGACTGTTGGCTTTGGCTTCCAACCTTTGGAAGAGGATGAGAGGCAAAGTCTTAGTAAAATTAACCTGATGGTGTTTCCTGGTGCCGTATGGCTGAAGAAGCCATTGTATGAAAGCTGTGCCATGGATGACAAAGGTGAGCTTTTCTGGGCTGATTTTGATGCACACTATATCTTCAATTTTTGGCTGTTTGATTTCTCAAGAAATGACATAACCCCCCACCTCCTCACCCAAAATGTTATTAAAAGGGTTAGTTAAAAAAGGGTTAATTACGAAAAATACCCTTGAGGTTTGACCTAATTACAAAAAACCCAACTAACTTTCTAAATTGCAAAATATACCCGAGATTTTATTTTTTCTAACATTTACCCTATTCATAAGCCAAAAAAAAAATTCAAAATCCTCCATCATATTGATATGATAAAAATATTACAATTTACCCCTTAATTTTAACACTAAATCAAACCTTAGGGTTAGGGGTACTTTCTGTAATTTGGAAAGGTAGCTGTTTTTTTTTTTTTGTAATTAGGTCAAACCTCAAGGGTACTTTTTCTAGTTATCCCTAAAAAAATGAAAAACATTGAGGTTCAGTCAAATTGCAAAAAAAACCCCTTTATCTTTTCAATATTACAAAAACCCCTTGATATTTATTTATAATTACAAATGGCACCTTCAATAGTCAGTAAAGGGTATTTGTTACAAATACAAACCTCAATGGGGGATTTATAAGTTTGAAAGATAATCAGGTTCTTTATTAGACCAAATTGCAAGGGTAGTTATTGTAATTTAATCCTTATTACAATATCCTTTTGTGCGACTCAGGATTATGTGATAATTTTGACTTTGTATTCCAATGTAGTTGGAGCTTACGAAAGCAATCCAAAAACGGAACAAGGACAACTTTCTGATGATAACTTGCCTGTTCAAGAAGACAATGTTGAGACAGGAATTTGCCATGACGACCCAGAGAACTTGCAATATTGCAACGGACATAAACTGGGGATTCTGCAAGATCAACCGCCAAAGCTCTCATTTGACGGACAAGATCCAAACCCATCTGTCCGTAATTCCTCTGTCGAAGAAACCAATGTCGTGACAAGAAACACACACGGTGAACCAGGAAATGTGGGATCCAATGAGGAGGAAAACTCCGACGTTTTGCCAAACATACCGTTCAAACTTGATGAAGCAGCAAATGTCGTGAGAGAGACGAGATCAGAAGACTCGGAGAATTTGCAGTCTGGAGAAAAGCAACGGTCCGTTGATTTTCTTGACGAATTATCTGAACACTACTCTGATGTACAGGAGGGTTGTGACATTTTGCACAATCCAGTTTCGAAAATTTCGACTGGAGAACTGGTTTCCGCGATACCAGGTAGCCAACTTGAAGTAGTTTGTAGGACGGAACCTGCGGGAACGCATGCCGAAAGACAAACAACGTTGTTGTCATGTAAGAATAATGGATTATAACTGCATGAAAAGTGAAATTTCTTTATCAGAAATCTTCTTTGAAAGATGAATAGAGATAAGTTATGTACAAAGGTAACTGGATTACTGAGAAATGTTACAAAATGAAGATTAATTAATACGCTCGTGGATGTAACTGTGAACTATTTTTAAGTTAAAACTCTCTTTAAATGTTAACATTGGTTATGTTATTTAATAGAGTTAATTACAATAAGTACTCCTGAAAACTTGTAGTTACCAAAAAAAATTCAAAATTATAGAAAGTACTTCTAAGGTTTGATTTCGTCTGATATAAAATGACCTGAAAATCCAATACCACCCTTGAGGTACTGTTATAACTTACAAAAACATCATTTAGTTTCAAGATAAACTACAACGATCTCAATGAATTATCTACCATCAACCATCCTAAGTATATCTACAATCAGTAGGAAAATATGAAATTTGAATAATTAAATTTTTTTGAAAAAACACAGAAGAACAACTGGAAATTGTTTCAGTTTTTCACAAATTACAGAACTCCAAAAACTCTCCCCACATCTTACAAGCATCCCCTTTGGTTACGAAGGAGAAATCATTTCCACACTTTTCCATAAACTACGGAAAATGTTCCAAACTAGATGGGGTAATTTTGTTTGTCCATTTCTTTTACACAAATTCAATTCGTTTTACCGAGTCCTTGAGCTTAGAGGTACTTTTTGTAAATTTTAAATATAGATAAGTTTTTGTAATTACCTAAACCTTAGGGGTATGTTTTGTAGTTAACTCTATTCAATATTATCCATAAAATATGACTAGATTTTTTTTATGAGCAAATGGGGCAAATTACCCACTTGGGATAGGTGATTGAGTTTTTTGACATGTAGGATAAAAACATAGTTTTCTACCCACTTTTGGTGTTCTTTTACCACAATACCCTTGAGGTTTTAAATGCAAGCCTTTAATATGTATTTCTCTCTCTTGAAATTAAATACTCCCAATACATAACATACGTGAACTCGTGAACACACCCATCTTTTTTTTTGCTTTCATTTTTTCTCTCTCTTTCTTCTTCTTCTTCTTCACAAAATATCAAGAAGTTATTTTTTTGGCTTTCATCAACAAAATCGCACCAAAAATCGAATAACAAGGTAATGTTCTTCTCCTCCTAAATAGTTAACCTTGTTTAAATCGTTCAAGACCAATATATTTGCAAAATATGTGAAGTGTTTTGTGAAAGGAAAATTTTTCTCGCATTTATGAAAAACAATACACGATATCGTGTCATAGAGTTGGCACGATATCGTGCCCCGCCATTGCATTAGACACGATATATCGTGCCCTACATATTAGAGTGCGATATCGTGCCCCGTATATTAGACACGATATCGCACCTAATATGTAGGCACGATATATCGTGTCCAATATACGGGGCACGATATATCGTGCCTCTAAAAAAAAGGGCACGATATATCGTGCCCCAAGAAAAACAGCCAATTTTATGTGTTCTTGCATTTATCAATATTTTTCTTTGTATATAGATGAACTCTCGCTATCTTGTTGTTCGATTTGGTGGTCATTGGGAAGGTTTAGAATATAAAAGTGGTGAAGAAGAAGAAGTTGTACGTATTAAACCGGGCAAAATGAATTATAGTGAAATATTGGAGGAGGTTTATGGTGTTGTTGATGTTGATAGGGCGTATACGATTGTATAATGCATTCTATTGTAGATATTTTTGAAACAAACTTGGGAAGTTAAAGTTGAAAAACGATGATGACATTGAAATCTGCGTTTGGGAACACCGAGTTACCAGTTGTTTTTGTAACACCGAAAAGAAAAACGATGGGTGAGACTAGTTCGCATAATGTATTGGGAGGTCGATCCGGGCATAATCGAGTTGAACGTTGAATGTCAACAAGGTGTTGGTGGAAGTTTTATGCAACTAATGGCTAGTCGAATGATTTTTCAACAATTTGGGCCTAATTACAACTACATGCAAAATCTTGGTTTTCAACAATACGGTGTCACCGCACATCAATCCATATAGTCATGCAAAGAAGGCTAGTGGAGCACCTTTTATGCATATGAACAATTTTCCAATTATTGATCATCCGCGTCCACTAGCACCTACGCTAATGTTCCAAATATCAATTGTCCGGGACCTAGTATAAGGCCAAGCAATGAAGATGGCTATTATCCCGATATGGGTTGTGATAATACCGATGTTAATTGTGATAATACGATCTTGATGTTGGTTGTGATAATAATGACATTAATTATGGTGCAAACTACGGTCCAAATGATTTTGGTGAGAACTACACCGATGGTGATGTTGGTACCGACGTTGAAGCTAATAATCAATTTGAAAATGACCAAAGAACGTCTTTGAATTTGAGGAATTTTGTGAGTGGAGACGTGAAGCGGAGAAAGTATTTCGAAAAACCAAAACCAAGATGCAGCAGAGAAGTACGAGGTGTTAACTTACATCCAGATATCCATAGAGACAATGTTCACGAAACAATAGTGCCCACAGGACGAAGTTGGGTGATTCCTGGTACACTCTCGCACCTTTCAGTTCCTCCCGAGGAACCTGCTTGGTTGGAAGCATCTGGTGGGACATTGCGCCAAGGAGCAACATACATGAGCAAAACTGAATTGGATATCGCACTAGGCATGTATCACCTTGAAAATCAAGTCGAGTATCGAGTTGAACGCTCGGATAAGACTCGTTTTCATGCAATATGCAAGTATGAACGATGCCCTTTTCGAATGCGTGCATATGGAAAGGATGGTATTTGGAGAGTAGGGAAGTTTGACAAGCACCATGGATGTGGGTTAAATTTGAATGACAATGCATCTAGGCGGGTGCATTCTAAAGTAGTAGGTGTGCGTATTTTGCATCTAGATTACTAGTGGAGCATTCTCAAGGCTCGTGCGAAGAGATATGATAGCGGAGTTGGAATCGCGACATGGGCTTAAAATGAGTTATAATGTTGCGTTGAGTGCAAAACATCATGCGCTTTGGGTTGATATATGGAGATAGCAACAAGTCATTCAATCTAATTCCATACTTACACATGTTGAATTTAACGAATCCTGGATCGGTAACTAGATGGAAGTCGGATAATTTTAATAGATTCAAGTCGTGTTTTTTTGCTTTGCATGCATCAATCACTGGATTCGAAACAATGCCCGACCATTATTGTGATTGATGGAACACACCTTAAAGGCAAATACCGAGGAATATTGTTTGTGGCGAATAAAAGATGGTAATGAACAGATTTTCCCACTTCTTTGTTGGAATCGGGGATGTTGAAAACGACGATTCTTGGACATGGTTTTGAGACAGTTGAGAGATGCTTATAATTGCCCTCGTGATCTCGATTGTTTCGATCAAGACAAGAGTATCGATATACCCGGAAGCATCACATGGGCTTTGCACTTATCATTTGCGAGTAATTTGGCTCAATACGGTCAACATATAGTAGCAATGTTTAGGAATGCGGCATATTCATACCGCCGTGAAGATTATGATAAGT